>OY292494.1:1224194-1654194 GCA_958496325.1 Nomophila noctuella
GGTACTGTTTGCGAGAGCGTCCGTTCACTTCAAATTAGACAAATGAAAAGGTGAACTGTTTGCCTAATCCGTTCGCGTTTATTTTTTAACACTTTAGCTATCGCAAGCTTTGAAAAAATAAAGCACGAAGCTTTAAATCGTTATCGTAGGGCAAACAATCAGAATCATAGTTATTGCTAAATATCAAAAAGGAAAATAGACGTGAATAGGTACTCTTGTGGCCCGATTGCTAGGGACGTCTGTGTTGACTCAGCGATGCACGCGGTGCATGCACTAATGGCTCCTAATGCAACTGTGCGCGCCCTTGATTGCATTTTCTCAGTTGCATTATCAATGAAGATTGCAAATGGAATTCAATCCACGATTTGTTTGAGGTAACCCGTGGGGAAATAGGCAAAGGCAAAGCAGACAATGAACATTTTCCAAGTAATCAACTTGGAGATGAAAGTTTTAATCTATTGCCTAAAATCTATAATATTGTGATTATCATACTAAATGTTCCCCCAAGGAATGAATAATTCTAATTGAGAGGAAACCCACGCTTTAGACCAGTGATTCCCAAAGTGGTCCAGGTGGACCCCCAGGGGTCCACGAAAGACTTGCTAGGGGTCTACGAAGGCGTGAATAAAAATTGGGGGTCCATAAGATGTTAATGGGGGTCCACGAATATTTATCTGCTTTTGATAGTAAAAAGCAAAAATGAAAGCATATTTTTTATAGGGGCCTACCTACATTGTTAGGCTATTTTAGGCTATTTAGTCTAGGCTGCCACTACAATCTCTGAGGAATGTCAAAACGTGTGATTATATCGTATTAGAATATTCCAAAGCCAAATATTTCTTAAACTAGCGGCCGCCCGCGACTCCGTCCGCGTGGATTCGATTTCCAATAGCCGTTTCCGGCGCCGTAGATGCTGATTGTTGCGTTTGCAATCATGATACAAAAGTTACAAAGTTGCGATAGAATCTCGTTTGAATCGCGTATACGCGTGTAATCTGCGCGTCGTCTGCGCGTTTAAAATACGCCGTGTGCTATGACTCTAAGGTTGCGATAGAATCTCGTTTGAATCGCGTGTAATCTGTGCGTCGTCTGTGCGTTTAAAATTTGCCGTGTGGTATGGCCCTTAAGCACACGGGGCGATCGTGAAACGCGCCTTAACTGCGCGTATACGCGCACATACAGCGATTCAAACGCGCGTCGCCTTTTATGTATTGATCAGGCCTCGAAGCAGAGGCCTCAGAGACTACTCTTCTTCAGGTGTACAATGGCGTCGGTTGAGACAGTACTGCTTACGTTGGCTTTAGTACTTCTTTTAAAAAGAAAAAAATAAAATAAAAAGCGAATCTTTTGGATAGATCCATTTATTAGTGAATAACGAATTGAGTGGTCATTATCATACAACGTTTAAAAAATTGGTCATATATAGAAGATGGAAGAATTTTAATAAGTGTAATCGAATGACATATTCGTCATTCCAAGAACTTCTTTTGATTCTAAAACCGGAGTTAACTCGTCAAAATCCTACTACTATTATAAAGACGAAAGTTTGTATGTGTGGATGTGTGGATGTATGGATGTATGGATGTTTGTTACTCTTTCACGTAAAAACTACTGAATGGATTTGAATGAAACTTTACCACAATATAGCTTATACATTAGAATAACACATAGGATATTAGAAATCGAAATCCACGCGGACGGAGTCGCGGGCGGCCGCTAGTACAGTAATAAGATCATGTATATCGGCAGAAGCCTCCCCAGCGGCCAGCGGCCCCTACTCCGCTCCTTTGTACGCGCGTTTGTATCACTTCAAATGCGCGAATACGCGCTTCATGCGCGCGCTTTTGTTTCATGATTGCAAACGCAACAATCAGCATCTACGGCGTCAAAAACGCGCGTTCCTGAAACGCGCGTCATCTGCGCGTTTAAAATACGCCCGCCGTGTGCTATGGCTCAAAGATTTCACGCGTTCCGTAAAATAATGAAATAATACTGAAATAATAATGATTTATTTAGCAATTTGATTCACTTAGTAAATTCTTTTGCAAGTCAAAACTTTTTTTACCCTACCAGCGCCTCGACGTGAATGGCCTGCTGAGAAGAGACGCCGCAAGAAACTCAGACAGTTTTGCCTTTTTTTAAAAAGGCATTATGTTTAAATGTACTACCTTTTTTCAATTTTATTTGACCTATCGAAATACGGAGTGTATCTGTGTTCATTTACATCTCATTAACCACGTGTTTTACCAACCATTCTGAAAAACATTCTGTTTTACGAGTTTTCGAAAATCTTCAAAAAAAATGTTCGACTACCCATACAAAAAGACCAAGTTACGTGGCGGTCTTTGTATGAAAGTTGATTTTGTTTATGCGAATTTCGAACAGCCATGGAACAAATATTATGTTGTTCAAAATGGTCGGTAGTACACGCGGTTGAAAAGATACAGTACAACCCTGTGAACTCAGAAGCGACACAATTTTTATTTTTTGGCGACTTTTATGAATGTGGTAAAAATTAAGTAGCGGGGGGGGGGGGGGGGGTCCACCGAAATCAGTAAAATTTTGAAAGTGGTCCACGAGAAAAAAAAGTTTGGGAACCACTGCTTTAGACCAACACATTATTATTCAATACGAAATAACTCGAGTATCAAATTATTTATTAATGTATAGGCGTTAATGGAAAGTCAGAAACGAACAAAATCAGAATGGACCTTAATTAACAGAGCATGTATTTAAGTTCCATTGGTTTGGAGTTTAGAGAGTAAGGTAAAATTATGGTGTCCAATATATCGACAGAGCAATTTAAAGGGTTTATTCTTTAAGAATTAAGAGTAATTCGTCGGCCTTGACTTTTGTCTACCATTTGACCTAGTGCGCATTGTTTCCTCTGGGTGCAACTGTCAGGTTCCGACCCTGTTACATAGAAGTGCTCTTTGCTAACATAATGCTAACTTTACTTTCAAGTGATTAACGTCGCAGTTTCCAACAATTCTACTATTAATAGCTAAAAGTTAATTGAAGAAAATGTTTTCTAAACTTTACGATGTCGTCGGTTTCAATTAATTCAACAATAAAGCAAGGGTTCGCGTGACAAACGCTAGGCTGTAAAACTATCTGTCGGCAAGCGATCGGAAAGAAAGATGGAAAAATAACCGCATTTTCTTTGATATGGAAGAGATTCTTTCAGTCCCGCGAGGTCGTTTGAAATTTCAGACGGTATAGCACGAGCTTCTGTTATTACTTTAGAAAACTTACTAATACTGCTACTAGTACTATTTATATATAAAAACGTTAAAATAATATAGACTCTTCTTAATCCGTTGAGATATGTACTTTAACATACATAATATACCGACTAAGTTGCCCGAATGTAATAAATAGCCAGACAGCACGAAAATTTAAAGTGGAAAACTTATTATATTCAAAGTTAAGAACGTACGAGTATTATGTACATTAATTCTAAGATATCTAAATAACTTAAGAAAAGAGTTTCCCTCACACCCCATTTGTTAGATGTCCAATAAAGAAATTTCTTTCCACTTCATAATAAGTTTTAGTTGCTAGTCGTCATGCGCTGGATCTAATGATTGTTTTTGTTAGTGGAGAGGAGACATTAATACTAATTAAGATTAGATAGATCGTTTATGATAAATACAAACAAGAACCTGAATTAAGAATTGAGATCTGCAATTTGTTTTGCTTATTACGTTAAGACAGATTAAGTTGAACATTTGTTAAAATTTTGTTTGTGAAATAAATAAGGTCTTCTCATTCCCTTGGCCATTGAAAACACACCCAATGCGATTTATTTACGAATGAAAACAAACATAAAGCTTACCATGACAATATATTTAAGTTTCACTTTAAAATGCATATACATTTTAATTGCAATAAATAGAAAATATAAATCACCCTACTAAATAATGTAAACAACAACTTTAAAATTCCTATCACCTGTTTTTTACTAGAAAATAACGTAATCCGTCTCGAGGATGACCCAGTTCAACAAGTTAATTGAAGTGCACCGCTGACGCATTATTTGCACCACTTTCCCATCACTTGTTTATATCCAATAAAGAAACGTCCACCTACCCATATCTCCACTAGGGTTGCCAACATATTAAACTTTTGGTTTTCACCAAATTATACCTTTTATTATTGATAACAAATTAAAGTAAGTTAACAAAAGCCTGATTTGAGCTTAAAAATTCTGAACACTGTGTGTAATACGCAACGTTAAAAATATGTATTAAAGGCTTAAAATTACAATTCCTAAAGTTATCTAATTTTCTTCTCAATCCAATAAATTTATATATATAAAAAATTTGTGCAAAAAAGTTGGCAACCCTAATCTCCCATCCCACGTGATGTGGGAGGCCTCGTCTGTGGTTTCACTAATAGCGGGTTTATATTGTCCGGTTAAATTGGCACAGATCGCACTTTACGGCTTGTGAAGAGCCTTCAGACTGTCCTTGGTATGTTACGTATTCTCTTTCATACTTAGAAATACACTTTCATACGCGATATTACTACTAATGGATGGAAAGGTTGAAATAATCGATGGCAATGGCAATGTAATGGCAATATTTATTAGAACTTTGTTCTGTTCGACGCATACAATATTTGATTATTAACAATCTTTGACCACAACTGCACATATTGGCTTATTCCTCTATTCCTGGTAAAAAAAATTCATCCACGGGGATTAGTGAACTTTTGTTCATTAAGTTAATCAACATAAGACTGTTGCAGTCCAATGCTGAATATATAGACCTATTCTTGATACACGTTTAGGCCGATAGTCATGACGCGAAGCTGACGGGTTGATGACTTCAGTACAGTGAACAATAAAACTTAAGGGAACACTGACACAGGATCATTTCCTAAGTCGCTTCTTACGAAAAATATGGGAAGAGATTAAGTAGTATTTAGATTGTTGCCCATCCCCCGAAATGTTCCTTAGTCGCCTCTTACGACAAATATGGGATGGGTAGTATTTAGATTGTCGTATTCTACGCTGGTACAACACCGTACTACACATATGATACGATTGTAATACCATCATGTAAAGATTCACAATACAGTTCACACGATACAATGCTTGTTGGATCCAGTGTATTAATGTGGGAACCAGCCCACTTGATTGGCTTGAAGATAAGTGGCTATTACACTATACCACATTGAGCTGATGCTTCCTTGTAAACTGTCCTTCAGTATAATGAGCTAGAAAAGTAAGTACCAACAGGTGTGTATATTTTGTCAACTGAACTGTAAACACATCATAATTTGCTACAAATTGCTTCACATTCCATTAAATTTATCTGGCAATACAATGTGTCACTCTCTTCGATATGATGTTTGACTGACAGGTCAAATCACTCACTTTTATTAAACCTCAAAAACGTAAGCTTGTAGGGAAACTGTATGCAATACTAAGCTATGACGTCACACATTATTGTTGTCAATCAATATATTTTTAAGTTCCGATTTACAATAATAATTTGTTAAAAGCGCAACAGTAACTGGGGCATAATTATAAGTAGGAACTTATGTACTTTCAAACTTCTTCTACAATGTATGAATTTAGTTATTTACATATTTTGAATTCAGTCAAGTACGTGGAAATACAGCTAGTAATTCCAATTGAATTACTATATGACTTTTTCATTACCGTTAATTTAAAGATCTTATTTTAAAACAATTTTCTACAACAATCGTTGGACTCCTGTCATTTTATGTTATTGCTAAGGCTAATTGAAATTGTATGACGTAAAGGACTGAACAAAGCTCATTAAAATTGCAATCATTGTAAATCCTTCCGTGTAATGATATTCCTGTGTAATTTTCCAACACGACAAAACAGACATATGGTATTGCCTTTAACGAATGAAAATACGAAATTATAAGGGTATTAGGTGTATATTAGCCTACATGACATGACAAACAAAATGAAGTACAAAATTCTGTTACCGGATATCAGATGGTTTAAGAAACAAATCGCCATTGAGATATTCTTCAAAACAATATCAGTTCATAGAAACTTCATTCAAATGAAAACTTAGGCAGATCTATTCTTAGAATGGAATAATTAATAACAAAGTTCAAAGGCCGAAAGTTTAAGAAACAATCCTCGTTATTTAGTTTTAATTATATTGAAAAGAGGAAGTTTATTATACAAGCTCACTACGATCCAACATCTACTAGGAAGGAGTTTTTAATGTCAAATACTCCATCCTTTTCACCGAGACCATTGAATCCAACCGTTTGATCTTTACGTAAGGAACCAGTATACAAATATTTATACGCATGCACTTATCCATCTTAGTTAAGAAGCGAACAAACAGTCACAATTAACTAAATTGCAACATGCCTTTAATGAATCTGTAACATCTGCCCAGTACATCCATTACGCAACACTAATCCTTAGCAGTAACTAAAAGCCGGATCCATTACCGCACTAATTGGTGACAATATCATACCAAGCGCAGACCACCATGGATTGTGTTTGAAGACACGCACACGAAATAAACACGACACCCGGAAGATGATAATTAATGTAATCTACCCGAAGATACACTATTCAATGGTGTAATTAGTCCTATTAATTTTGATAGTCGGTTTATTAATGGAATATTTGTCATCGTTGTCATTTGAGTGCATATCGCCAAGTGTACAACATTGCACACTTAAAATTATTACTTCATACATAGTATTAGTGGGCGCTATCATTCCCTATGTATAAATTGATGCTTAGATCATTAAAACAACGGATTTTAATGCATTTAGAAGCTAAATGTACATCTTTTTTATAATAGAGAAACACTGATAATTTCGGTTAACAATCAAAGTGAAAAACCGAGGTGGGTCGCTATTTCGATTTGTAAAATAACAAGTCCTTCGAACCGATGTGACTGATACAGTCGCATCCGATAAAGTTATATTTTACGTTTAAATAAAGCAAGATGCAGTAACAACATGACATTTAGAATACCCCTCCATTCTGCTCTGCCAGTAACATTGACTTTGTGCTAAGTAATTGCCAATTTAAAAGTTAAAGTCTTGAAACAAAGCATTCATTGAAAGACCTTTTTCTATTTGCCCAATTAAGACGCGGTTTTGTCTCTACTGAATTGTTAGCTTTGACAATTTTAAAAACCGCTATAGCATACTAATTGTAAAATAATGCTGGACTAATAAATGTACAGTTTTATTGGAAATTCGTCTTGTGCTTAAATTTAATTAAAAAAAGTTTATGAGCAACAATATAATTACCACCTCGAAAGATCAAAAGTATTCTTATTCAAAATCTAAGTTTATTAACAAAATAATTCACTGAGAGAAATAGTGAAAACTACACCATTTCCATTTAGTATGCAACAGATGATTTACAGAGACATTTGTTAAGCAAACGAAGCGATTGCTCGCACAATGGCAAACCAACTAAATTAACAGAAATAGACAAACACGAAAACCACTGCAGGCTAAAACCACGGCTCAGCGTTTTGTTGACTAAGTTATTAAAACTTGTGTGCATAAGTCATCAACATCTACTGATTGAGCATTCCAATTAAATAGAAAGTTATATTTATTTATTAAAAATAATAATAAAAGTTGTTTGATTGAGCTTTCAGCTTACTAATCAAATACAGCCAAATAGACCCACCGATGTAACAAGAATTTTAATGACATTCAGGGGAAATTTATTCAATCACTCAATTTGGTATAGCTATTCAGTTGATACGCCCGAACATAGCTAGAAAATTATTTTGATGATTTATTTATAAGTCTGTTATTGTATGCGAGATGAATACAGATGTTATTGATAAGATTGAGGCACTTCGATTAAATAATATACCTACGAGTATTATATCGATATAAATAATAAATTAAAACAATTACACACGTATAACAAAACGCATTCTCTTTGGAATAATCTTGCTTAAAGTTAAAGTTATTTATTCCACTTTCATATGGATAGAGCAAAAAAATGTTACATCAACAACGCACGTAAATCAAGATTAACATACGAATATTTCTAGGAAACCATTACAATCGTTGTAAAGGTAACAAGGAGAAAAGATCTTGATGCAAAGAATACGCACAGAGAACACTCAGGTTTTACCACCGTTATAAAACGCTGTGTGAGCTACGAGAGCAAGCGAAGAAAGGTAATGCGTAAAAATAAAAACCTAACGGGTCGGGCTGTTCAATTTCTTAAGTACAAACCCCTTCACGTAACAAGAGGATAGTATTTATAGAGATCCCAAAAATAAAAACGTTTGTTGAGGACTCGAATAGATTGGATATGTAACAATAACTTGAAAGAACAGACCTTTCACACGACATACAACTTACATGTTAACGCTATAAATATAACAAGTGGGGAACATTTTGGAGAGAAAACAGACTTTTCCTCAGTAATGAGATCAGCATGAGATCAGATAATAGTGAAAATTCGAAGCAAATAATATAAAAGTAAACACTTCGACAGTAAAACAAAGTGAAGCTCAATGTCATCATAAAATTGTGTTTAGTAATCCCTATGAAGTTAATAATAAATCGGTCCGTTTCCTTATATTTTTCCGATAAATCACAACAGTATCTGAAGTCTTAGCGCAATTTACTCGCCTCCACTGGGATTCGGGGACGCTATCCCTACAAAATTGGTTTATATGAAGCTTTGCCGAAATAAAAGGGAAGTTATAATAACATGCGGTGTCGGCACACGTTTACACAAACCCTTTACATAAATGCTCAGTGTTGGACATTAGGTAATGTTTAACAACTTCAGTAATAGTAACAGAACCTTTTAAGCCGGAATTAATAAAGTTTATATTCAGTTCAGAATCCAAATGTTCTGGATTGAAACCACAAACACAAAGTGTTTCTATTTGCCTATGGCTTATCTACTTTGAAATGAAATGTCGTAACATTTTATTGTTAACGACAATCTATGTTTTTAATTATGATATTTCATTATACTCTAGAAGTACGAGTAGATGTTATACATATACACAAACGAGATTAGCCGAAATCGTCATAATGTTAGGTAACCTTCACAGAAAACAAATGCAGAATTCACATTATCAGAAACACAAAAAATATCTAATTAATAACTGACCAAACTTACTAACTAGGTTGGCGCGGCGACCCAAATTGAATATGGGCCTTGAGAAAAAACTTAATGCAACAAATTTACTAGAGGGAAAAAAGCGCACTTATCCCATAGTCACACAACTGACACAATTCGTTTGACACGAATAACCTCAACGAATGCGATTCCCACAAATCCTTCCATGATCAAACAACTGGTCTCGATTAGCGGCACTTTTGGCTGCAATTACTACAAAACAAAGAGACGACCGTCTTGTAATAACACTCCGCGGTGAGATCATTTTCGTCGTAAAGATTGTCACTCGCAACCCGGTAAATGGTGATTGAAAGATTTGCTAAAGCAACAACGAGTGCAGATCACGTTTTTCCCACGAGACATAAATTGGTGAAGGCAATTGAATAAACAGGACGCAGCTTTTGCTATAGCAATAGATTTAACAGATTAAGTGAATAATTATTAAGATTAGAATAATTAACATCAAGAAGCTCAACTATTAATTCATGAACTAACACAATTGATACTGACAAACTGACTTAGCTATCCGACCCACGGACTGGTCATGATCACGCTAGAGAAACAGGCAATAAAAAAGTTCCCTTTTCCCTTAAACTATCCCCGAGGGCTAAGTGTAACAACTGGGGCGATTCCGAGAATCCACGAAAGACAGTACTTAACCCGTGTCCGTAACCCCAAGAATAATGTAAATAAACTTGTTACGATAGTTTCACCGTGTTCTCCGCATTTAAATAAACAGCAAATAGTATTTACTCAGTTTCTCGTATTCGAGCGTTGTTTAAAATTGAATAAAGAGGAAAATGTTATCTGTTTAAATATACAAAGACTAGAAGAACAAGATTAACATGTAATATGAAACCGATTGAGTTTAGCAAAAGTGTTTTGTCTATATATATACCATTACACAAAATTTGATATATGATATTTTGAGAACAGATCCATGTCTCCCGTTTCATAGAAGATTTAAAGTATGTAAGTTCAAAATGCGTGGTTTCGCACCGCTACATATAAGGTAGAACATTATACCAAACCATGGAAACAACAGATTATAAATTTTGTACTAATCTAAAATTAAAATAACGAGTGTATTGTTTGCAGGCGAGCTAAGTTAACGCGATGCCCGAATAACCAAACAACGTAAAACAAAAGTTAGGCAACACCACTCACGGGCGGGCCTCTCCAAACATTTACCCTCGACTGTTGGTCAACTTGTTTATCAGACAATTCGAGGAACACTTGGCCCAATGAATTACACTCAGCTTTGAAATGTGACTTTTCCGATGGCTTGTAATTAGTAAAATATTAGATTGCCGGAAATACACTTTTATTAAACGCGATAACATCAAACCCAAAAAAGATTAAAACGACCGAATAAATTCCGTCAGAATTATTTGGTGTTAATATATTTAATCAATGTGTAATAATAAAGTGTCACATTTAGCACTATTCACATACCAGCTAGGTGTCAAACAGAATCTTTCCAAATCTTATAAGTAAACTTTAAATCCTCAAGAGCACGTGAAAAGACAGTTTGACTTAGACATTAGCTGTTTCACGCTATATTCAGAATCATTTTTGTCAAAAACCCAAACATGTTCACATCATATTCGTGATTATCTAATAAACAAAAAATATCGGTGAACATACATAAAAAATATATATATATTATACATACAGACGAATTGAGAACCTCCTCCTTTTTTTGAAGTCGGTTAAAAATTGTGTATACGCTCGGACGCGGTAAGTGAGTGACAAACACCCGCACGAATGACTTACGTTTTTATAAAAGGGTCCCACAATTACGCATAATCGTACAAAAACACTAAATTATACATTGTTCAAAAAGACGACCAAGGTCCGGCTTTTTATACAAGTTTTTCGATCCGAATTATTTTCAGTTAAAGAAGGATGTTTTATTTAACTCTGTTGTTCGTGTGTTTAATCTCTCATCACTTATAAATATCTGAATGCTGCCTAAAAGTAGGGGGATAAAAGCCTGTGCTTTCGCACTAACTTGTCCACTCTAACATATCCTGCATAGTAAACATAGTTTATCGTAAAGATTGTTCTCCTCAGACCAAACTGTCATTTGTAACGCTATAATCGACCAAGTCTCGCAGACATTATTTAGTTATAAATTCTTAGCAGTCTCTTAACATACTATAAACAATGTAGGAACAGCACTATCCATCCAACTATCTCAACTAAACTTGACATGAACTTGCAGTTACAACTTCTATTCTTTAGAAGAAGATGCTTCATATTAAATTGCCCTAGATTTAAACTTGCACCAAGTATTTTATTATTTTCTCGGAGATAGAATTTATAAGAATGTGTTGCAAAAAATCATGTCGCAAGATACGAACAGAATTTACGTGAAAATGTTGTCAGATCACCATCCAATAATAAGCAAATTAATTGCAAATATGTGGATGCGAAAAGTTCGAATTGAAAGTAAGAGTTTCGGAAATAAAAAAAATTGTTAAACGTTTTTCACGGTCGTTGATTGTTATATCTGGTCAATGAATGAATCGGCATGAAAATTATTTGTTTTATGTTAACTCCGTTTAAAGTTAAACATCTGGATATCCTATTCAAACTTTATTCTTAACGTATTTGTTTACTTGGCAGATAAGGCAAAAATGTTGTAAAGCTTTCGAACTAGGTTGTTATTATATTAATGAAAATGAAATGGACGCCAGATGCATGCTTAGTATATAAGTTTGGCCAGCGGCCTATAAACCATCCCCTAATGGACTACAACAGGTCATGCATGACATAACTAAGCAGATATTCAAAGGCCAAAGCCCAGCAGCAGTAATGGACTGAGATAAGATTAAGGCAAAGCGTCTTCATAAAACCTTTTTTCGGAATGAGATCACATTCTAGGAACAGAAATAGCTGGGGTTTATCTTGAAGACATTGCCGTTACATGTTATGATTATTACTACGTACCTTCATACTCGTAGGTACAAACTTTAATACCCGGGACGTACTCATAACTGTATAAGATAAAAAAAAAGTTGACATATTTATGGAGCTAGCTTAGCAGAAATGTTTTTGTCGAGCAAAATTTTTGCAAGGAAGCAACACAAGGTTAGTTATATTTATTTTATGTAGGTAAAAATTAAACGATGGTCTTCCACTTTCAAATTTTATCAGACGATACATATTTTGTATTCGACCTTCTTTCAAAATCCTTAATCGCGACCTTACTTAATTTTGGGATTATAATATTTGCAACATTTGTGCGACCGTCAAGTCCCAATATTTCGATGGTGTGATAACATCGGATAAGCACAACATGTTTACCTGTACTTATTCCAATATTATGACTGATATTATGAATGTAATATATTCATTATCTGCCATGCATGTATTGTATTAGATAAGAAAACAATTAAGCCGAAATGCGGTAAATGTTGCAAGCGTTTTTAGTAGCAACTGTTTGCCTTGTGTTTTGTTAGTTCATATCTGCCATTTGTTTACATTAGTGATTGGAACCGACTAATCCTTGAAATTTTCGCCATCTGTTTAAAAATGAACAAAAATACTGTTTTGTTAAATTAACTTCTTCTTTTGCAAGTTCAAAGTTAATTTCGGCAAAAATTCTGCAGGAAAGTCCATTCACTGCGTTAAAAAATCCAAATCCTCTTAGGCAAGCTGCTAATGAACGTAAATCCAACACTGTAAATACTAACGGCCTTTCAACTGTTTGTATTATACAGATTTTGCTAATTCCCGTGCTATTCTAAAGAAAATGTAACTCTGTGCAAAGTTTTTATTGCCACTTCCTGGCAGCTAGGAAGCGAGTGCATACTGCAACTTGCAATACTTGCTCTAACTGGGAAATGTCACGACATATTCCTCGTGGAAATACAGAGTTAAAGTTTCAGACTCATTACGACTTACAAAGACTCGACAGCATTTATTGTCCTTAGAGTAGTATTAAGAGTCCAGTAGTGTCTTGTTCTCGAGTGTTTACATTTATTTTATAGTATCGTCGCGATGTGAGCTAAGAGAAGTGAGAAATCACTTATGAAGGTAAAAATTTTTGATCAGATTCTATTGTTGCTTTTTTTCAAATTTATAAAGTAACAAATAAATTTGCAACTAAAAACGAAAAGACTTGTAGGTATTTGAATACAGATAGTTTATTGATCCAACCAAAATAAAATAATTTGATCTGGCTTTCCGCAGTGGAGTGAAACTACCTGTCTCGAATTTAAATGTCGTAAAGAAAATATTCTTGCCTCAACTTTGGCTTCGAATAAAAATGCCTTTAAAGATTTGTGGAAGCGAAATTCGGCGTAATAATTTAACCTTAACATAGTTGCACGCCAACTTGCACATAATGTCAAAGTTTATGTGATAAGAGGGTCTGGAGACGGTCTTAAGAGATAAATTGAATTCGCGCACGACGAACTTTGATTCAACTAACATTTCACTACATACGAGTAAGATTATTAACTCAACATCAGCTTGAATTGTACGGGGAATTCTCAAAGTTTCACTCGTGTATTCGAAATGCTTAACTTATATGGTATTTATGCCTTGATATTCAAAAAAAAAATTTATTTCGAAGTTGTTATTTTTACTGAATAAGAGTTCGCATAAATCGTTGCTTTTATATTAAACTAGGATAAATCAAACGAAACCATTTCTACGTAACATTCAAGCGGAATACAAACTGCACGTGCGGCATAAAGTCACTCATTATAATGTAATGTTTCCCTTTTAACAAACGCAAACGTACCATACGTTATTGTATTTTTGTATCTGAGTCCTTCGGCGGATCGATCGCATAATGACTATGTAATACAAACAGAGCATACAAAACATACGGCCGCGAATAACTACCAGTAGAAATGGTCTGACATGTACCAGTGTTCTTCTATGATCGGTATAGATAATATACCATAGAAAACTATGGATATGAAAGGACAAGTAAGTTCGACCAAGATATACAATTCTAATTACTCTTCCAGAAAATTTCATAATTGCGAATGTATGTATTCTCAATTCTTATTTGTATTAACTTCAACCTCGTCAAAGCTATCTCCATTTCTTTTCAACTTCGCAACAAAACCATATCGTCTCCTAAGTCCAAAGTAACATTTCCCTGTATAACTCTCCGTTTGAACAAACAATTCCGCTTCAAATCTAACAAATTGAACAAAATTGTCTGCACAGAAGCAATAGCCCGCCTATTTGACATACACATCCCTTCAGGATCAAAGCAATGCAACATGTATTTCGATACCTGGAATTCTTTGAGGAACTGACTTTCCGTCAAAGTGACATCCCTGGTAGCTCTTGCTCTCGGCAATTTGATCAGCAGTTGATTAAGCCCGTTTGTCCGCTAAAGCGGGATTGGTCCTCGCGATTCGCTAAACCGATTCCGATACCACTTACGTTTGCACTCGTGAACGGACGCGGCCACCAAAAATGTCCACATCAACCGACCGGCCGCCGAAATTTACAATTCCGTTTTTACAATTTCGCTGAATTTGGAGAGCTGTTATTTGCTGACGAGTTTTGTTCTGTATTTTAAAATCTACTTGAAAAAGAGGAGGAGGTACTTCATGCAACCATATACGCTTGATTAGAATTGTGTTTTTATAAATCCTTAAAGTATGCCTTAAGGTCACCGGTCAACGAATTCCTCTCCAGGGAAAGAAATCCACAAAAGTTGTTGAAACAAAGTTTAATTTTGTGACTCATTTGTGGGCAGGGTTATTTTATTCAAAGATCCGCTTCTTTACAACACCAAATATGCTACTCTTCTAATCAACCTTACAAAGTTATTCACTCAACATTTCATATTCATTAAATGTAGTTTATGTAGTCTCGTCAAACATTTCATTGTTATAACGGTCGTCAAGAAAGCAAACATTAAGAAAGCGTACTAACTAAACGCGAGGTCGTACAGAACCTAATTGGTACCGAAGTACAATATTAACTTAATATAATAATGAACGCCCTTCCCCCTTCAAATAACTTAATAAACAACGTGATGTTGTTAATATGTGAAATGAGATTTAAAACATATTACAAGCTACATGTGGGTCACGTTATTACAAACGTAGTTATTGAAATAAAATAATCGACACCAGTCCAATGTCGAAATTTAACCGTGATTTTGCGATATCAATAGGACCATTACAATTATACGTGACCTCAGTAATTATTTAATTCGTTTCGACGGCAAAACGCGAAGCAATTATGTTATTCGTTTTCAATTCAAACTTCTGTTCACAATTTTTAACAAGCAGTTATTACATTTATATTTGGATAATATTCAGGACTACCCATCATGAAAGCGGAAAATCACAAATGAAACTATTATTTTGTTACACCTGGAATCCCAAAATGTGCATTTCTATTATTGCCGATAGCTCCGCATGTATTTGGCCTATATTTACCAATTCGCGATGAATCAGCATCAACTATCGATTCCACCGTCGTATCGGTTTATTCGTATGAAATGCAGCGATCATCGTAATCCACAAATAACTCACAGGATAACTTGCATATGTAATTTTATCACCATAAATCGAAACTTCAATATTAGAAAAGACATTTCAAGACTCGCTTTACGATCTCGACCCAAATTTGTTATTTTATGTGCTTTATTCCCAGAAAATAGTGTTGTTATTGTTCTTCTATCTTCAAGTATCTTTAAAGGTACTGTAGCATAAAGCGGTAGAACCACCTTTGCTCCAAATGTGTTAGAAAAATCCTTTTTAACAGTCCCCGAGTACTTATGAAACAAATTCTTACAGTTTCGTTGATAATCTACTTAAGAGATTGTACAGTTAATGAGAAAACAATCTAATAGTCTACTTAAAAATATTTAACAGACAGCAACCAAGCTTTCCATTTCACAACTTTCCCACAGGTACAATGAGAAAACCAATTTAGCAGCCCTTTATTCGGCAAAATGTCGTCATATATTATTCTCCTTGCAAAACCTGCGCTCGTGTATTTTCCTATTATTGAATTTAGAAGAACGTTAGCCATTAAATAGGTCGAAGGGTAAACTTGTTTACCAAAAGTACACGTGTCGCCGAAATGAACGCGAAACTTAATTTATAAGAGGTATCTCAGATTTATTGAGCACAACGCGAAGTATTGCCAAAACTCTAATCTCTTCACGGTAACAGCTGTTACAACAAACTTGCTAGTTTCCAACATCAATACTTTTGCTCTTTATTTTGTTTTCTTTTATCGAAATTCTTAGTTCTCGTGTTTCGATTAAAAACTAAGATTAGCTGTAAATTTTACGACTGAAGATTCGAGATTCCAAATTGGAGAAACAATTGTAACACTTTAAGTGGTGCTAAAACTTTGATTGGTTCGAGGGAATCCCGAGCAAGTCCTCGTATTTATTTAAAAGAATCTACAGCTTGAACTCTAGTACATAGTCATATAATGTCCTATTTATTTGATAGACACAGAATCGATAATTGCGTTGGAACCGTTGTTTTCGCCTCGCGGCCTGCTGTTAAAAAGGTCATATCATTGTGCGTGGGAGCGGGATGTCAAATAGGATTATCGTTGGTGTCGGGCCCAGTGGCGCATGCTAATACGGTGTCATTGGTGTCATTGATGTCTGTGGGGAAGGGCTCGGCAGCTTGTATGTGACGAGAATGGCGAACGCAATTGCTTAATGCAGCATTGCATTTATTGCACTTATTGTCGGTACATCGTACAAGTCTACATATATACGGATAGCGAAGTAAGTTTAGTTTAGCTATACTTGTATGCAGATTGTGAGATTGCAAACTACATGACAAGTATTGAAGACTTATAGTATACATTAGCTTAGCTTTTCATCTGCGACCCGCTTGGCATCATCTTACCACAATTCTAAACATAACAGAGTAAACAATGCTACCTATCGAAGAGAGGTTTTATTTTAACGGAGACAAAACGTTCGTACTCGAATAAGCGTTCATAAACGTAAAAATAAACAACCAGGCGAGGGCTTATTTGAACAAACAAAATGAGATAAACTTGTGTGTTGTTCCAGTTGTAAGCTTTCAAACGGTAAAAAACAATAAATAAACATTAACATTTAATTTCATAACAGTTAATAATCATTTAATATTTAATTAATGAATCAATCATTAGCACTAATGTTAAAATGTATTCTGAGCCGGTTGAATCGTAAAACGTGCCGTAATATTTGTTAATACCAAAACCGATTCCCAAAAAACATTCCAACAAAGCGTAATACAAACAAAGAAAGAGATAGCCCATAAATAATTTAACGCGAGAAACTAATCCAATATAGCGACACCATATTCCAAATTACATTTGAATTCATACACAACAACAAACGCACGCAAACACCTAATGGCGTAGTAGGCAGTACGTTATTTGTGTAACAGGTGCGATTTTCCTGTCATCATCGAGATTAATCGTGAATCCACATTTGACATTTCATTCATCAAACACACGTCGACTGATCGGGCGAGTTCATTCGTCAGAGAACGACGAAACAATTGCCAACGTCCAGTCAGTTTTACAGCAGATTTTATTTTCTTAGGTTTATGGTTATCCTGATGATGATGATGGTTATCCTGTGAACACGTAGTTTTGATAAAACCACGTTATTTATCCTTTTAACGTATTTAGTTTAGATTTTATTGAACGATTTAATTCCCATTCGATGTTTTTCGTCAGATCAACTGTCGACCCCAGAATTAATGAACCACGGACTTCAAAACCACGAGTCACTTTCCCGCAAGGGGCATATGTTATTATAGTATTATGATACAGGTCGGTAATTGTGCTAGAGTCCTGGATGTTGATAAACGTATTTATGTCTATCAGTTCTCTAGCATCAATATTCCAAGCTGTAAGCTTAGCTTGAAGCTGGTGTTTAGAAATGTATAGTCTATGAAGTTTATGAACCTCTATACCCTGTGCCCTATGTCAACGGCCTGAAGAATGAGAATTATCGTAAACAGGGCATCGAACCCGCACTGGCGCACTTCCCGCTCCAGACCAACCGCTATGTTCGCATATTTCCGTGTCATTTGCATTGCATTAACTGCACGTTGTTCACCTTAATTTCAATTTCAATCGGTACAATAAAATAACGCACACTTGCTTGTCAATAATAGCAACAACCACTTAATAATTAAATATCTAACTGTCTTAAGATTGCAAATCGAAAATGATTCGTTCGTAATTTACATAGGCTTGAGACACGCTTTTTACATAACTGGTTATAATATTATCAATGACACTTTTTTTTTACCGTAAGCAATGCTAATAATGCATTAAAATCGTAATTGACATTTATGCAATTCAAAAATTGTCTTAATAATGTAATGTGCACTTGACAACACATTTTGAAATTTAACACGCAATTCGATTCATTTAACCCTGCATTATCAGAAGCACAACTAAATGGTTCTTATAAATTAAAATTAATGAAGTCAGTTAAGTCTTTGATCTGAACACATTTGAATTGCAAATGTGTCGTCAGTTGGTCCGAGCGACGCTGATATAATTGACTTTGTTAGCTCCGGCCGTGCTAAATATTTCATCGGCAAACAATGCGATAAGCCCGACTACATTAACTACCCATTTTGTTTTTTTTTTCCAAAGAAGGAATTTCCTAACCTGCGCGATATTGCCGTCAAAACTTTTTTGCTCAGTCGTAATCCCTCGGGAAAGCCATTTGTGAAATATGTAGAAGGCAATATTGCCTCTCCGTTACTGCTAGTTATGGAAGTATCAAACGATAAATTCCCGGCTGTATTGAACTCGTTACGATTCAGTTGTGTAAAGATACATCATACACAACACATAAAAGTAATACCGCTGTTTTCCGCACAAACAATTTTCAGACGGAAAGTAACTCCAGATTATTACAATGTAAAGACTGGCGCCTTAACAAACTTCCCTCTAACATCAATAAATATCTCAACTTCGTAAAGTCTGTACGAACTTGCTAACTTAACCGGAATGACCTTCAACATCTTAAATAACTCATTTCAAGCCGCAGGGCAATCGAGGCTGCAAACAAAGCCTCTCTCATATTGTCGGGAATAAATAATTCATTGGCGGTAGCGGCGACGCAGGAGCGAGCAATAGTAGCGGGATCCCTGGAAAAAGTTCATAATGTGATTTAGAGCGCGAACTCCTGGCTGCGAAGTAATTTGTAGGGGAAACGCGCCCCTGCATATTGAATCAAGCCTCGTGCCCGCCGCCGATGCTGTCTCTACGCGTCTTCATGCATTTGAAATGCGTGTACCACCCCCGCGACGTCGTCCGACTCCACTGATACTAAGATATGTTATTTTTCCTTTCCAGATTCCTTCGAGACAAGTGAACCCATAAAATAAAATGTGTGAACTTCACAAGTGGAAAAGTGTGTTTGTGCGCGCGGACTTTACGCGAATGACGAGTGACGTGAACAGTTAAGACAATGCGCGTGTGAGTTCGGCCACGACGTCGAACTATTCCGAGTGGGGGACGCTGGCGACCGCGGCCAGCGATGGTATGGACGTTGCATTCGAGAACGGAAGCGTGGGGGGATGGAACGCGACCGACGCGCCGGCGCCGGACGACGGCGTGGACTTGTACAACTTCTGGGCGTGGAGCATCATCGACGGCGCGCTGATGGTGCTCATCGTGAGCGGCAACACGCTCACGATCCTCGCCGTCACGCTGAGCCGCCGGCTCTCCTCGCTCGTCTCCAACCAGTTCGTGCTCAACCTGGCCATCTCCGACCTCATGGTCGGCCTGACGCTGCCCTACCATCTCGTTTTCTACCTGGACACTGAGTTCGGCAAAATAAAGTGGTCATGCCTAATGAGATTCATACTAATAATTCTAGCGTGTCTGGCGTCCATTTACAATATCATCGCAATAGCTGTAGACAGGTGAGTTGCATTTTGTATTAGAATGTCGTGTCGTGACCTCACGTCACAGTCTCTGATTCGATCTATAAAATCCCCTTGCAGACGTTATTCGAAGAAATCTTATAATCATACCAAAAATAGCTTTCAAGTACGATGTTTGGTATCACGCTACCGAAACATGAAATGATTGTATGTAACGGAACCTAGCGTTATTTCGTATCATAAAGCAAATTGAGTGGCACAAACGTAAGTGGTCCATTGAGTATCTATTGTGACGGCGGCTTGGTCAAACAGAGTCGTAAATGACTGCGCTGCCCATCAAACACAATCCGAGGATGCTTGGCAAGCTGCGAGCTTTTCCTAATATCGGTGCGCTAAAAGCATAGCATCTATTTGTATCTGTAATGTTTTGCACGTGTATACCTCCGCTATGAGAATATCATGTAAACTAACAAGTCAAAATACAACGAAACTATCAACCAATTAGTGTAATAGGCGCCAAATAAGCTTAAATTAGCATTGATACCTAGACTTTCAGCTAGCACTAAATATTTCAAACAATACTTCAAGGTTAATCTAGTTAGTGCGAAAACTTTATAATTTATGAAGTTATAGCACGAATGTAGCTTTATGTAAATTATTACATTGCAACTTTGCTTTTGCTGTTTTCTTTTGCTTTGCGTCCAAATTATATCACTTTGGATGCAAGCGGCAAGCCTAACCTATGTATGTCTGTCCGTCCATACTGTCTACCTACATAATGTTCGTTTTCGAGAATTGTAGTTTAGTTATTAAAACTGCGTATTTACTTCTATTACTTTTATCTAGAGGGTATCTCAAACTGTTAGTAAGTAGAGGTTAGTTTTTTGTGACCCTCATAAAATTACCGCTTGACAGTTTCCCTATCAGACATATCGCTACTATTTTCTTTCTTTTTCTGTTTTACTTTATAAGGAGGCAAACGAACAGGATCCACACCGCTGCCTATGGACATCAACAGGCGCACAAGGGTGTTATATGCGTTGCGTGCCTTTAAGACCCCATACCCTCCCCAATTAACGCATACCCGTTGAAATTTCGCACCTAACAACCCCGTTTCCACAGGCTACCAAAGTGCCATATCTAACCTATTGCCTTCTTCTAGGTACATAGCAATAGTGCACCCGCTGCACTACAGCCGCTACATGACGAAGGTGATCACCAGGGTGCTGATGAGCGCGACCTGGTCCGTCGCGGTCTGCATCAGCAGCATACCGATATTCTGGAACGACTGGCACGAGGGCGTCGCGTGTGAAATGAACATGGTGAGTTAAATATGTATAATCATTCCACTTTGTTCTACCAAGTTGGCCTACTGGTGGGGCAGATTCCACTGCTTCAAAATCTGCAGTGGAATATGCCGTACTAAATCAATTAATTGACGCCAGATTGCGAAAAGAAAACAAGGGTCCAACTATTCTGTGATTGGTCGAACTCGATTTTTGGAGGAAACCATTGCATTGCATGATAATTTTTAATTGGTTATTAAACCCTGATTCCGCTTATGTTGATTAGTGGTTATTGAAGTTTACCGCTTGAGGGTGACTATTTTTCCCAATAAGGCTATAATTTAGATAAACAAGTACTAAAAGAAATTACACATGCTAGTAAATTAAAATAAATCAGACTTAATAACTCAAAACCCACTTATGCGATGGCGATAATACGGCAAGTCCCGATTAATTTCGCAAAATAGAAGCATTAACGTATCGAACAGATTCAAAGAAATCTAATATGAAAATATGTATTCAGCTGCTCAAATGTTACCATTCCGTACAACTCAATCGGTTTTACAGCAAAACATTACCTCACGTTCATTTACTAGAATGCGCCATTTTTACAGATAAATGTTTATTCAAATGACTTTTAACAAAACGCTATTTCAAGTATATTAAAAAATATCCACACGTCTAGTAATCATTCACAACAGTGAATTTCAAATATTTGTGTTTAGTCATAGTGTAGACATATTATTGGATCGAGCCCAAAATATCATTATAATTTCAACGTGTTTCATTTGATACAAGGTTAAATTGATATTATGCATACATGTCTAACTTTCTATCTAACGTCAAGCTTTAAATATTTGATTTATTAAAATCCATGATATCGCGATTACGTGTGTGTTTGTACTTATAAGGAGGCGCTTCCATTTCTTTGACAAATCTTTAAAACCAGTAATATTACGACTTTATATTACTTTTTTGAGAATAAATAGCTTTACGTGTCTGTTCTTGATCCTTTCCTAACTCCCTTTCTAACGAGGGCAAAGACATGATTGATCGTAAAACGACAGGACCTATATTAAAGAAACAGCTCATTCAGAAAATGCCATTTCTATCCTCACCAAAAACCACACATAAATACCCTCATAGCAACCATCAGCCTGCCATCAACAGAAGGATCTGCCTCTCCATGTGCTCAAAAGAAACAATCATGCCAACACAGTTTATCATCCTACTTTTTAAAGTCTGCAACAATGTGAATACAGAGTACCTCCTACTTTTTAAAGTCAGTCAATAATCGAAATATTCGCGTTTTCCAGGTGGTGCCTAAGACCTACACGACGAGCATCCTAGCACCAATGTTCTCTCTCATCTGGATGGTGATGTTCATCCTCTACTGGCGGATCTGGCGCGAGGCGACCTGCCACGCACGACGCATGCGCGCCAACACCTGCTGCCCCACCGGAGCCAACGACTGGAAGAGTATACAGGTTCGATTCCATTTGTGACTTGTTCGGAAATAATGATGCGAAAATATGGATGATGAAAATGTAGCAAGCAGTTATAGCTAAGGCAGACTTTACGATCAACCAATCACGATGGATAGGTGGACTCCCCACTAGCTAACTGAATGGGCTAAGAACCTTTTCACTTAGTCCGTTAATGAAAATCAGAATATCAAATAAACCTTTAACGAAATGAATATTGTATGTCCTCATTACTTAGAATTATCTCGCATATCCGAGTAGCTTTTATTCAGGTAAATGTTAAAAGGGAAACATTAAGGAGGTAGTTCATCGAAAGATGACGATGACATCATAAATCATGATGCGATTTGCGTACACTCATCTCGTCAAACAAATGAGGTCACGACCTGCACTTTTCAACTAGCAATGTTATGTTATGTTATTCTCCGGCTGTTTTGGGGCATGGCGGCCCATCTTACGATCAGCCAGGTACGTAGGACATTCTAAAGTGCACAAGTGAGTGCGCAAGCCAGGTGCACGTCCTATTCCCTCACTCTCATAGCTCGGTGGTAGGTATGTAGCGAACGATAATTGCACCTTGGATCGACCTCATCAGTTACGATATAAACTAACAAGTTTCATTTAACTTCCAGGTGGTGCTTCTGGTGTTGGGATCGTTCTCGATATGCTGGATGCCGTTCGTGGTGGTGGCGTGCGCGCAGACGCTGCCCATCCGCCCGCTGCACAACCCCATCGCGTACCGGCTGACGTCTTCCCTCGCCATGTCCAACTCCGGCATCAACCCCCTCATATACGCTTGGAAGAACGCCGGGTTCCGAGCCGCGTTCGCCAAGCTCTTGCGATGTAAAAGGCCGGATACTTCAGAATATAGAGGGTCCCCCGCGCCCGAAAGGAAGAGAGGCTCGGTCGCGCTTCGAGAAGGTTCCATCACTCGTTCCAGCGCGCCCAGCGCCCTCTCCAGCCTCGGAGGGAGACCAGCTCGGCTGCTCTACGTGGAGCGCGAGGAGTCGGACACGTCGCGCTGCCGCATCATCGAGAACGCGGGCTACGTGGACGCCGAGAGCGGCGACTCCAACCCCTCGTACGCGCCCGACCCCACGCCCGTGCACCGACCCGCCACTCGCCCGGACCTAGTCTAGTGCTATGTTACTAGTGACTACTATCCGTTTGCAATTTTCTTACCTCTGACAGATCACTCCTTTCGCTTTGCAGCCCTTTAAATCCCGTAGCTTTGGATCAATAAATACTTAGCGAAGCCCTCAATATATGTACATATTACTATTTGGTAACTGACAACACAACTTGAATCATGCTAAAATTACCCGATATTGACCGAAAGAATATCTGTCATAGGTAAAATAACTGTGAACGCGTTGTGAACGACCGACAGACGTTTGTGGGAAGTGAAACGCTTTTAGCATTTAAAGTTGTTAGCGATGTAGGTACCCCCCTCTTTGCATTTAGGTACCTGTTACGATCTACGCTCAAGTTTTTAAAAGCTTTATTGTTGAATTTTTATTGACAGATTTTAATGAGTTCCCGGCATAATAAAGATTTTAATGTAAAGAGGTTCTCCGTCAAATAAAATTGAGATGTTTAAAAGATATAATTATAACTAAAATGTTCGATGTAATATAAATATGTAACTAATAAAAGTTGGTTTTTATTTTCCCACTAGAATACTTAGTTAATGGATGGCCGCAGACAATTAAAATATTTATAATGTAAAAGAATATTCAGAATTCTTTATCCAAACATTCTATAGATAGTAAGGTAAAAGAGAGACATAAATAATAAACCAAGAAACCCATATATATTGTTATCCTACGATTTAAATATACTTATAATAAGATCCTCCATAATGTGAAAGAAATGAACATATTTGTAAATTTTAAATATTAATTAATATTAAATAACCTATCGACATAATCTGATTTAAAAATATGTAAATAAAATAAAAATTAATTTGTGTGATGTATGTGTTTACTACATATAAGTATGATTAATTAAAAAGTAAACGATTCGTTATCAACGTATTATAAAAAAAATGGTGACATAGGCACAATAGGTGCATAAATAAGGCATTTGAGGAAAACTTCAGTTTCAAAACGTTAACAGTAGCGCCACCTAAGGATTACTCTAAAAAACTTTTTGTAAAAGAATGACTTCGCGCTCGCCCTCTTATGCGAGGTAGTCATTATTGTATACATAGAGGGCGCTTTTCGACATTTTATTCTTAACTGTTTTCTGAATAAAAACAACGGAAAGATTTTTATTTTAATACGAACAATAAGGAATTTTAGGACGCATTATAATGCTTGTGCTGTATTACGACGAGGAGTATTACAACACAACATTTAAGAAGTGTTGATTCAAGCAAGATTCAACATTTGAACAAAAAATATGAAGTACATATATATGTAAATATATAATTTAAATGTAATAAAAACTTGTTGTATAGGTGTGCAACAAGTGCTACAAGAATGAGAATATTAAAGTCACGCTTAATTTGGTTAAGCAAGTATTCATTTATGTTCATGTTATGGTGAGAAATGGACATCTGTTTTTATAATAATACTTATTTGATAACATATTAACCATATAACCAGATGTTTATGCCACCTACTTTTCCCTTGTTTGTTCGCTAATTAAATATGGAGCATATTTTTAAGTCAGTACTCAATGTGAGTGCACTTCAAGTAATAGATCCTGCAAAACACACAATCAACAACAATCTAAAGAGAAATTATAAAAATAACTATTAAAAACTCACCTCAACACCAGTCACGCCGAGCGCGGTCACCAAGTTGGGCGTCATCCGGAACGGCACCTTCTCCGGCACTCGCAGCGTCTTGCCCTTCTCGAAGCACACGTTATAGTCTATATGCACCACCTCGCCCGACGTCAGGTCCACCAGCACGTTGTCCAGGTGCCGGTCGCCCAGGCCGATGATGTACCCGATCGTGCTCATCACGGCAACCGAGTAGCTGTACCGGCGCGTCATCTGCCACCACTGCTCCGGCGTGACGCTGCTGCACCACAGCTCGCGCCACAGCAGGTCGCGCGGCGTCTCCGCCGACAACTCCTGCAGCACCTGCTTCAGGATCGACACCGGCCACTCCTTCCTATTCTCAGTTGATATCCCGGCCTCCTTCAACAGAGGAGTCAGCTTGTTGTAAAACAACTCCGAAGGGCGCGGCACGTTCACCGTCTTGTTCGTCTTCGAGGTCAGAATAGCAGCCTCGCGGTTCTGCCAACGCTTGTACAACGCAAACAACGGTGTCACATTGTCCACCCAGCTGATCAAACCGGAGCGAGGACCCAGCGGAATTACCGAGTAGTGGCGGGCTCTGTACGTCTGGTTATCATTATTTTCCGAGTCGCGCGCCATCATAGTATTCGTAATCGATAAAAGCTGCATTATACGCTCGTCAAGATGCAAATCTTCTAACCCTTTAAATAGGTATGTGTAAGCTTTGCCGTCCGATCCGTAGAAGACCAATTTCTTTGGTCTTGTCTTTGTCGGTAATATGGCAACATTGTTTTCAACAGATTTAATTGTGATTCTCACAGTCCTTTGATTCGTGTGTAGTCCAGGCATTGTTATGACAGTATTCTTCATTTCTGCCAACACAGGGCTTATATCAGACATTTTCAAAATATATGAAGTTCTCTTATTTACTTTCTGCTGCAGTTTGATTTGTAGTTGTTTAAGAGGCGCCCAAGATTCTTGGGGCTTATCAGGATAGGCAGGGTTTTTTAGTTTATCAATAACATCTCTGATGACCGCTTGAAATTTAGCTTGGAAGGCGGTCTCATGTGGTGTCTCAGGTTTTGCTGATGTTATTTGATCCAACTGTTCCAGTACATAGACGATTGGCTCGAAAATTATACGATGCTTTTCCTTTATCAACTTCTCTTTATCCTCAGAAGACAAGTTTGCATTGGTTTTGACTTTAGCAACTTCGACTTCCAGCTGTGATAAGCGTTTGCTGAAATCAGAGTGATGTTGAACTAATGTCCCGAGGCACATTTCGTCCCACAGTAGCGTTATTCTCTGTAATTCTTTTACAAGCAGTTTCACTTGAAGAATTGTTGTCGGGGCTTGTTTTGCCAACGTTTCCACCATGTCTAAGAAACAAGAATTTAACTCGTTATTGATGACTTTGTCACTAGCTGATTCATCTAACTCAATATTTTCCTCACCACTTGCAGCATCGTTAGACAAGTAAGGCTTGGCCACGTTGAAGTCTGTGATATCATGTTGTTCATTTTCAACTGCACCCACAACCGCGGGGAATGTTATAAGATGGGGCGTGTCTTCTGCTAACCGACACAGTAAATCCGAAACACATTTTCGAACATACGTCTCAGGATGGTTCAGTCTGGAAAATAGCTGTGGAATAATTACTTTCCAAGGTTGGGTAGGAGTATTCGCAAGACCCGATTCAAGAACCGTTTGCAGTTCCATTGCGTGCTTCACGATCAGTCGGAGAAGACGTAGAGTAGCATTTACTACAGCATTTTCACCGCTGTGGTTTATATAATCAGAAGAGCAGATAAGTTGCAAAAACTTGAAATATGCATCAGCCGACAGCTCGAAATATGAGAAAACGCGTTTCTGAGCTTGGCGCCAAATATCGACCAGCAGTGCGAGGTGTTCAGGGAATGCATTACTGAGGGATGGTACAGTACGAAGCTGACTTTCGATCATTTCTGACGTGTTTATTTCATTCCAGTCTATATCTTCATCATCGCAGGTCGCTTTGGTCTTCGACAATATTTCGCAAACTGCTTCAAAATCTTGCGGAGAACATCCAATCATTACACTTTCTATTTGCAGTTTGTCATTTTCTGTCAACTGTTCACGAGTTTTCGCACTGAACTCGACCATTTTTCGACCCCATCTAAAGCACCAAGCAGCAAAGTTGGCCCAAGCTTTTGCGAGACCGGGGCATTGGTTAACTCCAAATTGCAATAGTTTTCCCACAGCTGAATCAGACAGTGGAATAACGTTCTCGGAAATATTATTATCCACTAAACCAATTTCTGGGAGGGCTGAAACGAGCTTTGCCAAGGGCGAGTCGGACTCCAAAACATCTTCATTCTCATTTTGGACCCATTTGGACAGGGTCAGCAACATCCTGGTTCCTTTCTCTCTCAGTTCATAGCTCTGTTCTCCCATTGCTAATCTTTGCGAGAACCCTAAAGAAACACTGGCACACAAATTAATTGCCCGCATTTTGGTTTCTTCCTTCGTATACGCCAATTTGCACAGCTCTCCCAAAGCTGTCGCATTATTCAATGTCCAAATATCTAAGTCGTAGGTGTTTGCAGACATCATTAGAACATCACCTAATTCTTCCAAGTCACTTATATTTCCCAGACACATTTGGAAAGAAGCATTTTGTTTGAAATGCTTCAAAAGCTCTCTTCTGGCCATTAAAACGTTTTGATTTTTCCTGGCACTTTTAATCACATCCAAGCGAAGACATTCTGCATAAAATACGTTCTCCTCTGTTGTATTGAGTTTTGTGAAGTATTGGTTCCACCATAAAATGCGACTTAAGTTCTTGAACTCTGCACCATATTTGTGGTCTTTTGCTGTGGCAGGTTTAAACGGATTAGGTATAGCTTTACCATTCTTTAACACATTCATTAAACCATGATTAGCAAGTTGAAGAACAGCAATTTCTTTCTGAAAATGTACTGCATTAGTTCTGGAAAATTCTTCTGTACTTGAGTTTAGCAACATTTCACAATTTTTTAGTAAGGTTTCATATTTCTCAGCATAGTCCGTGTGGTAAATTTTGACTGCAGCACAGAGCAAGGTCGACTCGATTTTGTTCAACAGACCTTGATACGAACAAGAGTTCTTTGCAATTTCATTAGTGCTAGTGTCAAGAATATCCCAATCACAAAGATCATCATTTATCTCAACATCTTCTTCAAACAACTTTAACGCCGAGTATGATGTTAGTTTAAAGTTTTCGTCATTTTGTTTTTCCTTTTCTTTCCATTCTTGCAAGTCTTCCCAACTTTGTATCTGCTTATAACTCTCCATTATTTGTTCATCAATGAATTTCATGGTCCTAGTGTCCAGCTGGTTGTTACCAGACTCTTTAATCTCTTCTTGCGAATGAATAGCAATGAGTTTCTTGTAGTATTCCACAGCTAACTCATGTCTAGAATTAGCTTGCTCTGCAGCACCCTTCAACCACGGTAGTTTTTTATTAAAGGTTTGTTTTATCCAAACATAGAGACCGTGCAAGACTTCTGGCTCTTCGATCTTAATCAGTCCCCTAGCAAGACTGATGGCGATAGCTTCTACGTCAATATTTGTATTTGAGTTTGCTGCAGTTTGCAAAATCAGGGATGCATGGTTGATTGCCGCTCCAATGTTGCCGGCGTACAAGCTCACAGCGAGAGAGGCGGAGCGCACTCTCGTCAGCCACTCGCGACACGTCGACCAGTTCGTGCGGAAGAACGTCCGCACGGGTTTCGACACTGCGGGCAACACTGTCGCTGTTCCCTCAGCCGCGTTGTAGATGTACTTTTCTAGAAACATCATGAATTCCGTAAACCAGCGCGTCCTTATCTGTTCGGCTATCACTACATCTATTAACTTATGCTGGTCAATCGGTGTGTACTTAGTGTCATGAGATGAAATCTCTCGAGCGATGCCTTTTAAAACTCCTTCTATTTTCGTAAATGTTTCTTGTGGCTTCCCCAACACAGTTCTGAGTTTTAATGACACACAAGTCTGTGCCAGTTCTGAGAGTGCCCATCCTATGCAAATGGAAGCGAAGTTAGTGGCACATTGACGGAAAAACAACAAGTTATTCTCTTCGCCATCAATATTCTGCAGGGGCCAGGCCAAAAGAAATGAATTGAATAATACTTTTTTATCATCAAGTGTTAATTGCAGGAAACAATTCAATATAGCTTTGAAATGCTGATTGGACATTATTGTGAAAGACCCTCTCATGAGGTATTCCTTGAAAGAATTCATTTTTGACTCATTATTAAGTAAGTGAAGGCTTATTTTTCTACTGGCGAACACCTTCACAACTTGTTTATCTAATTCTAGCTGGACAATATCCCATGGAAGTTCAAATAAGACATCCTTGCATGTACCAGACAATTGCTTATTCTGGTTATCAACATGAAGCAAACACAATGTGGTAATTGTCTTCAATATCATAATGTTCCAATTAAGACTCTTATTTTTCAATAAACGTTGGCAGTTCTGGATCACTAAAAGCACCACATCATCATCAAAACTGTATGCAAGTGTCAACATGTTTGTCACTAGTACCAGGAAACTTTTGGACATACTCACAATCTGCAAATATTTATCCAACTGACAGAATATATCAGAAATCCAATTTAGAATGAGCAACAATGTTTCCTTCGGGACTTCATCATCTAGTATCATGCTGAGTGTATTTAGGATGACTGAAAGATGTCCCGATGTTGGGCTGGAAGTGGAAACTTCACCCAAGTTCAAACCAAATATATCACCAGCTCTTTGTTGCGTGTTTGTCACTAAATCACTGGAAGCAATAAAGTGGTTATTTTTCTTACAATGTGAATACAGCAGGTATAAAACAGAAAACTGCAGTGCTGGCTTTTTCTTAATCAATTCCATGTCATGGGGGCACATTTTGATAGCAAGTAGTTCAAGTATACTTGGTTGCAGCGCCCACATACCAATAATAGAATTACTAGCATTTGCAAGCTCAGAGAGACATTGTAGATAAAATATAATATTCTTTTCAGCATCATCAACAGAAATTTCTTCAATATATTCTGGTTTAATGATTTTAACATCTGTTACAAGAACAGCATAAGCATTCTGAATGTCCATCAACACATATTTATAAGTTTCTTGTAAAAGTGGAATATTTTTTAAATTCAGCAAGTTATTGTACACTGATAATACACCCTTTAGAATTTGTGAGTTTTCAGAATAACGCAAGGGACGCAGTAGAGAATCTGGCCCTATAGTTTGTGTTATGAACTCTATAGGGAGATTGGAAGCGATCTCTTTTATTGTTACGGAAATCAAGTTTATGATACTGAGGCACACACTCTCATCATCTTGCAAATAATTTGCCATTTCCATTGAGATTAGGGAAAATAATTCCTGTGAGCAAGATGAAGATTTTGCCTGCAACGGTTTGAGCAATAATGTAATGCACTCATTACCTGATAATATTAGATCTGTATCAGCATCCTCCTTCAAAGTTTTTGTCATCACCTGTAGAATTTTGGTCAAGGCCTCTGTTAGGAATGACCATGACACTGTCTGAGACACAGTGGGGCTCAGCATAGTGCCCAAACTCTGGACAACAGTATTGAAAACATTCAGAAATGAAGTTATCTTCTGCATTGAATCTTCTAATGAGTTAGGATCTGATTCCTTGTCACTCTTCGTGTCTAAATCACCTGAGTACACCACCATGTCTTCCACAAACTGGTAGAGCAAGTTCACTGAAAAGCCAACATCTGCCTGCCAGTGCCGGCTCAGCTTCAATAATGACTGCAGTGCAAAGTCCTTGATCTTCTTTGGCTGCGCATTGTCCACATGCCAGCCCACTAATATGTCCACTGTGTCAACAAAATGGTTTGCAAAGTGTTCCGGATAAGAATTTGACATCACAATCATTGCATTAATTGCTGCCATGAACACATCAGCAGAATCTGTCCCTTCAATAATACCCTGCAGTCTTTCTAAAGTCATCTCTGCAAAATCTGTCAAATTAGGATTCTGGTAGTCCAGTTGGAAAGTCTCTGTAAATGAAAGAGTTAAAAGATGTTTAATTGATGTGTTGTGAACTGAATAGGTAGTTGTAAACCAGTCCAGATGCTTCCTGAAGTCTGGACCCATCACATATCCAATCCTGCCAAGCACTGTGGCAGCTCCTTCCTTTGTTTCTGGTCCGGGTGCATCATACAACACATCTAGTAGTGACTCAACAAGAATGTCATAAGCCCTGCGTATGTACCGCGCGTTCTCTGGCAACATCACCGCGTCCTGCAGCTTGCTACATATCACGAGCGACTTCTCAACGTCTACCTCAGCGCACAGACGCCGGAGCAGCTTCGAAATCCGCGGGTCCTCCGGCAAATTCACTACGAGCTCCGATCTCTCGTAAAACTTGCTGGTATTGTTCTCTGGAGGCCATGACTCGTTGTTGCCTTGGCCTAACGATTCGTTGTATTTGTAGGAATTGTCGAGAGGATCACGATCGCCTCGGGGCGGGTACCCGCCTCTGCCGCGGCCGCCGCCGCGTCCTCCGCCGCGGGAGTGCCGGAACTCGGTGGGGCGCCCTCGGGAGCGGAACCGACCATCCCTGGACGGCCCGCCAAACGACGAGGATGCATCGTACGACCCAACATAACCTCTGACCTTATCATCCGTTGTGTTTTCATGTCCTATTTCATCGCGTTCTTGCGAGTCGGACCCCTCCAAACCCCTTGGATTTTTCACTTTACTATGTGCAGTGGTAGATAACATCACTAAAACTTTTGTTTATTCGGTAATTGTAACCACACATGGCCGTAAAATTGCGTTAAAATACGGACAAAACAGACGTTATAACCAACAGTCAACTGGAAAATGTCACATACACGTCAAAGTCAACGGGACAGCCAACCTTCTAAGCAAAGACCTTTACATTATAATTTCTGTAAGTTAAATTCTATAAACTTAATACTACTTTTTTGGCCAAAACCATATACATACATAAAATAAAAAAAATGGTATGGAAGTTTACAAAATCACAAAAGCCATTAATTTTTTAGGCGTAATGCAATTAATGACATACACCACCACGAAAAAAATTTTTGGCTGAATAACCACTATTTTCATGATTGCTAGAAAAACTTGAATACTATAAAAAATCAACAAGTGTCAGAATGACATGAAATGAATAACCTCAAAAACTGAAGTCTGAAACGTTTTGTTGATCACACACATCCATGTTATTATTTTGTGATGTTATTACTTGATTTTTAATTGAGATAAACTATGAAGGCTGCCAAACGTCCTCAAGATTTCAAAGGTAGGTTAATACATTTCTAGCAGTGATTTAATATTAATGTTCTATTTGTTTAGTTTAATATTTTAAAGAATACAATTTCAACATGTTTTTCATCTCCTTTCAGCACTAGAGCTGAAGCTTACAGAAGATTCTGTATCACCGCATACTATTTATTTCAAAGAGCATGCAGTTCGAGAGCATACGCCCGACAAACCCTCTGGCAGAACACTGTTCGTTGTGAACGTTCCTCCTTACGCTGACAAGCAAGGCATCGCAAACGCATTCAAAGCCGCCGGTGTCGTTCAATCTGTATTATTATTAACTAGACCAAATGAAGAACCTCCAACAAACAAGTTCATTGTTGAAGATGAAAAACCAGCATTCAAAGTTGCCTACATTGTCTTTGAAAAAGTAGCCCATTTGGACAAAGCTCTGAAATTAACAAAGCTTCAACCTATGAACTCAGAAGACCATCAGATCAAACTAGGCATGAGTAAATGGATAGAACAATATAATAATGCAGTTATTCTTCCAAAAGTATTAAAGGAAAAGGTTGAATCATTTATGAAACATTATGATGAAGAAAAACTAAAAGATGAAAAGAAAGAAAAGGCATTAGAAGAAGAAGATGATGAGGGATGGGTGACCGTGACTAAGAGGGGCAAAGTGCAGAGCTTTGCTCGCTCAGAAAAGGTAGAGAACAAAATAATGGCTAAAGAAGAGAGAAATAAGAAGAGGAAAGAACTTAAAAATTTCTACACCTTCCAAATAAGAGAATCCAAAATGAAACACATTGTGTCATTACGACAGAAGTTTGAGGAAGACAAAAAGAAGATTGAACAAATAAAACAAAGTAGGAGATTTAAGCCATTCTGAATAAAACATGTTTAACTTATCACAGTTTATTCTTTTATATATACCAACCAACATAACATTAATACTTCTGCACCTACAAGTTCCCAATATTAATGAAAGTTGATAGCATATTTTTATCTCAGGATCAAATAAAACCCACTTTCAAGGGTGCATCATAAGAAGTAGCATTCCTGTAAATTAGTATTTTGAAAGAACAAATACATCATTCATCTGTTATTTTAAATTATTTACACACATAGGGCCTTCTTATTTACATTATTTTAAGGAGCAAAATTGACTGATTCACTTTTGCACTCAGAGCATTCGTCAAATGATCTGCTGGTGAGTCTTGATGATGATGCGGAGCAGTCTGTTCTCCGGGAGGGTGTCCAGCGCTGCCAGCAGGTTACTGATGTTTCCATAGATGCAGCCGTTAGCAAGGGCAACTTGCACTGCTTGTCCTATTCGATCAAGGCAATCCTGAAAAAATAATTGTTTTTTCAATTAAAATTAAGTTTGTACAATAATCAGCTATTGATAGTTTTTTCTCTTTGTTTATTCTGGTGATTTCAACTTCCTTTCACATTAGATTGTCATGCCTTCTCACATAAGTGCAGTGCTTGGTATATGTCCTTCACCCTGAATGGATTTTTGAAAGACTTGGTATTAACCCTTCAGTTGCTTTAGCACTGATCAGTGTTCTAGTATGAAACTGCGGTAACACTGATCAGTGTTCAGATGACCTGTCACACTTTCAACTCTATTTTGAAACATATACACTTGAAATACGGTCTTAAACTCGCGCTATGTTGCCGCAGACGACGGGTACAGAGTTACGCACCTTTCCCGCATACGAAAGGTTAAAGTTAGCCATGAATTAAACATAGATTACCTGTAACTTCTCATCATTCTGTAACTTAACTCCCCTCTTCAGCAAAGTGTGAGCATAAGCTTGCACATGAGGCGTCAAACCTACAAGATTCTGAGCATTAACCGCTGTGGCAGGCCCGTGTGTCCTCCTACCTGCCCTCAGGCTATGCAGCATGCCCAGGTGCAGCTTTATGTACAGCTCCGACTCGGTAACAGCCTTTGCTACTGGCTGCTTTACAGATACATGCTCATTTTCAAGCTTAATCTTTTTCATTGGAATGTTTATTTCCATCATTTCAACATCTGCAACATAAAGATTTATTATACTGCTGAAATCCAAAAAAAATCTATCTTCTCTCTTTTTTAAACAATAATTAGTTACATCCAATGATTTCAGCTCTTTAGTCCTTTACTTATCATTTGCAGACTAATTTACAAGACAAACAACAAAGTATTCAATGATATCCATCACAGCATTACACTGACAAACATTAATTTAAATAATTTATAAATTAAAAAGAATAATAATCATAATATTTAACAAGTCTCCTTCTGTCATTACCTGTAACCGGCTCCTCGATATAAATGGGCGCGAGGGCACACCAGTGTATGAGGCCCGCCAGAGGCGTGACGGCCGCCATGGGGATCGACCCGCTCGGCAACGCGGGAGGATTCAGTTGCGCCGACATGCACAATGTCGGGTTTGTGTATACCTGAGTGAAATCAAATTGGTAAGACAAATACAGCTCACACAATTTGGCTTTTTAAAGAGTCGTAGTTTGTGTATTTTTAAAACACAAAAAGTTTGATCACAACAAACAAGGTTGATCACGACATTTTATAATGGTGCTAGCATACTATGATTTGACTTCACCCTTAGACTGTTTTCCACTGTACCATTAAAGGAACGAAAAGGAGCCAAGGGTGCATGGGGAAATTAATATATTTTATTAAGAAACAGACAGAACAAACATGCATGTTTTAGTGACCTCTTATCATTCATAATTTTCAGACTAAAATACTCAAAAACAAAATCAAATAAAATCTTTGGATAGTTCATTACATTACATTAAAATCTTTTTGGCACAGTAATAATAAATATTTCAGACCATACCCAAGATGTGATTACTTCCAACAAGTTCCTAGGCGGTAACTTCTTTGTGCCTTGAACGTCCTGCATATAAAGCTCAGTAACGGCCGTGATGAAGTTGGACACAAACTGAGGAGCCGTAGTCGCGAGCGACTTGAGGGTCATCTGATTTGATGTGTTCAGGAAGAAATGGTCTCTGATTATGTTCTCCGCTAGTTGTAGGGACTGAGCCGAGGAACAACCCATCTGTTGGAGCCACACACCAACTGCTAACAGCACCTTAAAAAATACAATGGAGTAAATTTCTGCACTGAGTAATATATCATATAGGTAAAATAAAACATTCCCATTATAAAACTTGTTATGTTCTTGTAAATCTGAACAATGATATACAGTGCCGTAAATAGGGCGGTGCCAGCGGTGCCCAGGCACAGGGCGCAGACCCTGGAGGGGCGCAGAAATGACCGAAATTCAAGTAACAAAAAAAAAAAAAAAGGTCGCAGTTTTGTGACCTCTCACCCTGGAGGGGCGCAGAAATGACCGACTTTCAAGTAAAAAAAAAAAGGGGCGCAGTTTTGTGAGCTCGCACCGGGCGCATATAAGGCTATTTACGGCACTGATGATATAAATAAGAAAGATAATAAGAAAGTAGCCATCTGGTAAATTTATCGCGATGCTAACTTTTCTAGCAATCCAATCAACATTAATGAGAATTTGTAACAAGTTTGAAGTATTATGAAGTACTTATTCTTGAATAAAAAAATTATGTAAATAATTTTATCTACAGAAAACTGGAAAGCACTTCTATATGTTTTAGATTTACACTTATCAGAAAACCTTACCGGAGTGCTTGAGGCTGACACTGCCATGCTTGCCAATATGCTCAAAACCTTCAATCTCCTCTGGCTTTCCATACCACCGAACAATGATAAGAATATAGTATTTTTTGTTGTCTCATTCGTACAGGCGGACAAGTAGTCGCAGATGACGTCAATGAGCTGTAACTCCTGCAGAGGACTGATGCCAACAGTCCTGCGCCCGCCCCGGCGGTCCGACTCACAGAACATGAACTCTGATATAATATCCATTGCCACATCCAACTGCTTGCTGGTAGGCGCACTGCGGCCGACCAGTAATTGCTCTGGAAGGAAGAACATCGCATTTTACGATAATCAAGTAAAATAATTTGGAATGAATGGTTTGAGTTTGTTTACATACCGATTCTGATAAGAGCCTCTTTTGCGCATGCTGGAAACTCATATTTACGGAGTGAATGTTTGAGGTCGGATATAGACATATCTATTTTAATTATTTTATTACATAAAATGAACTCAAATTAAATCAAACAACATGCACCGACATCCGACATCCCACCGCAATATTTTGACATAAACGCCATTAGACTTTTTCTTTTTTTATATACCATTTCTCATATACAAAGATACATAACGGTATGAGCCATATTGAGGGTTTAAAAATATTTTCCAAACATTATTTGCATTCAACTTGGCAACATAGTCCGTAAAGTAACTTCCAATATCTTTGCGTAAAATGTAAAAAAAAAAACAAAAAAAAAGGAAAATAAAAAAAATTCAACTGTCAAAGTTGACAATTGACGACGAATACGAGTGAAAGAAATGTCGAAAAATTCAGTCGGCGGCTTTTCAGCAAACTATTTTCATTTGTAGTTTAATTCATTAGTTGCTACAATATTTTGTCTGTTAAATATTAAAGACTGATTTTTAAGTGCTAAATAATTCATGATGGAGGTATTAGTGGCCAACGTCGATCATATAAAATTTGACATAGATTACGCTCTGGAAGAACAGTATGGGGCTCTCCCGCTGCCTTTTCCTGGAATGGACAGTAAGTTTTAGTTGTACGTACAACTATGAGACGCGAAATGTAAATAACCACCAACTTGGTTTACCAATCTCTTTCATAACCTAACCTAACCTTCAAAAGTAAGCTATGCATCAAGTGTGCAAGCTAACAATATCAGGCAAAAAATATTTTGTTGACTTAGCTTTACAATACAGATGTGTGCTAACTTCAATAAAAGTACTACTCTAGTCAACATCACCTCAACAGATAGCATGAAAGGGTACATTTGTTTACTGTTATCAAGTATCAGTCTCTATCATGTAGACAAAAATATTCCCAAATTGACCCTTTTATCTGCCATTGCAGCTCCATCACAAATAGTTTACTTAATGTTCTTTAAAAATAACAATTGTTATTTCAGAATCAACAGCTGCTGTTTGTGAGTTCTTCAGTCAGCCAGGGGGCTGTGGCAATGGACCGCAGTGCCCTTACCGGCATGTGCGAGGTGACCGCACCGTGGTCTGCAAGCATTGGCTGCGAGGCCTGTGCAAGAAGGGGGACCAGTGCGAGTTTCTACATGAATATGACATGTCTAAAATGCCAGAGTGCTACTTCTATGCTCGATTCAATGCATGCCACAATAAGGAGTGCCCTTTCTTGCATATAGACCCTGAGAGCAAGATCAAAGATTGCCCTTGGTATGTTATTTTCTCTCCTTTTTGTTATCTAATTTTTGATGAGGCTTCTGCCACTGGTTTTTGGTTATGCCTTTTTAGTGGTTTAGTCTTTCTATCAATATAAAATATTAAAACCTTATCATGTTATTGCTTCATATTCAATATATTTTTAGTTCAATTTTCTTTACATTACATTCTTATAAATAATTTCTTCAAATGTGTGAATTGCAGGTACGATAGAGGCTTCTGTCGGCATGGTCCGCATTGCCGGCACCGGCATGTAAGGCGCGTGTTCTGCATGAACTATTTATCTGGCTTCTGTCCCGACGGGTCAGGATGCAAGTTTATGCATCCACGCTTCGAGCTACCTGCACCACCAGAGCAGACTAAAGATGCTAAGAGACTGCCAGTGTGTCACTATTGCTCTGAAGTTGGACACAAAGCTTCAAGTTGTAATAAAATACCCCCTGAGGTAAGATACTCTTAATTTGTCATTTGTTTTAATGATATACTATTTATAAGTCATTTACATTTTTGATGATTTATATAAATCCCACCTGGACTGTTACTTCAACAAATCAAAAATAAAATTTAAAATTAATCTTTCAATTTTCCATTTTAGCAACGGGAGGCAGCTCAAAGACAAGAAGAAGCAAGATACCGTGCCCTGGGATATGTGAAACCAGCGAATGAAGAGGAAGGCGGCAATCAACCAAGAATGCAGCGCTCATTGATCCACAAACCACTAGAAGAAGTTACATGTTTCAAATGTGGAACAAAGGGCCACTATGCCAATAAGTGTCCCAAAGGCCATCTGGCCTTCTTATCCAGCCAAGCTAATCAGAACAACAACCCACATAACAACCCACATAACAACCCACATAACAACCCACATAACAATCCACATAACAATCCACACAACAACCCTCACAACAACCCACACCACAATCCACACAACAACCAACACAACAACCAACACAACAACAACATGTTCAAAAAGCCTAACTAGTATAAATATGTGAAGCCTAGGTAATGTGGGCTTCTGCACGGACTAAAGTATCATTAAGTGGTGGACATACAAGTGTTAATAATTTTGCACAGTAGTGTTAATTTTTCTTTCCCAATTTATCTATGTTTATTTAATACCTATAAATTGTCCATTAAATGTTATTTTACCCTTACATACAAACATAAATAGGAACCAGTGCAAAAAAAAAAACGAAATAAAGAGTACAGATAAACAAATGCTAAATAAATCCTATGTTCTAAGAATATTATTGATAAAGACTATGTTGAGATTCCAAAAAACTTACAATATGTATGTATTCAAATAATGTCAAAAATATCTTATTAGGTTTAAGTATTGAAGCAAAATAAAAAAATATTTCTGAAATACTTATGAGTATTTTTATTAAACACTGATTAGAAAAAAATAGTAAAGACATAACTTGTATCACAGCTTGTACGGTGTGATAACAAAGATATACATATAATTTAATTCACAACATAGACAAGCTAAGCTATGCCAAATCTTAGCTTGATTTATGTCCTTGCAGACAGATGCAGATGCGAGAGATTTAGGGGAGACCCTTGCCCATCAGTGGGACAATATTGGTTAATAAAAAAAATTACCCTGTTTGCCCTGTCTTTTTGGTTTACCGCTTTCGAGGAGTCCTTCCTTTTGGTTTTGGCCGCTTATTAAATTAGGTGAAATGAGAAAAATAAAGCAAATACTTTTCTAGGCCAATTTCCTTTGTTCCATAGCATTAATAAATTCATGATGTTGTCAACTTGACTTTGACATTTAGTTAGCGTGTGTGCCGCATTTCGCTGTTCTTCGCGTGGGCTGGTGTTTTCTTTCGTGAAATACTGTATTCAGTACTTATTACTGAAAACTTCAGACATTTGTTAAAAATACCTTAAATTCTTCCTAGTTTCCTCAGTGAAGCGAGAGATCGCCGAGAGGTTGAATTATATCAACACTCGGTAAAAACTTCAACATGGTAAGTCGCGGCACGTGTTTATTTATTTATTATGTTCAAAACTTTCTCACCTAATTTCTTCGAAAACAATGTATTCTAACAGTCTTTTGATACACACAAATTCTAATAAAATTAAGAAAAGAAATTATTTTAAGACGCGCCACATTTTTTTAGGTTATGTTTATAGTGTGAGTGCCAAATAAATAACTGATAATTAATTTATGTACGTTATTCCAGGCTGAATCTGAAGCTGCGGTGAACCCGAAAGCGTACCCTTTGGCGGACGCAGCTCTTACTGCCAAAATCCTGAATCTCGTTCAGCAAGCCGCCAACTACAAACAGTTGCGGAAGGGCGCTAACGAGGCCACCAAGACCTTGAACCGAGGTCTCTCCGAGTTCATCATCATGGCCGCCGACACCGAGCCCCTCGAAATTGTGTTGCACATTCCAATCCTGTGCGAGGACAAAAATGTGCCATATGTGTTCGTCAGGTCAAAGCAAGCGTTGGGACGCGCCTGCGGCGTCTCCCGGCCGATCATTTCGTGCTCCATTACTATCAATGAGGGCTCGCAACTCAAACCTCAAATCCAAAGTATTCAACAAGAAATTGAAAGACTATTAGTGTAAGGAAAAATGTGTGAATGTTGCAGAAAGATATTTTTGTTATTTGAGTACAATGTACTTCTGCATTTTATTTTATAAGAAAAGAGAAAAATAAAATGTGTTGATAATTCAATTCTTTAGTTTCATTGGTATTGCATAATATTTAACATAACTTATTCTCTAACTGCTCCCATATCTCTGCACTGCACTCATCATCATCATCTTAACACTATAAACATTTATTAAATTCATCAATTACATCAATAATATCTGGTTGGACACACAAGAATATCAAGATTCAAAAAAGCTCTTTGCTCGTAAATTCCAGTTGTCCTCCCATCGTGACATTTGAAATGTACTCAGTTCAGTTTTCATTTTCTCTGCCAATTTATTCTGTTGCATGTTATCAGGGAAGCCATCAAACCATCCAACTATTTGCTTGGAAAGTTCATCACTATTGGAGAATGTGTACCCGTTGACTCCATCTTGGACTAATTCATGGAGACTGAAATGATAAATAAATAATTGAATTCAACCAATATATTGTAAGGAATTATATCTTTGTAGCTTAACTTATATTATCAGCCTATCGCAGTCCATTGCTGGACATAGGCTTCTCATACAGAGCAGTACCAAATTGAAAAAATACACATTAATCTTAAACAAACAAATATAAATTAAAATACAGCACCATAAAACTTACCATTCAAATTTAAAAGCACAGACAGGCAAACCAGCTCCAAACATATCAACCACCTTCATCGGCAGATCCATGCCCGAGGAACTGGTATGGAGGCACACACCCAAGTCTGCGCTCGCCACCATCGTGGGATAGTCCGCTGCCTCAAGCCAGGGAGTTACCACAGTTACATGTTGCCAGTTCTTTGTCTTAAGAACGTCTATGTAGTGCTGCTTCATGGGACCCTTGCCAGTGATGACACAGATAAGCTTTGGTAGTTTTTTAGTGTGGCTGTATAATGTTTCATAAACTGAAAGGTAAGATAAATGTTATTTTTCTTGTACCTTTTGGTTTTTTTTTGTGCTCGGCAAGCTTGTCATTAATAGCTTTAAAATACATTAAATGGGATCCTCACAGGGAATGAGAGACGAACTTCTTAGCTATCCATGGATTCTCCGTGCGGGTGCCGGGTCCATCGCGTGGAACAGAGAGGAATGTCAGTCGGTGCCTGGGACTTTCGACCCAGCTTGTAGGACTACTATTATAAAGGCGAAAGTTTGTATGTGTGGATGTATGGATGTGTGGATGTATGGATGTTTGTTACTCTTTCACGTAAAAACTACTGAATGGATTTGAATGAAACTTTACCACAATATAGCTTATACATCAGAATAACACATAGGATATTGGAAATCGAAATCCACGCGGACGGAGTCGCGGGCGGCCGCTATCTTTTCAAATCACTAATATCTGGTCACTTATTGCTGTTTTGTGCTGAGAAAAGCGATTTGTTTAAATTAAAATTAATATGGAATTAGTAATTCAAATGTCAACAGTATTTTGAATACCTTGTAATGCCTCCATCAATACACTGAAGTCTTCATCTGGGGTCCAACTGGTACTGCTGAACAAGAGACCAGGCCTATCCTTCCTCAATTCCACATGCCCACCTACTAATTGTGTGAAGGCTGTTTTACCCTGTCGGTTCTCACTGTCCCCACACCCAAACTCAGGGTATTGCTGGCTTATTTTCATGAACCAATTGTGTCTCTCCTCCAATGTAATTGGATGGAAAATCCTTGGCGGTCTGTCATACAAAACCTTTGCCCTGAAATAAGTTGAGATTTAACTTCAGAATAAGAAATTTGTAGAAACCTACAAGCTTTTGAAAGCTTCTTTTACAAATCTAATGAGTTAAATAATACTCACGATATATCCCAGTTCATCAACAGATCATTTTTCATACAGTTAGTTACACAAAAATTGTGATGAGATGACTGACCGAAGAACCTTTCAATGAATTTTGAGAACCTGAGTAGCGGATGACTTGTTGGCAAGGACAAAGCCATTATTGAATATGCATAGTTGTGCCAGTCGATCAAGAAGCGAGTCCTGGTGACCAAACAGTAGAACCGACAGACAGGCAACGTAGGGACGGCCGGGGGATTCTGACAGAGCAAGTATTCACATTTCCCAGTGATAAACAACGTAAGTAACAAACTAATAGCTTGCCAGATAGCTTTCAGCGCATACTGAAGCAATTTAGGTCCCGCTTGAAATACCAAGGGATTCAACTTTGATATACTGATGTCAGGATGCTCAAGAACTTCTGGAAGAGGCTTTGTCTCATTGTAGCCAATAATGATCACTTTCAGGCCGTTGTTTGCCAGTGATAAAGAATGATACTGCATTCGCGGGCTCCTGCCTATATCGCCGAGGACGACCACTTTTACAACTTTTTTATTTGATTCTTCAGTCATTTTTTAAATTGTTTCCTTACAATCATTAGGAACTTAATACTTAGAAAATAAACTATTGAAATCGAATCATTAGCCGGGTTTATCATACACACGTCAACAACTACTTTGCTTCACGTCAATGTCAAAAAGTTTTTCGAAGATGATGTTTTTAGAATTTTGCTACATAACCGTACAAAATTTTTTGGAAGAAAAATTAACAAACATAATTATCCTGAAATTGCAAATATTATAAAAATTATAATTTCTTTCTGTAAAAGAACTATTCTTACATTAGGTGATGAAAAAAGTAAAATGTCATAACATTATAGGTATATGTCAAAATCAAAAATAAAAAATAGCATTTTGTGTGATCAAAACTTTAGGTTGGTTATTTCTACTCGTAATTAAACATGTCTAAAGTATTAATGATAAGACATTTACCAGCTGAACTTTCACTAGAAGACAAACAACAGCTCTTAAAACATTTTGGTGCTGAAAAAGTGTGGGAAACATCAAAAAAGCGCAACTATGTATTTGCCTCTTTCTCATCTGTTGAATCTGCTAAAGCTAGTTTATTAAGACTTCACCAGCTTGAAATAGCGCATAGAAGGCTTGTCGTGGAGTATTCTTTGGAAAACGAACCGGTCAAAACCGACAAACAAGATGCACAGAAGAGTTCAGCTGTCTCGAGGCAAGTTAAGGAATTCGTGAGATTGCTCAACTCTTGGAACCCATCTGTGGATTTTTGTCAGCCACCACCAGTGAATTTAAAGTTCAAGTATCCAGACCCCAACCCAAATATCATAGTGAATATTGTTGATGCATTGCTCTCACATAAACCATTTTATGTTCAAACATTGCATTTAATGAATAAAATTTCCCTGAACCCGCCTTTTGAAGAGAACGAGAAAGCATTGCAAAACTTCAAAGAATTATTAAGGCCATTATTTGCTGATGAAATAGCAGCAATACCAACACCAAAGAGTGAATCTGAATCGGAACTATCAAGTGATGAGGGTAGGAAGGAAAAACAACCAGTTCCTAAGGCTGTGAAGAGATTACACACCCTCCCAGTGACTAGGAAGCGACCTGCGGCCATTATATCAACAGCTAAATTGCCAAAAGTCAAAAGAACACCTGTGAATCAGGAAGAAGTATTTGAAACAACGACAACAATACATGAACCTAAGAAAATAGCTCTAATAGTCAACCAGGACGCCTTACAGAAGTCTTCTGAGGAAGTAGAAGTTGTTGGTGAGCTTGGAAAGTTCCAAAAAGAAGAAGAGCCCACTGTGTCAACTGATCAGACACCTAAAGAAACTGAAATACCTACTATAACTAAAAAGGAGATTGTGCAGAATAGAATTTCTTACAGTGATATGAAGGTTTTGCCTGTGTTCAAAAACTATACACCGGGTCAGCCATCAATGAGATTGTACATTAAGAATTTAGCAAAGACTGTTACTGAGCAAGATATTAAAAGGATATACAAAAGATATGTAGAGCATCTAAGTGATGAAGAACTGATAGGATTTGATGTAAGGGTGATGCAGGAAGGAAAAATGAAAGGACAAGCCTTTGTAACTTTTCCTTCAGATAGAATAGCTGAAGCTGCACTTCATGAAACAAATGGTTTTATATTGAAGGATAAGCCTATGGTAGTACAATTTGCAAGAGCAGCAAATAAAAAAACTGTTGACTGATTTTCTGTATTTTATTTTAGCCTAAAAGTATGCCTAGTTTCATGCCAAGACAATGTCTTGCATGAAAATAAACTTACAGGGTTTATACAAAAGAGTGTTATAGAAATAAAACCCAACATGTATTATGTAAACAAAATTAATTATATTTGCATCATTTCAATTGTGTATGATAAAGTTTCCTCACTGTCATCTACTAAAACTTTTCCAGAAACAATTTTGTTCAGTAATGGCAATAAGTTGTCTATCTTATTTATTTGAGTAACAACACTCGTCACAACACTCAGTGTACTGTCCAATACATTTGTAACTTTTTCATCTTTTGTCATCAAAAACTGTTGGTAAAATGAATCCATTAATAAAATACACCAGTCATAAAGTTTGCTTTCATAATCCATATCAATATTCCTGTTCAAGTCCACAAGTAAATATGAAATGTATGTCATCAAAAACAATGTGTCATCCAGTGCTAGAGATTCCCTTAAATATGGGGTAAGTAATGCATCACTGAATGTAATATCAAAGATATAATTCAGCAACTCAATTTTGTCTTCCGAATCCTCAGATTCACTGTAATCAGAAAACCATTGTGCAAAATCTTGAAGACTATTTAGATTTGCTTCATTTGCATTCATTAATTTCAGAACATAACTGATTAGCTGGACTATAATAGATTCTGGTACATGTTTGAATTGAGTCAGCACTTCCTTTACATTTTTACAGTTATTTTTCTCGAGGAGCGGCTGCACAACTTGTATGCACATGCTTCTTTCTGAGAGGCCAAGTTTAAGAAGTTCCTTTGCTTCATTGCAAACATTGATTGGCTCCATAGGTGTTCCCCAGTTAGCAAACTCAGTGCATTCATCCTGTATAATTTCATGTGAGCCTAACAAACTAGATAAGTTCCTCTTAGTTTCTAGTACATAAGGCAGCATTCCAATGTGATTTGATGCCTCTAAAATGATGCGGTCATTGTAGCAGTAAATTCTGGCTCCTTCTGTATACATCTTCATAGGGTATCTGCATGATCCGACTCCAAGGACAATGTTATAAGCCACAATGATGGCTCCATCTTGTTCAGTGTTGCTTCCAAAGACTATGAGGTGGTTTTTCCCCATCCAGGCCAGGGAGACACTGGCGAGTGTAGAGACCCAGGGAACAGTGCCTATGGTCTTCCAAGACTTCTTAGTAAGATCATACACGGTCATTTTAGAATCACTCCCTGAAACAAAAGATAACCAATAAGTTTAACTAAAAAAGTCAGTAAAATATTACAAAATACACATCCAAATATTTAGCTCATGCAGGTACTACTTTATTTAAATAGTACATAGTAATAAAGTTTTTAAAATAACCATTTTTAATGTAACATTTAACTAACAAAAATTAGCCTAAATTCTAGACAAACTTGTCTAGAATGATGATACTTGACCTTCCCATTTTATTTTTAAAATGACCTAAACTATTTCAATAGTAAAAGAGTACAATTACTTACATAAAACATAAACTGTAGGTCTGTCTGTTGTATTGATCACTTCCCCAACAACATACACATCTTCTGGTCTAGTTATCTTTACTTTTGATATCTTTAATTTCTCCAAGTCCCCAAGCTCTTCTCTTAGGGGTGAATAAATGATCTCATATCTATCTTTGCTGTCTTTTACAACATAACAGATGTGGCTAGCATCGTTCAATGCGTAGGGGGCGATATCAACAATGGATTCATTGTCTTTGATGCATGGTTTGGTATCACAGCTCTTGCGATTTTCAATCGCATAAGGAAGGCAGGAACTGTTTCCGTTTTCGAAAATGACAAGCGATGGCTCATTTCCCCTGGGTACTACTTTTAAAACGTTAGTCGGAAACTGAAAAAATAAATGACATTTTGAGTTATTATCATTTAAAGTTCTAATCAAATATAACAACTTCTTTGTTCATTTTATATGGGTACTAAAAGCTTGACTTAAACTAACCTTGTACTTTTTGACTTTGTCCAAATTGTCTGAATCTTCTTTCCATATCTTTATGGTATTTTTGTTAAATACTCCAACATAGCCATTTTGGTCTTTGTCATAAATTACTGCAGCAGTAATATGGTCTTTAGAAGTCCAGCCACCTACTTGCTTCTGGTCTGAAAGCTGTATAAGAAGTATTCATATAGCATTTCTGTACTTTGAGTCAAAATAAGTTGATATAATAATATAATGCAGGATATAACCTCCAAGAAAACTATATGTTCATTAAAACTTGACGACTTAAACATTTTATTTTCCTTGGTCAGGGTTTTGAGGTTTATGATATAAATAATACTTCTGAATAGTTTAAAGTTGAATTTACAAAATACTAACCCTGTATTTGTTGACAACATTACGACCTAAAGTTACAATCACATATTCAGAATCCTTGTCTTCGGATACTCCAAGAAAACTTTTTTGGTCTATCAGGGGGCACAATACGAAGTAACTATGCAATTTTGCCATATTTAGCTCATAACCCTTATAAATAATTTATGAAATAACACAAATCGATGATAGACTGTTCAGCATTCGCAGCAGCAGCATGTGCTTTTGACTTTGACAATTAGTTTGACAATTGACATTGCTTTTGACACTTGTTTTTTTTATGCTGTTTTTAGGGATACTGATCGATATCGATTTTATTATGCCTTCTAAAGTTTTTCAAAAAGTTTACATAGATAAAATGATGGAAATAAACACTAAAATTAAATGTGGTATTTTTTGTAAATAAATCGAAATAAACTGAGGATTTTCACTGAATTAAAATATACGAAACTGAAATCTTGAATCTTTGGGTGAATTCAAAAAATGTCGATAAATAAAATTGGTTGACTCGATTTACGAATTCACGTCATAGAGGATAATAATACTACGGGAATGGAGTGACCTCTCGCGGTAGTTTTTGGCCGACCGATTTGAAACAGCGCCTCTGGTTTATATTCGCCGGAACTAATTGTATATACGCATATACCTATAGCTATAGCTATACACGTGTATGCGTGTGTGGGTGTATATTTATAGTTACACACACACGTATGTATTAGGCAAGCTTGGCTTGGTATTGTAAGAGCTATCTACCTCTAAGGTTCTAGACTAGAACCTTAGAGGTAGATAGCTCTTACAATACGAAGTTAGTAGATTATTTTATCGTGACATCGTTAGTTTTAATGAATATTCAATAAAAATTATTGTAAATGACGATGTTTGCGGTAAGTTATCTACTAGAACATAAAGGTGGGATAGCTTTTACAATACATAAGCCTACAAGTAGGTGAAAAATTAACATATAATAGCAGGAAGGTATCTTCATAATAAAACAACATATTCTATAACGAAGTCGAATTTATTTTACACTTAGAAATAAAACTATGATTCAATTTACAATGATGAAGGTAATGGTAAAGCATACGAACAAAAGTTGTGAAAACTTCACAAATTACTAGGAACAACATAAAAATAAAAAGCAAATCTTAATTAGATTAGAATACAATTAAAAATACAAACATTTCTAGCTTTAAAACGAACTTGCATTAACCTTTTTTAAACGTAAGTGATACTATTTAGACTTACATATTATAACTGTAAAACTAATGTAAATTATAATATAACAACAACATTATTTATTTTATGCTCATCTCACAGATCTCGTATTAAAATTAGGGTAATGTTTTGATACAAGTTTCACATTGCAAAATCAATTAGCGTCCGCATTGCAATCAGTCAAATCCGTATTCAATCAAATCCGTTTAACACTCAATTCAACGATCTTTCTTTAGTCAACGTTTATAGTAATAAAACACATTATTAAACACAAAATTGACAGAATATAAAAATTTAGCATGCGCAAACGCAGATTATCATATTGGTGACTGAACCAGGGGGGTGACACTTCCATACATAGTGCTGAATTTCAAAGAAGCTGCCGCCATCTACCACACTTAACCGAAACTGTAGTTTACTTGAGCGGCGCTAGGTGTCGCTAATGCGCGAGTGTTGCTATTATAGGCTGTTTTATTCCTTTAATAATATGTATAGTTTTAATTAAATTACTTTTAAATTAAAGTATTTATAAGCGCAAATTAATTATGGTATTAGATAATAGAAACTTCAAATAAATTGAATTCAAATATTTTTTAATGGCAATACCTAATGCCGGTTCCTAATAAAAATAAAATGGCGTCCTTACTTTGATAATCGTCTTCATCTCGTGCGTATGCGCTTGTTGTGTTTTCGATTATTATTGTGTTTTCTAAGTGTTTTCCCTGATATAGACGTTGAGTTGAGATCGATCTCCTCCGTCCTAGCTAGTATTGAGTGATTACTACTGATTACACAGTGATTGCGATTTAGACGCTTTTCAACTTGTGTTGTGTCGTTTTGTGGTTAGTTTATTAATGATGAGCTATTCTATGTCAGAACTTCTTGTATGTTTATTTGTTAGTACGATGTTTCAATAAATGTTATCCATATTTAGTTAGTTGTTTTATTACCTCAGAATACAGAATAAACCAGAAAGAGCTTTCAATCAAATTTCTATGGAGCGCGTTGTGTCCAAAACGTCTTTCCCCCCTTGCGTCACCCACCCGCGTAGTGATACCAGCGCTCGATGAAGTTACAGTTTTTAAGAAAAATATTAAGTTCATGTACCTCGGTGCTGCTACAGTAATTTGAGAAAAACGTTTGAACAATAATGTTTTTTCAAACAATTATTTCAAAAGTAACTAGGCTTGACCATCCAGTTTGTATAAATGCATCTAATTATTAAATTTATTTTGAAACTTTGTTTGTTTGGATGTTTGTCTGTCAATTACGCTGAAACTACTGGACGGATTTTAATGAAATTAAAATTGTGTGCAGGTGGGGTATGGGGGACTTGGGTGATAAGCTACTTTTTATCCCGATTAAAAATGCTCCCATAGGATAAACCAAAATCCACGCGAATGAAGTAAAAGTATATTGGAAAAAAATGAGAAAGTTTTTAAAGTATATTTCGTTTGAATATATTTAGCAACAATATAATATGATACGCCTACATATATAAAATATGCTATACATATACATCAGTCAAAAGTGGATAAATAAAAAGCACATGTTCAGAATTATTTAAAAATAAAATGTGACAGAAAAACCAAATCTAAAACCTTTTTTTTTCCACATATGATATTATGTTGTGACAACACTTACAAATGGTATGTGTTTTTTTAGGCAAATATACTTAATTCAAGAAAATTTATTGAAATAAGTCCTGTAAAAATTTGGGTAATTTGTGGCAACACGCACAAAAGGTACACATAATTTTCATGACAGTTAAATTACGAAAAATAAAATTCAATATTTTAATAGAATAGACTGCAAATGTGATAATTACAGATGAACCGTAATCCCAACATTTTTTTTCGTAAACCCGGTAGCAATTTTGCAAGTGGGAACGACAGAGGACGGCATAATTATTAAAAAACTAACAGCTGCAATCAGATGTCAACAGTGCGGGCGTCGGCCATTGACTAACTGACAATTTAGTCGACCACACCTATTAGGTGTACTGCGAACATCTTCAGACATGAGCGCGTTGACGGTTTCTGGTTTATTCTGTATTCTGAGTTTATTACATAATGTCCTTGCTGAGAACAGATATCTGGTACGAGATTAGGCTGATTCAAAAAAAAGGAAGAGAAACTGAGTAAATATGAATAGTAACATAAAAATGCTACTTTGTTTCTTGTGGACGAGTTTCTATGCATATTTATTTAGTTAATCTTTCTTTTTTGGAATCAGCCTAATCTTGTACCTACGAATATTTATTTTATAAACTATAGATATAGGTAGGTATGTAGGTGTATGGAGCTAGTTTCGGGTTAAGAAATGTAGAGGCGCTGCAAATCAAACAGGTTGGCCAAAATAATCCGCAAGAGGTCTCTCTTTGCCCGTATACTATATTACTCTTTGGACTGAACTGACTGACTCCATTTTTTGTTTTCAGTGTGGCGATTACATTGCTACATTGCCCTATAAAAATAATAATTTAATTTTGATAAAAGCAATTAAATTCTTTATGATTAATAAATCGTCTCTACCTAAAAGAAACCAAATTAAAGTGTTTTTTTTATTTTCAAAAAGTACAAAAAGGAGTCAATCGTTTTTGTATGGAGAGTTAGGCCCACTTAAAATTTTAGCGTTTATTTACGAAATGGATATCAATTTATTCCTTATAATCTCTAGATTATAGTGGTAACATTACTTTTTCATATTTTAACCGGAATCGTTAGAAATAAGATGTGAAAAAATATATAAACCTTATAAAGTAATCTGTCATTTTGCTTTCCTGACTTTCAACGCCTGAACCGTAAATACTTACACATAAGGGCGATTTTCCATTATGTTTTTCCTATGTATCTGAAGAGAAAGCAATTTATTATGACTAGTGGCCGCCTGTGACTCTGTCCGCGTGGAATAAGGTTTACGCACGCATAGTCTTAAACTATAGCTTTACATTTTTTAGTTTAAGCCCGCCTCGACTAATGGATAATCCACGCCTAAAATATTTTTTCAATTCGAACCAGCTGTTCCTTATAGTAGCGTGTTCAAACAAACAAACGAACTACAGCTTTTTTATAATTATTATATAGTAACTAATGACAGTTAACAGACGGGAGTTTTCTGACATTTGTATTCAGTTTTTAAATAAAATCAAAATCCGGCAATAGACTAGCACTTGCGTTCCGTTATACGGATTTTTTTGTATTGTTTATTCGAATTATTTTATTTCATTAATTAAATGATTGAAAGTCACTTCCAATCACCGCCTAAGATAAAAATAGGCATGAAAACCGTTCCAAAAGTAATTTGCGTCTCCTTTATGTTAGATTTCAAGTGTTGTATTTTAATTATTTTGATTAAAACCTTTTTACTTTAGTTATCTGTATGTCAGCCATTGTTTACTAATCTTTGGACAGATAGTTCACGGATATAATCAAAATAAGGGTTTTTTATTTTGGTTTACTGACTCCGGTTTCGTTTGAAATTCAATTCAATTGCAAAATTCATAAAAAAACATATACATTTTTTACATACTTCTCTTTCTCTTAAACGTTACCGATTGTTGGTGGGCCCAAAAAAAACTGTCACCTTTGCTTATTACACACCGGTAGCGACATCTAGGGCCATATTGAGCAAACTCTCTTACTTTGTTTAACCCTTATATAATCTAGATGGCGTTGTCTTCTTACTAATTTTTATCTGTGTAGGGACTGTCACCCCCCTGATTCACGTTCACGATCAAGGCTCAAGGTCAAAGGCAAATTTTATCTTCGCATAAAAAGTATTACATCATCAATTTCATATCGTTATCAGCGAACAGCGTTGGCTTATTGACTTAAATCCAAGTCTCGTTCAATCGCCCATCTGCGTTTCAAGTTGGCAGACGTCCCAGTGTAACACGATGTCTACAGCCGGTAAAGTGATAAAATGCAAAGCCGCCGTCGCCTGGGAGGCCGGCAAGCCGCTGTCGATCGAAGAGGTTGAAGTAGACCCGCCGAAAGCGGGCGAAGTGCGTGTTAAGATCACCGCTACTGGCGTCTGCCACACTGACTCCTACACTCTGTCCGGAAAGGATCCCGAGGGCGTCTTCCCTGTGATTCTGGGACACGAAGGCGGCGGTATCGTAGAAAGTGTCGGCGAGGGCGTAACTACCGTGAAACCCGGCGACCACGTCGTTCCGTTATACGTTCCTCAGTGCAAAACATGCAAATTCTGCTTGAACCCAAAGACGAACCTCTGCCAAAAGGTCCGCATCACGCAGGGACAGGGGGTGATGCCCGACGGCACCAAGCGTTTCCACTGCAAAGGCAAGGATCTGTTCCACTTCATGGGATGTTCAACATTCAGCGAGTACACAGTTGTTAGTGAAATTTCGATCTGCAAAGTCAATGAAGCTGCCGCATTAGATAAGGTATGTCTACTTGGATGTGGTATTCCTACTGGTTATGGAGCAGCTCTGAACACAGCTAAGGTAGAGCCAGGAAGCAACTGTGCTATATTTGGATTGGGAGCAGTCGGACTAGCTGTTGCTTTGGGATGCAAGGCTGCCGGTGCTAAGCGTATCATTGGAGTAGATATCAACCCATCAAAGTTTGAAGTTGCAAAGAAGTTTGGTGTCACTGAATTTGTCAACCCAAAGGATTCTGACAAACCAATTCAACAAGTTCTAGTTGACTTGACTGATGGCGGTCTGGACTACACTTTTGAGTGCATCGGCAACGTCAACACAATGCGTGCTGCCCTAGAGGCATGCCACAAAGGCTGGGGTGAATCTATCATCATTGGTGTTGCTGCAGCTGGGGAGGAAATCAGCACTCGGCCATTCCAGCTTGTAACAGGCCGTGTTTGGAAGGGAACAGCTTTCGGAGGCTACAAGAGCCGTGACAGTGTACCTAAGCTGGTTGAGGAATACCTCAGCAAGAAGCTGCCCATTGACGATTTTGTAACGCACAATGTTCCCTTGAGCGAGATCAACGAGGCATTCCATCTGATGCACACCGGCCAAGCTATCCGGGCTGTTGTTCATTTATAAGTTTAACTTGTCAGTAATACCTCATAAGCATTTATCTACCAATGTTAAAAGCAGTGAAACTGTATTCATAAAATTTTCTAATTATATATTTTGATATTCTATCAATTTTGGTGTTTTTATCCCTAACTCATCGGACGTGAGATGTGTCAATAACACAATTCATTGGTTGTTTGAAAGATATTTCGGGTCCACAGCACACATCTTAGCTTTGGTGAAGTCTCATCCTAAAGCATGTCACAGTTTGGCACAGAGAAATATCAGAAATTTGTGGCGTAGGAAGCAATTTTGTTTTATGATATTTAAAGATATTCCCAAGTAACAAATATAAGAAGATAATATCACATCCATTTTACACTTGAAATCATTAGAAACATTGATACAATATCTTCGAAAATAAAATTTAAGGAATTGTACATTGTTACATAATATACATTCATATCATAATATATTATGTAGACTCCAAAAAGGCACAATTTTAATTGCATTTTGGTGCGTATTAAACCCATAAATAAGCATGTTATCTTTGCAATCAATGAAGTACAGAGATAAACAAACACTCGCAATCTTGTATGGACATATTTTGTTAACAATCACCTTATACAATGAACGGAATTGAAAGTAATTTTGCGAATTAAAGGCTCCTAACAAAATTATACTTTGATTAACTTTATTTCTTATTACATAGTTACATCATTTTATTTTTCTGGCGCCCTCGTATCACGTATGAAGCTACGCTTATTTGGAATGAGAATAATTCAAATGCAACAAACAACCACTACTCCTACACTACTACAACTAAGTACAATTAAAATATATAAATAATTCTATCTAAGTACAAATATGATAAAGGGTTAAATAAATCAATTACGGCAAAAATATATCCAACTTTATTGATAACAAAATATACATTTGATCACATTTCAATATTTACATAAAATTTGCCCCCCTATAGACACGGAAAAATTAATAAAAGTTCTGTATAAATCAATAAATATTATTAAAACATCAATATCTTCAACAATCAACATGTATAATTTTTATATGACGTAGGTATATTATCGTGGCCAGTATTTTATTATCTATACTAATATAATAAAGAGGAAAGGTTTGATTTTTTGTTTGTTTGTATGAATTGAATAGGCTCCGAAACTACTTGGCAGATTTGAAAAATTCTTTCGCTGTTGGAAAGCTACATTCACCCAGAGTAACATAGGCTATATTTTATCCCGGTACGGGAAGTAGTTCCCCCGGGACGCGCGTGAAACCGCGTGACGGGCCGCTATCTTTTATAATTTCGCGGTATATTCGCCTTGTAATGCCAAATCCCAATTTGTACGACGGACGTTCGTTGCGATATGAAGAATTTAAGCGGGGCGGGAGGTACCAACATTCTCGAACTCAACGAGTAGTAGCTTAGTAGATATAATATCACTGGTCTGACAATATACCTACGCGATATACATAGGTACCATTATTATTAATCTATCTACATATTATTATTATGATAGCTGAGACTCACTTGGGAACGTCCGTTTCTGAAGTTATTTGTTTATAATACTCCACGTATGCGTCGCACTGTTCTCCTGAAACAATAGCAAATTACCTATTAGAAAAACTCACCATTCAATTTCTTTTTGTTGCGATGGTTAGGACTTGGCATAATAACTTGACAAAAACTAGGCTGGAAAAGTATGTTAAAAATAACAGTATAGTCAAGTTAAGTTGATCTCATAATCAAAATCTTTGGGTACCCTATCTAAAACAAAATATGTCAATTTTATAGCAACGAGAGTCTAGATATAATAGTCTAGTCAAATTATAGTCTAGATCAAATTGTAGATGACCCTATTTATCAAGCATTTGGAAAAATCACGCCACGTGACAAACAGTTATTAATCTTACACTTAGAGACCATGTACACATACCATATTATAAAATGACAACACATACAATAAAGATAATGAATTTCTATCAGCTAAAAAGTTGTAAATAATGTAGTCTATCTTATTAAAGACCTATACCATTGTTAACGTCTTGTTAGTTTCTCTGCCACATACGAGTATGGACTTAGTTTAAGCTTTGCGAAACATATCCCAAGCTATTGACTTGATTAAATAAATGAGTAATAAATACAAATACCGATGTTCATTACACAAACATCAGAATTAGAACCCGCGATCCTCGGTGTTGTCCAATAAATTGTTTTCTGTTATTGTAAATTAATGAAGTTAATAATATCAAGGAAAGTGTGCAGTGCTCTTTAAATGGAATTATATTGCGCAAGAGGTATATCGTGGCGTGACACCAATGATGACTTTTGTCATAAAAAAACATTACCATAACGATAATAATTTGACTGTGATAACAATTTACGTACACTTGGAAAGATACCATGGACTTAGGTAATACCTATATGGGCTTCCAACAAAATATTACGTAATGTCGTGTTCGTTTATAAATTAACACAAATAGGTCATAGTTCGGTTAACCATTGAAGCATAAATAAACAGCTTCATTATCCAAATATCTATTGTTCAGCAGGAGACAGTGGAAAACGGCTCGTTCATAGGTATAGTTCATTTTTTACCGGTGTTATACATACCTACTTGTACGCACTAGGGTTGCTATTACTTGACTACTGTGCGTAACTTGACTCTCAGAAGGTGCAGATAAATAAAAGTCCGAAGGTCACTAATGATTGTATTTGCCAAATATTCATTACACGAATTTAGATACGAATTAATACAATTATAATGAGTTGAGATGGGAATGCGAGTTAGCTAGGAGCGCGACGGGGAACGACTGGCGATGATGCCGTCCTGAGTCTCGCTCGCGGTCTTATACGCTAAGTCAGCGAAATACAATGTTGTGTCCCTACATAACATCCCTTCCCAAAAATTTTATTACATCCAAAAAAAAAATTTTTAAATAATAAAAGTAGCTACAATAATTTTGATAAGTTAATTTTGACAACCCTAACGCAATCAGTATAAAGTACAACTTGTTTACTAAGTACGCTTCAGTGAATGAAATTTGAGACCTAAAGAATGCGGTTGCTTATCGCGTTAGCTATGTTCTTTGTACTGATTGTTACAATTGACCTGTTCTAAAAATAGATTTACAAACAATATTCAGAGTAAACATCACAAAGAATTAAATTTGAAGTTATATAATTTTACAAAAACCTTTTGATCAATTAGTGACAAAAAATAATCTAACACACACACATATCAATCACACAAGATTTGTCAGTCTGTACGAAAAATCACGTTTAAAAATGCAAACAAACATAAAATTTCACAAAATGCTCACTCTCAATACACTGTAGGCTGTTGCACTGTTCCAACTGGTGCAGTCTGTACCCTGATGCTGGGTGCTTCCAGACCACCATTGGTAACAATTACCTGTCTTCTTAACCAGGTTTTAGTAGACTTCAAACACTCCTGTCTTAAAAAGCAGTAAGCCATAAACACCATTAAAATGACTGCAATCAAAACTATAATTATCAAATACTGAATCTTATCCTCCACTTGAGTCGTATTGGTAACAACTTGGGCCTGGGCAATGGCCATTTCTTCTTTACTTTTTCCAATACCCATGTTTACAGATTGACTAAATATCTCAGAATGAATTTACCAATGAAATTAATTTAAAATTACATCTCTCCGTGATCTACAAAAATAGTAACAATAGCATTTTTCGTACATACTGACTATCTGACCTACAAATTAGGAGTCGTGCCTTTCGCACACTCAACATAACTGCAATACATGCGTAACCTCAATGTTCTAACGCATAGTAACACATCACAAAAATAACATTTTATTTCCAATTAATTAACGACTAAGTATCTTATTACCTATCATCCATTTTGGAAAGGAAAATAATAACTTAGTAAAATTTCATCTTTACTCAAAATACAATTTTACAATGACAAATCAATAACAATTTCGAAATACCAATTCATTGCCAAATTACAAATTAAATCTTACTGGTGGTTTGACTACACGACCACTCCTTGTCTTTAATATGGGCTTTATCTCATTGCTGTTACGGTTCACAATTATATCCGCTGGTTCTACCGTCTGTTCTACGATGGGCGTACAAACATCACTATCATTATCGCTCAACAAATAGGCTGGCTTCAGACGATCAATCGAAATAGATACTTTACGGTCTGGCAACTGGATCAAAAATACTTTACTATTACGCCTCAAAACAGGATATGGACCATCGTACGGAGACTTAAGGGGTCGTCTGACTGTATCGTCCCTAACAAAAACGTGACTACATGATTTTAAATCTGGATGAACAAAGAAAGAACGACTAATATGAGATTTTGCGGTCGGCCTAAACTTGTTAATTGCACTACGTATTTTATCTACTAAATTGCTATCCAAACTATCCTCTACTTGGGTGACGTCGTAAAAATCACTAGGCAACCTCAAAGTGCGTCCAAAAGTCATCTCGGCCGCGCTAATGCTGTTGTCGCTCCTTAGCGCTGACCTAAGACCTAACATAACTAACGGTAACTCGTCAACCCATGAAGAATTATTTAACTTCGCCGATAGTGCGGCTTTCAACGACCGGTGCCAACGTTCTACCATACCATTACTCTGTGGGTGGTATGCAGTAGTACGTATTCTTCTTATTCCCAATAATCTCATTAAACTATTAAACAAATTACTCTCAAACTGTCTACCTTGATCAGTTGATATCTTTACAGGGCAACCGTAACGTGCAATCCATCCTTCAAATACAACTTTAGCTACACATTCTGCTGTAATTTCTTGCACTGGAAATGCTTCTGGCCATCGAGTTCTACGGTCAATTAGAGTAACACAATATCTATAACCTTGCATTGTCGTGGGCAAAGGACCAATAATATCTACATGAACCTGCTCAAAACGGTTAACCGGTGGAAACTCATTAAATTCTGATAAAGTATGCCTATTTACTTTAGACTTCTGACATGATATACAACATTTTGCCCATTTACCTACATCTTTGTTCATACCGGGCCAAAAGAATTTTTGTTTAATTAATTTCCTGGTTGTGCGAATTCCCGGATGGCTTAAATTATGAAATGAATCGAAAACTATTTTCCTAAATTCCTGCGGTAGGTAAGGTCTGGCACAATTCGTAGAAGTTTCGCAATACACGGTGTCATTACTAGTAGGCAGAATAATACCTTTAATGCTTACCTTGCTGTTGGTGTTCGCAGCTGCAGTTGTTTGTGCAATGTACTCGTCATGTTTCTGCGACTCTGCAAGTTTGCTGTAATCGACTACTGTGGGACAGGAAATTGTCGCGACACGGGATAACGAGTCCGCAACAATGTTATCATTACCTTTAATGTATCGGATGTCTGTGCAAAATTCACTGATGAATAACAACTGCCTGGTTCGCCGTGGAGTTTCTTTATCGCTATTTAACTTTTTGAATGCAAATGTCAAGGGCTTATGGTCTGTAAAAACAATTAACTGCTGTCCTTCAAACAATTTCCTAAAATATCTAATCGCCAAATAGATTGCTAATAATTCTCTATCATACGTACTATACTTTAACTGTGACTCTGATAACTTCTTAGAAAAATAACCTAACGGTTCCCAAACTTTTCCGTTATGCTGCTGTAACACTGCGCCTACGCAAGTGTCTGACGCGTCAGTCATAAGTGCTATAGGATAATTTACATTAGGATGAGACAGCGTAGCGGCGTTCTCTAAGCTCGACTTACACTGCTCAAAAGCTTCTAAAGATTTATTATTCCATACAATTGGCGTCTTATCGCGTTTTTTACTATTATGGAGATATTTACTTAACTCAGACTGGTGTTTTACTGCGCTGGGAATATGCGAACGATAGAAATTGACCATACCCAAAAATCGACGAAGATCTTGAACTGTCTGCGGTCTCGGAAAATCCTTAATTGCCTGAACTTTATCTGTCAGTGGCCTAATACCCTCTGTTGAAACTTCGTAGCCTAAGAAATCTAATTTACTCTGTCCAAAACAACATTTAGAAATATTTATTGTAATACCATATTTGTCTAACCTTTCGAAAACTGCTTCTAAATGCGCCTGATGCTGCTCCATAGTGTCACTGGCAATCAGGGCATCGTCGATAAAACTGGAAACAAAGTCTAATCCTTGAAATACCGTACTATTCATAAATCTTTGGAAAGTCTGCGCGGCATTACGTAAACCAAAAGTCATTCTAGGGAATTCAAATAAGCCAAAAGGTGTAATTATCGCTGTTTTCTCTATATCTTCCTCAGCTACGGGTATAAAATGATAAGCTCTATTTACATCTATCCTTGAAAAAAATTTTTTGCCTGACAATAAATATGTAAAATCTTGTAATCTCGGAATCGGATATCTATCGGGTTTTGTAACTGAATTTAATCGTCTATAATCACCACACGGTCTAATTTCGCCATTCTTTTTCGGCACAATATGTAAAGGACTGGCCCAAGGACTTTTTGAAGGTCGACAAATTCCTAATTCCTGCATAATTCTAAATTCTTCCTTGGCCTTTTTGTATCTATCCGGTGGTAATGGCCTAGCTCTAGTAAAAATAGGTGGACCTTTTGTCTCGATATGATGGCACACATCATGCTTCGGCGGCTCCTTAAAGTTGATCGGTTTCGTGAGGTCTGGGTACTTGGTCAGCAGAGAATGATAGGGATGTCCGTCTTCCAAAGTTTTCACAGCGGGTTCTCTGTAATCAACAACGAATGCATGAATGTTTAAATTTGTAACGCTATCTACTAATTTCCTCGCTTTCAAATCTACTAATAAACCGAATTTACTTAAAAAATCTGCGCCTAAAATTGGTTGTTTAATATCTGCTATTACAAAAGTCCAACGAAAAGTTCGTCGCAGCCCTAAATTTAATTCTAAAGTTTTAATACCGTAGGTTTTGATTTCACTACCATTTGCTGCATATAATTTATAATCTAAATTTTCATCCCTATTTAATTTATTACTAACGGGTAAAACTGAAATGTTAGCACCTGTATCAATGAGGAATCGAAGTCTGGAGTTGTAGTCGGTGACACATAGGCGGTGACAAGGCTGAATAGCACAAACTTCCGCCGCAGCTTGCGCTTCCGCTAGTTTCCCTGGGTCTGATTCTTCCATGCGCACGGCGGGATACATCGCTGAGCTTTTTCTCTGTAGCGGAAATGATAGGAACAGAGCCAATTTGGACTATCTGGTGTGCGCCTGCTGTTCCCCCGAGATGCTGAACGTCGCCGATAATTCATTGAGCGGTTCCTTGATGAACTTCTACTTCTTCTTCCGCACTGACATTGCCTGTGTGTTTGTGAACTGCTACTACCGGCCTCTAAATTGGCTAGGCGTGTACTAATTTTTGCTATTTCTGCCAAAACTGCTGAATCGCCAGTTGATTTTGATTCGATATCCGAAATTTGTAAAGGTTTCGTGGCTTCCATTACCGTGTCTGCTGTGTTCGCTAATGTGTCTAAATTTTTACTGTCTGATACTGCCAAAACTGCTCTCGTCGATGCTGGTAATCTATTTTGCCAAAGTATGCAGAGAGTGGGATCCGGAATTTTACCTCGTGCTAACTCTCTCATTCGCCGTAATAACTGTGAGGGTTTCTGATCTCCTAATTCCATCTCGCTTAGTAATTTCTGTATCTGTCTTGTAGCCGATTCTTCATAAACATGTAATAATTTTTCCTTTAAAGCTGTGTATTTTCCTGTCTCTGGAGGTTGCATTAATAAATCTGAAATTTGTCCAATCGCTTCCTTACTTAATTTTCCAATAACAAGGTCGTATTTAGTCTGGTCGCTGAGATGCTGAGGATTTAAAATTGCTTCAACTTGAATAAACCAATGACGCGGTTGATCTGTCCAAAATTCTGGTAGTCTTGAGAAAACTGATACTCCTGCCAATTCGGTTCTTGGTGTTTCGATGCTTTTTGAAGGTTGAGCCATCTTGAAATTTTGATCACTATCTATTATTCTCTTCTCCACTGGGCACTACACTTATTTCTTCGTTACTGCGAACGGTCCGTGAAGTTGTTTGCTCCTAGCTATAATGCTCGCACCCCACTCACTATTGAGCCGTTCCCAAAAAATGTTCGTCGGGGTCACCACTGTACGCACTAGGGTTGCTATTACTTGACTACTGTGCGTAACTTGACTCTCAGAAGGTGCAGATAAATAAAAGTCCGAAGGTCACTAATGATTGTATTTGCCAAATATTCATTACACGAATTTAGATACGAATTAATACAATTATAATGAGTTGAGATGGGAATGCGAGTTAGCTAGGAGCGCGACGGGGAACGACTGGCGATGATGCCGTCCTGAGTCTCGCTCGCGGTCTTATACGCTAAGTCAGCGAAATACAATGTTGTGTCCCTACATACTTATTATCATAATTTGCTGTTGTTCTATTCGATGATATCGCTATTTTTGAACATGTATTTAAAAATGTAGGTGCGTCATTTGTCTGACGAACCCTACTTCTGATTCCGTCTAATTGCCGGAAAATATGTATGTCCAAACTAGTCTTGCAAGCAACTTTCGCAGAGGCCAGCAGTGACCGAAAATTTTCAGCTCGAGTTCCTCCGTGCTTCGGAAGGCACGTTAAGCCGTTGGTCCTACGCCTCTACGGTCGTGTCAGATTGCAGTCCCATCGAGCGATGAGGGCGTGGGAATAGAGAGTTCACCTGGGCTTGCGCACTCACTTGTGCACCAGTGGCGTGCATAGGTTTTTTCACTTGGTAGGCACTAAAATTATTATGCACAACTAACCCAAGAAACCGCAATTGAATAAAACATTGTTAAAAAGGCATTGATAACCATAAGTATCGTTGTCTTGTCTATATCAGCTGTTGTTCACAAACAAAATTCTTGAGACATAGGTACCAATCACCGCAATTTATTAATTGTTGTACTTTCAAACACAGCACAAAATAATAACACTTTAGTTACATCATGAATTTAAAAAACCAAATTTAAATTATACATTGTTAAAGATTTACTCTCATTAAGTTCTATAAAATAAACAGAAGAAAAACATGGCTGACGCAGTTTGTGTAATAGAAAACTATTTAACTACTTTCTAATGCCTAAAACGGAAATAGGCTCAAATTGGAATAAAAACTAAAAGATTAACATCATTAATTTATTTATTCGAAATTCAACTAACCAATAACTTGTATAAAAATAAATAAATGCCTTGGACTAACACACCAATTGCCTAGCCCCAAACTAAGCTCGAAGCTTGTACTATGGAAGCTAGGGAACGGCTAGACATATTAAATACTTTAATAAACATCCATGACTCGAGTACAAATGCCGATGTTCCGAATGTCACACAAACATTTGCCCCTAGCGGGATTCGAACCCGCGACCCCTGGTTTTGTAGCTAGGGTCTCTAGCCACTCGACCAACGGGCCTGTCAATAATGATTTGATTTTAGAGGTAAAAATTATTAGTATGAAACACGAGAACGCTGAAATTGATTAATTTTAGCGCCATCTATTGACGTGCAGATAAACTATCAAGTACATTTAGCTCAATTCTTAGTCTGCTCAACGCGAAATAAAAATTTCAAGTAAACTATTACATTTGCATATCAAAAACTTCATATTAACTTCTTTAGAGACAATTTTATCATTTTATAGTTTAAAAAAATAATAAACACTTGAGAATGCAGCACATTTAAAAATATTGATCGGCTTTTAACGCCATCTTTTGACGGGCAGATTGACTATACTATCATAACACTAAGATTCCGAAACAAATTCGCGTCTTTTCATTTATTAATATTAAATACTGTCTAGATTATCTCACGAAAGATGGCATATAAATATTTTTTTAATAATTATTCGTTCTGTTAGCCGTTATTTTCTCTTTAACACTTTTTATATGAATTCTCGCTCGAGGTAAGCATGCCTACTTTAGGAAGTAATTTTTTTTTTTTTTTTTTTTTCCTCTTCTATTTGCGATCAGTCGTCGGACCATAAGCGAATTTGATGTGGATATGAAATGGACTTTAATTTTAAGCGAAGCCGCCAGTGCGGCCTGCTAAATCATAAAATGTGGCTTCGTTTCAGTCGGTTCACCATTGTTGACTGGTCTAACAGCTCTGCAACCAGAGGGTTGGGATGATGAATCAGACGCTCTTTGTGCCTTTGCTGATGACGCTCAACCTCACTTTTAACGGTTGGCATGTTAAGGTATTCATGAATTTCATCGCTCAGGAAATAAATACTGCTATTTTAAAAATGACACCATTTAGGTTAGAATGTGCGTCACAGTGTGACTTCTTAATTTTGTTGCTTAACCCGTCATATTGTATTTTGACAGCTAAGATTGGATTTTTAGGGTTCCGTAGCCAAAATGACAAAAAAACGGAACCCTTATAGATTCGTCATGTCTGTCTGTCTGTCTGTCCGCCAGTCTGTCACAGCCACTTTTTTCCGAAACTATAACTACTATATTATTGAAACTTACTGAGTGGATGTATTCTGTGAACCGCAACAAGGTTTTCACACGAAAATAGAAAACAAAAATAAAAAAGCGGGAGGTCCCCAAAGTCAGAACTGAAACTCGAAATATTTTTTTTCATTGAACATATACGTGTGGGGTATCTATGAATAGGTCTTTAAAAATTATGTTAAGGTTTCTAATATCACTTTTTTCTAAAGTGAATACTTTGCGTGACAGACCCTTCCAAAGTGGAAAAAAGTGTGTCCCCCTCCCTCTAACTTCTAAAATAAGAGGATGATAAAACTGAAATACATATATAATGTACATTACCATAAAAACTACCAACGAAAATTGGTTCGAACGAAATCTATTCAGTAGTTTTTTTAATACGTCAAAAATAGAATTTGTACGGAACCCTCAGTGCGGGAGTCCGACTCGCACTTGGCCAATTTTTCATAGATGCAGTCGAAATAGTGCCTACCGAGTTCGCCGCTATAGGCACCGTGCGTAGCGATGACTCTGCCATCTTGTGACTCATATTCGAACTGACCAAGCTAAATGTCAATCTCAATGTCGGTAATTCTACTGTCAAACCACGGAAAACACCGTGCCTTATTCTGCCATCTAGTGATTCGATTTCGACCTGACCAAGGTAAATGTCAAATTTTACTGTCAAACCACAGAAAAAAAATCGAGATTTTAGCGCCCTCTGTAGTTTCTGCACGGTGTGCCTATAGAATTTGCCCGCATAAAAGTGGAAATTTTGAAATGATGATTGTAAATTAGTTTTCTTATGATTTATTTTGATTATTTTTTGTAAAGAAATGATTTAATACATAAAATTTTCTAACGCTTTGTTTTGTGAATGTTATGAATATTTTTTATTTTTAGTTAAGGTAGGCACTGCCTAAATGCCTTTATGGGATGCACGCCACTGTTGTGCACTATAATATATCCTACGTACCAGTGTGATTGGAACTTCGTAAGATCAACCGCAATGGTTGAAAACGGCCGGAAAGGTATTATTATTATCGCCTGGGTACTTTTGACTTTTCTTACTCTAGGAACTGATATATTTTTAAGAAGCCGTGTGACTCCTTGTGTCCTCTCCTACTGCTGACACTGGCCTGGTCCAGCTCAGCAAGACTTCGATGATGTCCTAGTGTTATATGGGTAATGTAGGGTCAGGTGGGAGTGACTAGAAACGTGTGCGTCGCCTAGCCCCGCCTATATGGTGCCGCCAAACAAACTGAACTTGCAGATATTTGCTATTGGCGCGCTCGAGCTCAGTGGTACTTCTTCTCGCCTTAGAGCCAAGCTTCCACTTAACCCCTGAGGAACCCCCTGTCGCCTCTGGCCCGCTCGTTGCGCCGCTAGCCCCGCCCATATGTTGCTGCCAAATGAACGAACTTTGGCTATTGGCGCGGGCCAGCTCAGTATTACTTCTTGTCGTCCTAGAGGCTACTTTCCACGCACCTTTGAGAAACCCCCTATCACCCCTCGTTGCGCCTGGCGAGCGCGTGGTAGACAGGCAGCAGCTGGCCCGCTGCCAGACCCGCCCGCCTGCCTCGCCACGCCCACCGCTGATACTGGCTCGTCCCAGCTCAGGTGTACTTTTACGACGTTCTAGTTAGTTTACATGTACCTTTGGGGAAGTGGGAGTGGCTAGATACGTGTGCATCCCGCGCCGCCTATATGCTGCCGCCAAACGAACCTACCTAGCAGATGTACATAGCTCAGTAGCTTTTTCTTGCCCTAGAGCCAAGCTTCCACGTACCTTTGAGGAACCCCCTGTCGCCCCTCGCCCGCTCGTTGCGCCTGGCGAGCGCGTGGTAGACGGGCAGCAGCTGGCGCGGGTCGCGCGCGCCCGCCAGCAGCTTGCGCGCCGCCAGCCCCGCCCACGCCGACCCGCCCGCCTGACGCGCCACGCCCACTGCTGATACTGGCTCGTCCCAGCTCAGCAGGACTTCCACGATGTCCTAGTTAGGTTCCATGTACCTCTGAGGAATTTCTGGTCAGCTATACTGTGTGAGTGACCAGAAACGTGTGCGTCGCTAGCTCCGCCTTTATGTTGCCGCCAAACAAACTAAACTTGCAGATATTAGCTATTGGCGCGCTCCAGCTCAGTATGCACTTCTTCTTTCCTAGAGACAAGCTTCCACACACCTTTAAGGAACCCCCTGTCGCCCCTCGCCCGCTCGTTGCGCCTGGCGAGCGCGTGGTAGACGGGCAGCAGCTGGCGCGGGTCGCGCGCGCCCGCCAGCAGCTTGCGCGCCGCCAGCCCCGCCCACGCCGCGCCGCCCGCCTGACGCGCCACGCCCACTGCTGATACTGGCTCGTCCCAACTAAGCAGGACTTCGACCATGTCCTAGTTAGGTTCCATGTACCTCTGAGGAATTTCTGGTCAGCTATACTGTGTGAGTGACCAGAAACGTGTGCGTCGCTAGCTCCGCCTTTATGTTGCCGCCAAACAAACTTAACTTGCAGATATTGGATATTTGCGCGCTCCAGCTCAGTACGCACTTCTTCTCTCCTAGAGCCAAGCTTCCACATACCTTTGAGGAACCCCCTGTCACCTCTCGCCCGCTCGTTGCGCCTGGCGAGCGCGTGGTAGACGGGCAGCAGCTGGCGCGGGTCGCGCGCGCCCGCCAGCAGCTTGCGCGCCGCCAGCCCCGCCCACGCCGACCCGCCCGCCAGCCCCGCCCACGCCGACCCGCCCGCCTGACGCGCCACGCCCACAGCTGAGACTGGCTCGTCCCAGCTTAGGTGGACTTCGACTCTGTGCTAGTTAGGTTCCATGTACCTCTGAGGAATTTCTGGTCAGCCATACTGTGTGAGTGACCAGAAACGTGTGCGTCGCTAGCCCCGCCTCTATTGTGGCGCCAACAAAACTTAACTTGCAGATATTGGCTACTGGTGTACTCCAGCTCAGTGGAACTTCTGCCTGCCCTACAGCCAAGCTTCCACGCACCTTTAAGGAACGCCCTGTCGCCCCTCGCCCGCTCGTTGCGCCTGGCGAGCGCGTGGTAGACGGGCAGCAGCTGGCGCGGGTCGCGCGCGCCCGCCAGCAGCTTGCGCGCCGCCAGCCCCGCCCACGCCGCGCCGCCCGCCTGACGCGCCACGCCCACAGCTGATACTGGCTCGTCCCAGCTCAGCAGGACTTCCACGATGTCCTGGGGGAGGATAACACACATTGAAGACAATAAGGGTACTTCGTAATTATACAGGGTGGAATTTTGAAACGCGATTAGAAGGGCAGGTTCATTAACCGTTAAAGTTAACAGAAAACGTTATAACGCAACCATGAAGAACTTTTTGAGATAGGCAAAATTTTTTTTCATGCCAGTCGATCCTGTTTGCTTATACTGTAGTAACTTTTCCAAAGCTTTTTATTGACAACTAGCTGCCCGCCCCGGCTTCGCGCGTGGTACTTACTTACATGTATTATACATACAAACCTTCCTTGAGAATCACTCTATCTATTTAAAAAAACCGCGTCAAAATCCGTTGCGTAGTTTTAAAGATCTAAGCATACATACGGACATACAGCGAAAGCGACTTTGTTTTATATTATGTATTGATTGATCAACAAGAATTCCAACATGCACATTGCACATATATCCGCTAGAGGGCGTAATGTAAATAGAGTAAACTTATTGACTTATCACAGTCAGTCCCCATATTTACGTTACGACATCTAGCCGAAACATAACTCGTAAATACCCTCATTCATACATAATCCGAATATATACAAATGTTTTTCATATATATTTCTTCTTAAAATATTTTTATCCGGTCTTTAAGAATTTGGTTAAAAACAAAAGCATACCTCAGTCCGCTTGAGCCGCGACATCATATCGAGCGCCAACTGCGCTGCCGCCGGGTCGATGTGCCCCAGCGACAGCAGCTGGCAGGCGAGGGGCCGCGCGTCGGCGAGGGCCCCGCGCCGCACCAGGGCCCGCAGCCGCGCCCCCGCGCCCCGCGTCACCAGCGCGCGCACGCACAGCTCCGCTACCGGGTGTTGCACCACCATGTCGTGCCGGGCGAGGGAAGCAAGGTAGGCTGTGACCACCTAGAAATATGATGATCGATCTGTCATTGAGCACCTTTAACCTAATGAGGATCTTTGCCAGATATCCTACCGAACATAACCGGCAGATGTTTCAACGAGAATGGCAAAAATATCGACTATGCAGACGTAAGCAAGTTATCTCAGATGCGACATTGTGCCCCAGCAATAGCCGCGTCGGCAAGGGCCCCGCGCCGCACCAGGGCCCGCAGCCGCGCCCCCGCGCCCCGCGTCACCAGCGCTCGCACGCATAGCTCTGCTACTGGGTGCTGCACTACCATGTCGTGCCGGGCGAGGGAGGCGAGGTACGCTGTGACTACCTAGAAATAGAATGTCAATAAACTTCTCTGGCCGCGGTTCTTCGTCAGACATCCCACATACTTATGACCACATTGAAGAAAAGACGGACTACGCTAGACGTAAGCAAGACATCTCAGACGCGACATTGTACTTTAGCGATAGCCGCTTCAGTCAGGGCTCCGCGCCCCCGCGCCCCGCGTCACCAGCGCTCGCACACACAGCTCTGCTACCGGGTGTTGAACTACCATGTCGTGCCGGGCGAGGGAGGCGAGGTACGCTGTTACCACCTAGAAATATGATGATGATCGATCTGTCATTGAACATATTGGCCCGTGGTTCTCCGTCAGACATCCTATTATGACAACAGTGACGAAAAGACCGACTATGCTAGACGTAAGCACGATATCTCAGATGCGACATTGTGACCTAGCAAAAGCCGTGTTAGTCAGGGCTCCGCGCGCACGCACAGCTCCGCTACCGGGTGTTGCACCACCATGTCGTGCCGGGCGAGGGAGGCGAGGTACGCTGTGACCACCTGGTGGGTAACATGATTGATGATTAGTCCATTCACCATCACAGATTAGGAAAGGGACCCAAAAGATCTCCCAGCATCTTATAATTTTAGCGTTATAATTTTAGTTATTTTTTTACTTGTATCATTCGGTGTTGGTTTTCCAAAAAAAAACAATTTTTTTTCTGGCAGCATCTAACACAGTAACTTAAAAATAGTATTACTATACTAAGCTTCTCTAATGACACGGTGACGTTAGCACCATATTCCAGATACAGGCCAGAGGGCGCGTACCGGCCACTTTGGCCAGGGCCGCACGCATAGCTCCACTTTACAGCTCCGCTATACCTACTTATGTTGAACCGTTATGTCATCGCCAGCGCCATCTCCTGCTCCGCCCACTGCTGCGAGCACACTGAGCGTGTCACCTATCTAAGCTCGCATACCTGCACGAGATGCGGGTCGTCGGCGCGCGCGTGCAGCACATGCGCGCACATGTCGGGCTGCGTGAGCACCGTGCGCGGCGGCCTGCGTACCGCCACGACAGCGCCCGCCGTGTTGCGCGCCATCTCCTGCTCCGCCCACTGCCTGTGAGTGCACGAAGCGAGTAAGCGACGCCATTTTGTTTATTTATACAGGGTGGAATTTTGAAATGGGTTTTGAAAGACATTAACCGTTACAGTTACAAGACTTACAAGAAAACGTTATTAGGCAACCATCCATAACTCCTTAAGATATTTTGACCTGCATTCACAGATTTCGGGAAAATGTTTTAAGTCAGCAAAAAAAATGCTTCATGTCAATTGACTCTATGGGACCATTTGAGTACTAGGAATGACAAAAATTAAAAAAAAAATCCGATATATTTTGTATCAAAAATAAAAACCGGCCAAGAGCGTGTCGGACACGCCCATGAAAGGGTTCCGTAGCTAAAAGATGGCCCGACCGCTTAAGACACCATTTAGTAAGGGCAACTGCACGTCATAAGTTGGTCGAGTTGTATAAAAATAACTATGTGTTTTTACTTTGTATTAATATATCTCGAGACTGGGGTGTTTGATCCACTTTTTTTTTTATTTTTATTTTATGGCAGAGGCGGCAAACGAGCTAGCAGGTCGCCTGATGGTAAGCAATCACCGCCGCCCATGGACATCCGCGACACCAGAGGTATCGTTGATGCGTTGCCGGCCTTTCAAAAGAGAGTACGCTCGTTTCTTGAAGGTCCTCATGTCGTAGCAGTCAGGAAATACTGCAGCAGTGAGATTGTTCCACAAAACTGTCGTTCGAGGCAAAAAGTTTCGGGAAAAACGCACAGTGGAGGACCGCCATCCATCAAGATGGTGAGGATGGAATTTGAGTCGATTGCGTGTAGTTCGATGTAAGAACTCAGCTGCTGGCAGTAACTCAAACAGCTCAGCGGAACACTCCCCGTTATAAATGCGGTACAGAATACAGAGGGACGCAACGTCCCACCGCAAGGCCAAAGGGTCCAGTTGACTTGAGAGAGCTGAATCGCCAACAATACGAGCTGCCCTACGTTGGATACGGTCAAATGGAAGAAGTTGGTACTGTGGTGCACCTGCCAAAAGGTGAGAGCAGTATTCCATATGAGGCCTGACTTGCGCCTTGTATAACTGCAGGCAATGTGCCGGCGTGAAATACTGTCTCGCTCTATTAAGCACACCCAGTTTTTTCGAAGCCAATTTGGCTTTACCCTCCAAATGACCGCGAAACTGGACATCGCTCGATATGTCAACACCAAGGATCCCAATGGAGGACTTGGAAACGAGAGGAGTGCCCTCAAAACTGATTGGCACGACAAAAGGACTCTTTTTAGCGGTAAACGCGCACACTTGTGTCTTGGTGGGGTTGAATTGGACTAAATTAAGTCGGCCCCAATTCGAGACATGATTCAACATGGTCTCGACTTCAGACACAAGAGTGTTCCGGTTCTCGATGACGCTTTCCAGAGAAATATTTACACGACCGGTATACAGTGCATCTCCAGTACTGTCATCCGCATAACAATGAATACTATTTTGACATAGCATATCATTAATATGAAGGAGGAACAGAGTAGGGGAGAGCACACAACCCACATGGTTTCAAGGCAAGTTTTATTGTATTTAAAAATACCTTTTTAACGATACCCCACACGATGGGGTAAGTCGATTTTTTTTTCGTATTTAATTTTCGCTGTATGGGAGGGGGGTAAAAATAATTATTTTTCGATTATTTTAAAAACCAATTCTTGAATTATCACTATTCATATCTCCACCAATTTTCGTGGCAATCGGTTCAGAAACGGCGGAGAACGAGCCAGGACAGACAGACAGACAGACATGACGAAACTATAAGGGTTCCGTTTTTTGCCATTTGGCTACGGAACCCTAAAAATAAACATGCTGTTTGATCCTGTATCATATTGGGAACAAAACTTTCTGTGAGACCATTTGAATGAAACACCAACTTCAGGTTAATATGTGATCAGAAAAAAACTTCGTAACCGTGATGTAACTTTGGACATTGACATCTTTTGATAATTTGAGGAACTAATTTTTTATTTGACATTTTACATTTGATAGACGTGTTATTTAAAAAGTATTAACTTCAATTAATTATTAAATATTACCGATTAGACACCATTTAAGGTTTGAGTACCCAGAAATGTTAGAAATATGCTTCGAGGATTTTCAGTACAACACACACTTTTCCTGTACAGATGTATGGGAAAAGTTTTTTTTTTTTTGCGATTTTTCCTAGTTCCTGCACTCAAACTTGAATGGTCCTATAGAGTCTTCTGATCCATACATGAGACAGGATCGAAAGGCATGAACATTTTTTTTAGAAATACTCAGTACAAAAGTATGGGAAAAGGTTTTTGCGATATCTGACATTTCAAGTACTCATATGGTTCTAAAGAGTCAATTAATCCTTACATGAAAAAATATTTTTTCCTTTCATGATTATTTTTTGATGACTGTAACTTTTTCATCCAGATCAATAGGATCGATTAGCATAACAACGTTTTTTTTTTGTAACTGTAACGAATAATGTACATGCCCTTCAAAACCCATTTCAAAATTCCACCCTGTATATAAGCGGGTTTTACCCGCGGGTAGAAATGGGCAGTACTTGTGGCCGGCACCACGCAGCACATTTTACAGCAAAATTAACAAATGCGGCTGGCCTTACTTCATGGTGACCACTTGCAGTTCAATAATAGCGCTTATGCCCCTGACACAAGGGCCGTCTGAAGTGCAGTTGTCTGTATCACTCAGATTAATGAATACCATAGATGCTAACAATTTCACGTTTGAGTGTTTCCGCCAAAACGTCAAAAATTCAACTAACTTAGCACATAAGTCTGTTTTTCTCTCAGACATCCCACTTGACAGTTCAGGCGGCGGGAGTACGTGTATCTGCTATTTTGCCCTGTCACACGTGATTCATAGTAAGGAGAAAAAGGATAGCACAACTGTCAAATTGTTCGCTGCACCTATTGACATTAATTGTGTAGTGTGTGTGTATAGTAGTAGAGTCATTATTTTGTAGTTTTCTGACGATTCATAAGTGCTTCTATGTAGCCTAAACCTACCTGTAAACTATGTTAATCTCATCGAACACGCGTCCCAATTCCACGAGGTAGGCGGCCGCGTCGCTGACCATCTGGTTGAGTATCCTGTAGATGGTCTCCCGACCGTTGGTCCGTCGCAGCAGCACTGCGACGATCTTGGAAATCTCTTCCTTTGGTATCTGATGATGAATTAAATACGCGTTGGCTTCTTACACTTTTTGACGTGACAACGTCTTATAATTTCGATGGAGCAAGCACGAAAAAACATGACTTGTGCAGCGTTATCTCGCTCTAAGGAGTTCCATTTAAGGCATGAAGTGCAAGCAAGAGCGCGGAACGAGCGACAAAGAGGCACAATCGGCCTCTGCGTTCGTCACCCTTCTCTTTCGTACTTGAGTGAGCGATGCGTCTCGTGGACGTCTGCTATACAATAATCTATACAAATATATAAAGCTGAAGAGTTTGTATGTTTGTTTGTTTGTACGCGCTAACTACTGGACCGCTATAGGCTATTGAAAATCGAAATCCACGCGGACGGAGTCGCGGGCGGTCGCTAGTATCAACTAATTGCGATCCATTCCATCAGTATTTTCTTAAGACTTTGCCACGTTCAACTTTTCTCAGTAAACCGACTTTACAGACAACCGATTTATTTATGACAATTATTTGTCTCTATTAAGGTTATATTACAAAACAGCTTTGAAGATAGTTCATCTGTACCTAGTTTGTTACAAGCTTTTCTAAAATAAAATCTAGATGGCGCTCTATGTCCCTTAACACACGATAGTATCAAAACAACCACTTGTCAAGTTGTCATTACTTACCGCATGCGCCAAGCCGGAGGGCTCGAGACCTACTTTCCACAGGCAGCCGAGCCGTGCGTCGATGATGTAGTCTGGCTGGAACACCACCCAGTTGCTAGAGTCTGTTCATAGGTTAAGGAATATCTAGTAATATTTGTTTGGATGTTTGTCCGTCATTCACGCTGAAACTTTTAAGCGGATTTTGATGAAATTTGGTATACAGGGCATGGGCTGACGTAGGTGATTGGACTTTTTGTTCCAATTAAATGCTCCCATGGAACAAAACAGTAATCTTGATAACGCGAGCAAATCCGCAGGTAAAAACTAGTAAGTGCACGTAGTGCAATTTATTGTTTAGATTGGCAAAATCGTAAAGTTGGCAAAATAAAGTTGGTTCTGAAACCGATTTGTTTATTACATTGCGGTCGAGTTGATAGACTCACTACCTTCGATATGAACGATCACATATAGCAAAGGATACACATGGGACAAGGCTGGTCGTCGAGCATGGCCGGCTTCATCGGCGCAGCTTGGACCAGCGGCACGTGGATCGCCGTGCCGTTCTCAACCTTGGACTCCTCCATTATGTCGAACAGCTGCGACGCGTGTGACGACTGGAATGACGATATTTTGTATAATTTAGTTTTTTTTTACAGGACTACCAACAACAGGAATATGAATAAAAGTTATAATTTGTTATAGAAATAATTTTGGCAATAGGGATGTTGACATATCATCTATTAACCTTTTGAACGCCACGGTCGGCACTGGACGACAAATGAAAAAGTGCCCAACACGCCACCGTCGTGTATGGCCGACGAGAAAACGACATTTTTGAAACACAAAATAAACATACTAAATCAACTTTTCTGTGTTTCTTTTTCCTATTATTTAAAAGTACTTTAATGATGTATTGTAAAATGGCACGAAGATATATCCATCAGTTACATTTCACTAGCAAAAATTATCACTAAATATTGCTAACCGAAATGGTGTTCTCCTCACGCCACAGTCGGCAAGACACGACAGCTAGTGATGGGTAAGTTAGGTAAATTAAATTTTGAATTTATGAAATATTTTATTGAAAGCAGCTTACTACTACATCGATAATTATTTTTTAATAGCAACTATTTGTATCTGAATATTCTTAATGCGTAATATTTATGAAATTATTGAAAAGTGATTACTATTTATATCTATCGATCGATAGTTAACTGTTCACTCTCGCGCATCCCTACGGAACAGCGCATAGACAGTTACCTGTACGCCACAGTCGGGAAGACACGTCAAGCGGTGACGTCATTAGCGCTACGGGAGACTGCTAGTGATGTCCTATCCTATTATAATTTATAACGGGGAGTGTAATATGAATAAAAATGGATAGCAGTCAAATGACTACCGAAGAACTCCTTCGTGTGTTAGGAAGTGTAGAAGAGGAAGATGAATAAAACTTTCAAGATCTGAACGCTTTTGTTTCATTGGGTTACCAAAATACCTACTTATATTAGAAATTTCATTAAGTGCGCGAAGGCACTTTTGAGCTCCTAGATTGAACTACTGTTCTAAACAAATGAAATTAAAAAAAAATAGAATGTTATCTCTTAAATAGTCGAATAGTTCGTAGCGGCCTCTGATTTTTTAGATGTCATTGATTTTACTTAGAAATTATTCTAAACCAAAAAACGTCGAAAATCGCTTTAAGATCGCTGTGAATCTCACCTATACGATAATATTATTGAACAAAATTTATACCTGAATAATTGTTACTTCATAATATTTTATAATGAATTTATTATCTTATTTCGATAAAAACTATAAATACAACTGCAAAATTACTACAAAATATGTGCCGGCCGTCCGAACTCAGCTTTTTCTCGCAGAGTGGAAATTTGATATACTAAGCATGAATTTATTATCCTATTTTCATAAAAACGATAAATACAACTGGAAAATTACTATAAAATGTGAAAAGGGGCATTTTACGCAAAAATCATGATCGAGATGTAACAGGCCTCTTTAAGTAAAAACGGAGAAAATCAACTAAAGCTAAGTAATTAATTCGTACTCTAATAGACAACCCTTTCTTTACCTTGTTGTTTATAATTTATAATAATAATTATAAGTTTACTTGAAATGTCACATCATTACCTCGCACGCAAGAAAGCTGTCAAAGGTCGTGCCAACCACGCCAGAGTCGGGTCTTCCCGACAGCGAATGCCTACACGAACGAGATTAGTGATGTATCTTATTATTACCTGATTTATTCGTTTGTAGTTCTAATGTCTACTTTTACTTTGTATAGAATTTTGTAACTGCTGTTAAATAATACGAAATCAAAAAAAAATATTTTATTTCATAAATATGTGACGAATAGCAGAGATTAAATCGGTTATTGACAACTTATCGATAACATCGTTGGCATTCCTATTTTATTTGTAGGTATTTGCTCTGAATTTATGGCTTGGCGTGGGAAGGGCGCCGATGCGTTTGAGCACTGGCGTTCTAAAGGTTAATATCCCAACACTTTTCTACAAAAGGAAGACGCTTTTTTATCTTATGTATTTCTTTGTTTACGTTTACATGAACATATTATATGATGTTTATATTATCATAGTTAATTTCACAGTTCATTTCAAAATAATGACGTCATAGTGTGCTCTTCCCATTGAAACTTCAGTTTGGAATCATATTGACAGTTAATAAATGCCCATGTGCCGATTGCCTCTAAAAGGTGAAAGACGGTCTTGCAAAGATGCATTGGTCCTTCCAGGATGATATTATTTTCTTGTATATTTAAGTAGACAGGAAAAATAATAACAAAAGCGTAAATAACATAACAAAAACAAAAAACTATGTAGTGATAATTTCATAATTTTAAATCCTCTGTATAAGAATTCATGTTTTATTATTTTACCAAAATTGGAATATACGTACAGGGCATTCTTTCAAATAATATTGTAATGTTATAAATCAATATAATTTTTAATTAATAAGGATTTGATTTCTTATAGCTAAGACATACCTGATGGTGCACAGCAACTAGATCATCAACCACGCTAACGGCAAACCTGCCAATCAGGCCGGTCTTCAGCACGTGGGTGAAGTGCGATCCCGCTCCCGACACTGGCATTAGAAGCACCTGGGTATGAAGAAGATGGATGGATGGATATTGTTTCAATTATAAATGTTATCCTAGAATAGTACTGCCCCATTTCTTTCCATAATGGGTGTCGTACAAAGCGACTGAGGGTCATTCGGGCGGACGGGACAGCATTTTCCTGATTTATCGTTTAACTCAGGTCTACCAAAAAGTGGACTGATATAGACTGATGATGATAGTAATAGTTCATTGAGCCATTCTTCCTTGTCCTAGAATAAAATCTTAAATGACACAGGTTACAATATACATAACAAATTTTTTATGTTTATTGTAGCCTCAGAGCCATTTATACTTATATTAATTAATAATAAATAAATTCATTGGACTATTACACCAATTGCCTAGTACCAAACTAAGCCCGAAGCTTGTACTATGGGTGCTAGAGAACGGATAGACATACTTAAATACATTTATCAACATCCATGACTCGAGTACAAATGCCGATGTTCATCACACAAACATTTGCCCCTAGCGGGATTCGAACCCGCGACCTTTGGTTTTGTAGCCAGGGTCTCTAGCCACTCAACCAACAGGCCTGTCAAATTAATCATTCACTATTTAAACACATGAACATTGTCATAAAAAAAATACATGCCATGAGCCAGGTCCCTCACCTCAGTAGGTCCAGGTGCGTTGGAGGTCCCGGCGAGTCCGTGGCGGAACACGGCGCACCAGGTGGCGTCGCACAGACGCAGCAGGAACACGTCGCGCTCCGCTACCGGTCGGGCTGCGTCCACTGCAGTACGGAAATATCTGTTTTTAACTTTATTTGGTGGAAAGGTGCCCTTATTAAATTAAACCTTAATCTGTCATGATATGACTGAAAACAACTCCCCACTTTTCCAATTTTGATGGGGGTATTCCTATGAGCTGTTATAACTACAGTTAAGTGCTTGTTGGTGTAGTGGTTAACATACTCGGCCTGCGGTTGCTAAATTGAGAACTCCCACAGAGGCCAGTCATCAGATAGTGCCCGAAATATTTGATATCAAGCTCCTCCTTGCTTTCCAAGGCACGTTAAGCCATTGGTCCTGTGCCTGATCTCTCTATGGTTGTGTCAGATTGCTGTCCCACCAAACTATGAGTGATGGAATAGGCGGTGCATCTTTTGACTGATCTATTGTCAATATTATAACTACAGAGCATATACTCTAGTGAGAATTATTAGGACTATGAATGAGTGTTGGTACAGTTGACATTTCTCTTTCTATTAGCTTTCTGCTTACACTGAACTCACTGCCATATTCATAATTAACATACTTATCTAAGTAAACCATTATACAACCACTGCTATAACATACTCACACTCTAATTTCTGCAGTTTTGTTATGGTTGAGTTGTTAAGAGAAAATGGCTGTAATAGAGCTCCATTGTTGCCTGCCAGCAGCACAGTGTTGCTAGGGGAACACCAGGAGAACCATGCTCCGCTGGAAATCATTACACAATTACATATTAATATCTATTGTATAAAAATATTGTTGATTTAATAGTTTATATTTAACCACATCAATAAATTATGATAAAACCCATATAAACTGGAAACAGGGCTGGTCAATGATGATGATGTTTGTTCAATGAATGAAATGAAAAGAGCACAAATGTACCTGAATGAAGTGCTTTTTAAACTCTTCAGCTGTTTTTTTTCTGGCAAAACTTGCAGCAGCTCAATGCCATGGTCCGTCACAAAAGCTATCTCGTTCGCTTTAGGCCACACAAACCCAAGGATCTTCGCATTCTTCCATTTGCACGTGTGATAGTACTCTGCAGGTGCAGGAGTCACGTTATCGAAGTTTACAAACTCAATTGTAGCATTCTGATTCTCATTGTTGCGTTGAATAGCCAATATTTTCTGATCAGGTGAAAATTTTATCGAGATTATCGGTCCTCGGTCTTCCATTCTAAATGATTTGGACTTGGATTCGTCCATACCGTTAACTGTGACTCCTGTAACGCCTCCTGACCGTACAGTGAAGACCTAAAAACATGACACTTTGTTAACTCTTAAATTTAATTTCCAAAATTTGGTTCAAATTGTTAAATAGATGCATTTATGATGTGTGTTAGGCTTGTTCGAGAGTATTGATGCTAATTTTACCTATTGAATAGCAACATAAAGACAAAAACCGATAGTAAATAAGTAATGTTTATTTACCTGCCCATTGGTGTCATCGAAAAATACATTAGTTACAGGGCTATCTGCATCGAAACGCTTTGGCCGATCTGAGAGACTTAGGTAATACTCTTCGCTATCTTTGAGGCAAAACATTTTTCAATCTTTAAACACAAGGACGAGCAAATATGTTAATTTTCTTGCTGCTTCCCATCAAATTCATCACAGAGATTGTTTTTTTTACAATTGTCAAATAATATGTCAAGCAAGATTTTTTTTTTTTTTTTTTTATTTATTAAGGCTTTGGCTTTGGAAGCCATCTGCCAAAAACATACACAAAATTAGTTACAAGTTTGGAAGTTTTCAAATTAAATTTAAAACACTTATTAACAATGAAATATAAGTACATACAATTAATCTTAAAAATTAAATTTTACTATTTACGAATGAACTATTAACAAAATTATAAATAAGGACTCTACAAAATGTAACATCATGTGCATCCGCCTAAAACATACATAAAAATATTTACAGGTTTAGTAGTTTACAATTAAACTTAAAAAATATTAACAATAATAGTAATTAATTAATTAATCTTAAAAATTAAATTTTACCGAAAGTACTATTAACAAAATTATAAATAGCATTATAGGATTCTACAAATTGTAACAACTTTTGAGCATCATTTGGAATATCCCCCTTCAAAACACTCTGTAGCTCAGCTACAAATAACAAACGCTGCAATGAAAATTCAGGGCAGACAAATAAAACGTGGTTAATGTCACAGCAATCGAAATTACAATAGGGACAAACAGAATTTTCTCTGAGATTCAGGCGATGAAGGTGAGATGGTACTCTACAGTGGCCAATTCTGAGTCTACTTATAATGGCGGTAAAGTTTCTGCCCAAAAACATTGAACCCTTTTCAAACCACGTTTTGGTGGATGGCAATGGTGCTATTTGTTCTAACCATTTACCTTTGACAGCTCTAGTACTACTTAAACATAGATTCCAGCGTTTTAACATATTAACTTTTAGAAACAATTTTATATCAGAAAATGGTACTTTATAATCAGAAAATGACAAATTAAGTGTAGATTTAGCAAGCTTATCCACTAGTTCATTACCGAGTATTCCTGAGTGTCCTGGAACCCAAGCAAATTCTATTATGACATTACATACCGTAAACAAATAAGAGACTAAATGTTTTACTTCTATAATTAAATAGTTTTCAGACGCGGTCAACAAATTTCCAGAAAGGGCCTGCAGAACACTCATGGAATCACTTAAAATTAGAATCTTATTGGGTAGATTGAAGCGATGGTTTAAAACATATTTCAAAGCGCTTAAAATAGCTAGAGTTTCGGCTGAGAAAATCGAGAAATTATTGTTGCATCCAAACACCTTACCTACTTTGTGCAGGGAATCATAGAATGCAAAGCTGGTACTGTTATCAGTTTTAGAACCATCCGTATAAATTTTAACATATGCATACTTATGACTAATAAACTCTAAAAACTCTGACTTACTTTTAAATGGTATTATTTGAACTGGAATATCGAATAATATACTATTGTAGTCGAAATCAAAACATGGTAATAAACTGGACCAATAAACAATATCTTGGAATTCAAAATTCAAATAAGATATAGATTGAGGCAGCGAAGTAAACACTGTTGGAGAAGTCAAATTAAAATTAGGCATATTATAATTTTCTAAATATCTTGCTACAATGTTATTGTCTCTCGTAACAAGTTTCAGACAGTAGTTGTCAATTATGTAGCTTCGTCGAATAGAAAGTGGAACAATTCCTGATTCTACTTCAAGAGAATTAATAGGAGAAGACATTAAAGCGCCGGTTATGATACGGAGAGCCCGGTTCTGTATTATATCTAATTTCCTTAATAAATGACTAGAAGCATCTGCAAAAAACATGCAGCCATAGTCAAAGTGACTACGGACAGTCATGATATATAATGTTTTTAAAATCTTAGGATCAGCTCCCCAAGACACGCCACATAAGGATTTCATTATGTTTAGTCCTAATTCAGCTTTCTTACAAATATAATCAATATGGGGCTTCCAAGATAATTCTGAGTCTAAATAAATACCAAGATACTTGACAGCGGAATCAACTTTAAGTAAATTATTGTTATACCTAATCCTAGGGCAATAAGTTGACGAAGCATTTTTTTTAAACATTATTACTAAACTCTTGTCTGTACTTACTTCTAATCTAAGATAATTTGTAAGCATGTGATGTAATATAGACAAACAATTATTAATCTTCAATTCCCCTTGGATGGGATCATCACAGTCGGTATATATGATAAGATCATCAGCATAAAACAAATATTTGACATCCTGAGGAATGTTTAGCATCAGGGAAACTAAAGAAAGAACAAATATCAATGGTGAGATTACTGAGCCTTGAGGAGTGCCTTTGCAAGAAGATTTGGGGCCATAATAATTATTTTTGATTTTAAGATACACGCTGCGATTATGAAGGAAAGTGAATAACCATTTCAATATAGTACCTGGAAAACCTAAAGAAGATAGACTTTTAATTAAGAAAACATGATCAATATTGTCGAAGGCACCTTTAATATCGAGGAAGACCGCGATAGTGTTACTGTTGTTTTGAAAGTTGTTTTTGATATCCCCAATCAAACAACTTAAACTGTCCATGGTACTTTTACCTTTACGAAAACCAAATTGATTTTCTGGGATCAAAGAGTGATGTTCTACATACCACTCCAACCTGTTTTTAAGCATTGTTTCAAAAATTTTAGAGAGACATGAAGTCAGTGAAATCGGTCTGTACGAATCAACGCTATTTGCGTCTTTGTATGGTTTCAAAATCGGAACAGTATACTGAACTTTCCAAGCAGAAGGTATTAGGTTGGACGACCAAAGTGAATTAAAAATGGATACTAAAACGGATTTTGCAGTACAAGGTAATTTTTTAATAACTAAATAAGGTAAACAGTCTGGCCCAGGCGATGTATTACGTTTATTATTCAAGGCGGTGTCAAATTCTTTGCGGGAAAAGGTATTATTAAGCCAAATAGCTGAATCAGCTCCAGGAGAAGAGAAGCAATTTTCTAAATCCAACAATTCATCATCGTCAACATCATTAGAAGGCACAATTTTATCCAAAAACTCACTAGCTTTCAAAGAATCGTCAAATAAATTAGTGTTACAATTTTGTTTCATTTTAGAAAATTTAAATCTACGAATGTGATCCCAAATTATCTTAGTTGAGGTCATTCTATTAAATGAAGTGCAAAGATTGTACCAGGAAAGTCGTTTCTGTTCTAAAATTGTCTTCTTCTTTATAGCGTCAAACTTTTTGTAAAGAAAATAATTTTCTAAAGTGGGGTATTTTTTATAAGAGTGGAAAGCGATTTTGGCCTGAGAGACCGCTTTCTCGCAAATTGAGTTCCACCAGATGGTAGGTTTATGATTTGGTTTATGACCACCCGAAGTTGACTTTTTAGGAAATGTCAATAGAATGTCAGTAATCTGTTGAATAAAATTATCATAATCCTTTAGAGGTTCTCCTGTGAACAAAAATCTCGAAAAACTATACTCACATTTTGTGATAAAATCTGACCAGTCAACTAATTTGAAATTAACATCAGCAAGGGAAGGGTTGATGTGATTGGCGCTGGACAAGGATGGCGGTTGCGGCTTACGGCGATTATCTGAGTCTACATAGTACAATTCTATTATTATAGGGTAATGATCGCTGCTAAGAGGATCATCGGTGACAGAAAAAGAACAACACGAGCTTAAAGCGGGCGAAGCAAAAACTAGATCCAAAGTGTTACCTGTTTGCCCATGAGGAGGGAGAGTTGTAAACTGGTGGTCGTTCATACATACTAAATTATGTGATTCAACAAACGAATGTAGGAAGTTGCCTCGTCGGTCATTTGTTCGGCAACCCCAAGCAGAATGGTGTCCGTTGAAGTCTCCTACTATCAAAAAATTGTGTGAGGTTATTTTATTGAATACATCAGTTAAGTGACTAAGCTGCAACTTACCATTTGGAGCTGGAGGACAATAAGCGCATAAAATATAAAAACTTAAGGAACCATTATCAATCTGTAATAAAATATTTTGAAAATCATATGATGAGTTTGTGTCAATTATTTTAAAATTATATTTGTACCTTATCGCAACAGCTACTCCACCACGAGGCTGGTCTGAATCTCTTCTAATAATTGAAAAACCAGGGATCTTAAAATTTTTGGAAGAAGTAAGCCAAGTTTCATTTAACAGAATAATATCAATGTATCGACTTGAATTGGATAGAAAATGTTTTAGTTGGTCCAGTTTACTTAAAATGCTTCGGGAATTCCAATGGATGATATTAACTTGCTTATAAATACTTTCACAATCCATATTAATTTGTGAAATTATTTATTAGCAAGTCTTTAATTGATTTTGATGAAATTGGAGATGGATTATGATTAGTACTATTTCCCGATTGTGCTTGTGATTTTTTTAATAATTCTACAACAGTTTTTGTTATAACAGTAAGGACAGTATCAGAATTAATTATATCTGTGATAAGTGCACGACCTTGAGGTGTTTTGCTTTTAGGGGCTAGTGGAATAGGATCAATTGTCATACCAGATGGCTGTTGGACTGTTAGTTTTGGGGGTTGTCTAGAGACAACTGAAGCAAAAGTTTTTCTTGATATTTGGTTCTTGATCTCCTCCATTTTTGCTGCCTTCACTGGACACGATCTTGATACAGCTACATGAGGACCGCTGCAGTTTGTACATTTCATGTTATCCTTGTTGGTACACTCGGTGTAAAAGTGGTTTAGAGAACAAATTGAACAAACTTGCTTGCTCTTGCATGCACCTCTGGTGTGGCCAAACTTGTAACAAGTAAAGCATTGACTGATTGGTTTAATGTACTCAAGAACATCAAACCATAGGTGATCAAATGTGACGTGGTCCGGGCGGTGAGTTGAATGAAACGTGACCAGCACCAGCTGAAGTGGGATGAGGGAGCCATCCTCCTTTTTCTTCCTAAATCTTTTTACTCCGATAATGTCACTGGCCGCACGCAGGTCTTGCAGCAGCTCAGCTTCGGTCAACTCTGTGGGTGCTCTTATAAGGCCTTGGCATTCAACATTATCGTATGGTATTTTTGCTGACCAATTATTTTTATTCAGTAATTCTGTTTGCAACAGAAATTTGTTAGCGTCATCCATAGTTTTAAAGAATACCTTTATGTGAGCAAATCCGGTTTTGACGTAGAGGACACCATGTATATTTCTTAAAATTCCATTTACTTTCATCAAATTGAATGGGGTACCATCGGTCTCAGTGGCGGATTTACCAATAGGCTGAGTAGGCTAGAGCCTAGAGCGGCAGATTTAGAGGGGCGGCAAAATTTAGCTATTTTGTATATACGTACCTATACACAATCCATATATACATTATAAATAAATGCACTGTTATTTAGACTTAGGTACTTATGAGATCATGATTTTCGTTTCAATAAAGATAAAATAAAAAATCTCGTGACACAGGATGTTCGGAGCCTAGCACGAGCACCGTCTCTCCACAACTTCGTGTTTATGTTTTACCACCAAACCTTGGTCTAATTATCTTCAGTTATCTGACTTTTTTTGTAAACTCGACACAATGCTGGTTAATATAATGAGTGAAATCGGGAAAGGCAACACCCTGAACAGAGTGAATTCGCAAGGAGGTCAGCCAGAGAGGCCGCTTGTAAAATTTGAAGGGATTCTTTGCACGCACTGGCACTTATTCAGACTTTGAAATCAATCAAAGATGATTGTACTGAAAAGCTTAATGCGACAAGAAGCGGCGGGAATACTTTCGAATTTGGAGAAACTGGAAAAGGTGGTGATAGTTGTTGTGTGGGATATTTTTTTGGAAAGAATAAACAAAATTAGTCTTCAAATTACTGATAGAACCGACCGATATAGTTAAAACGGCGGGTAAGACCTGGTCGAGACTGGCGCAGGACGGTCGTACATGGCGTTCCTTGGAGGAGTTCTATACCCTGCAGTGGGATCATTTTTATAAAGGCTGATGATGATGATGAGTCTTCAAATTCAGGTCTCTTTACAAATCACTCCGTAAGTATTTGAGAACGAGAGAATTAATTAATTAATTATTTCGAAGAAAAGCGATGGAATTAAGACTGCAAGTGATTCTTTTAGGGTTAAAACGTTTCTCCTCCTTGTAGATCGGCTTGTTTCCGAGTTAGAAAAACGGCAAAAGACCTACCACGAGTTTAACGAGAAGTTTTACGTTTTTTAACCAAAATTAGTGAACTCCATTTTTCCATATGCAAATACCTGTGAATGGCTATGTCGTTATAATTTAAGTTATTTTTTACTTGTATTACTTGCTGTTGGTTTTCCAAATAAAAATAAATAAATAAAATTGTTTGTTACCATCGACCCTAACGGAATGGCCATTTTATTGGAAAAAATGGGAAGTAGGGATACGGTACGGGATGGCGATGGTGGCCAAGTGGTACGGACGGCGCCTCTGGATTTTTTGAAATCTATGGATTTGTGCCATCAGCTCGGCGGTGAGGAAAACACCGTGAGGAAACCTGCACATTGAGTGATTTCTGACTTTAGTTCAGTTAGATCTGAATGTGTAACCATGATCCAATCTGTCTGGTTCCCCTCTATGGGTTACGAAGGTCTGATGGCAGTCGCTTCACTGTTCTGTTCACCTAATCAGACTTGCCAAATCCCGGATCATGGTCAAAGCGGACCCCGCAGAGAAACGGGATAAACGCTAGGAAGAAGGATACGGTACGGGAATACAGTTCTTCAGAACTTTCACCATGGTAAATGCGGCAGAAGACACTCAGTGAACCTATGCCCCTCCGCAACTGAAGAGGTTCAAGGTGCCTGGTGTCCTCTACGTCCCTACTTATACGTAAAGCCCGTCGCTGCAATCTGTCGAGCGCGTCCATGTAAGTAATGCATGGCAGATCCATTCCAGAGGTGCGAGCAATATTCCAAGCAAGACTGAACTTGCGTCTTATAAAAAAGAACAAGCTGGTCCGGGGTGAAAAACCGCCGCACCCTGTTCAGGATCCCCAGCTTTATCGACGCCATCAAAAGCAAGCTTTCGACGTATTGGCCCTGATTAAGATTGCAACGTAGATCCATACCAATCATGCTTAGGCTAGAACGCAAACTGAAGGGAGTGTTCTGAAGAACGGGAATGGGAAGGAATGGTGATTTTTTTAGCTGTGAACGCGCATACCTGTGTTTTTTTGATATTAAACTCAACCAAGTTGTTGGAACCCCATTTACTTATGAGGTTCAAAACCTGGTTCAGTTCAACGACAAGATTCATTCATTAATCATATCCTGGACTGAAATTTACTAGGCAACCCATACGCAATAATATAATTGTTGGCATGTCAAATAGTGTATAAAATATGTTTCATCCAATAACCATCTCGATGAAGGTCGTTGTATGGCGGGATCTTAGACTATACAGAGATATAATCGCCCTAATAACGGGACGAACGGGGAAAAATCATTCTAATAACGGGATTAAACTAACGTATTGAATTTCAAAGGTCAGTAGGGGCGGCAAAAATTGAATAGCCTACTAGCGGCAAATTTGTAAATCCGCCACTGATCGGTCTTGTGTATTAAAATAGGGTAACTACCCTTATTTCCATCATTATATGTAATGTTAATGTCTTTGAAAAGACCTCTTTTTGTCGTGAGAAATTTTACGGGCTGCTTGGCCAAAGGTTCCGAATCGTCTTCATTAAGGTTTGATATTTTCCGTTTCAAGTTGTCTGATTGGGAAATCTCCATAGGAGACTCCCTTCCGCCACTAGATTTTCCCATCGTCGAGCTACTTTTTACTTCAAAGAGCGGAAAACTGTATTAAATTTATTTAAAAAATTCCGCCTAAATTACACTTTGAAATTCCCGCCCTTTTTTTCGCTCTGTCAAGCAAGAGATGAGATGTGTCAAGTCAACATTATTGACTCATTCATCTAAATCAAATTTACAAAAAAATCATACAGCTTTGTGCAAGGGTGTAAAAAATACTATTTACGTGTTTAATATTTATTTCAATAACACCGGTATGGTAACTAAACTTTAATTTTCAATTAATGATTCACACAAGTAAAAGTTTTTTTCATAAATGGCGAACGCATTCTTATCTCCATGACAACTAATGGCGGGACAAATAAAAAAGCTTTGCACAGAGTACTTTTTATTATAAGCTTTGCTTGAGTGTGCTTTAGGTGTAATACTTTAATTACTCTAATAGGGATAACTTTTGTATTAACCAATGGGTGAAAACATAGAATTGCGTTCTTTTTCCATCAACACTAACAACGACAGTGATATTGAAGAATATCATGAAATAAATCAGGAAACCGTGCAAAACCCTGCATTTGCCGAGCGACACTCCAGTCCTGTAAAAGAATATGACTTTTTTACGCAATTCGACGTGAAGCCTGTTCAGAAACCGGGACAGAAGAAAAAGAAATCTCGTAAGGAAAAGAAAGGGATAGAACCAAATTTAATGGATATTGTTAATACTGAATTAGCTTCTGTTGCAGTTCCAATCACAGACAAGAATATTATAACAACAGTTGACGATGAAGAACATACACGTAACTATAGTTACTTGGTTAGAAGTCCCAGCGTTACATCATTATTTCGGAAGTCCAGACCTTTTCGTTTTGATTCTGAATACGGGTAAGAAGTACGAGAAAGCAATATTTGTTACTGGATCCTTGCTTTACCTATGTTTGTGTTTATTATTTTCTATTTTCAGATGGGGCTTGAAACAAAACCCTGTTCATCTAAGTCCTGTATTTCCCAGGGTCATAGAAAACGCGGTCTTCGATGATTATACCATCCCAGTACAATATGTTGACCCGGTGTCATTTGAAGACCTCAATGTAGAACTGACTGAAAAGGATAGAGAATCTGATAAGTTTCTGGATATAACCATTAATGATATAAAATTTACACATCACCACTCTTTTTCTTTAGAAGCTATGATATGTGTAAAGCTTTTAGAATCCTACGAGGAATATAAAATGACGGTTGAAAAGTTGCAGGAATTGAGTAAAGAAATTAAAGTCATAAGGGAAACTAGACACAATCTTAAGCAGGAATTTATAAAAATCAGCCCAAGTAAGAAAGAGGATATGAGATTTGATCAAACATTAAGAAAGTATACTAACAAACAGATTCAGTTAAAAGAACAATACCAAGAAATGTTTAAAAGACGCAGAAAAATATTACACAAAATAATATCCTTATGGTCAGATATCATAATGATAAGGCAAAAATTTGACCGCATAGATACTCCATATGAACTTGAAATAATAAAGACGGAAATGAGTCAAAAAGAATTTGAAGAAGAATGGGCTGAGGTTTTTAATTTAGAGTTTAGTGATAAACTTGACAAAATAGAATATGACTACGTGACGAAGTATATAGAATACAAACAGTACAAAAATGATATGAGTGAGGAAAATATTGAAAAAACAAAGCCAAGTAAGCCAAAATTACAAATTGACGAAGAAGCTCTAAGGGAAGAAGTTAAGGAAATCGTGAATAGTTTAGTTATTCCTGAAACTATTCATGTCAGTTTAAAAACAGATTACCACATTTTATCTTTGACATCAGGAAAAACACACTATCAGTTCGAAATTAACGTTGACGATGTTTTTGTTTGTCGATCTGAAACATACACCTCTGGAATGAATTCCTTATTAAATGTTGAGTTTTCGGAATCATTTTCTGTTCAAATCCTACCAACGAACGAGACTTTATCAATAGTTCTATTGGAAGATAATGAAGCCATGTCTATTTTCAATCTCAACTTATGCGACATTAAACAGAATATTCCTAATGCCGAAAATATCGTACATAAATTTCTCTACCGTAATTTGGTCATTCAACCAAATCACAGTTGTGTTGGCAGTGGACATAATATAAAAGAAATAGCAAAAGCATGTAAAGTCAGACTCAAAAGCAGTAATATATTTGAAGGTACACTGAAAACTGAATGTGAAGTGAATTTAAAAATGGGATGGTGTGATAATGTAAGTCAAAACAAAAGCGAAGTAGTAAAGGAATCAATGGAAACTGGTAGGCAATTACAGAGGCTTCTGCATGGAATCGATAAAGTGAACATTGGTGTTTTGCAAGATACTATTAGTAAAGTATATGGAAGGGATGTTGGTAACAACGAGAAAGTTATACAGACCCTTGAAAACATAAGCAAGGAAAAGATTAAAAGAAATTACGAATTCCCTATTGATGAGAATGATCCGGGATTCGTAAGAATAAAATTGCTACACTTAAGGAACATTGGAGGTTTTTCTAATATCGAAAACAAACTTGTTCCTTTGCATGCAAGTCAGATATCAACAGAACAATTGAATTGCCTTCAGAAGAGTGGAGATAGGGACATAGATGTCGAGTATATTAGTGGTAAATATTCAGAGTCGGATCCGATAGAGTTGCAGCGGTTCATTGGGTGCAAATATGTGCAGAAGCTGAATCAGAATATGTTGAGGAATTTGCACGACTATCTCATGAAGAAAACTCATAAGGATGTCGTCAGGGATTATCAAGAACTATCATTGAGGTTTGGAATGATCAAATTAAAAGCTATGATTTTATTTTACTAAGAGCATTGAATTAATTCTAACAATTCACTTACAATTTCAGAAGTTTCTTTTCAAACCAACCAAGCATTGCTACGATTTCGGCTATGCCAAGAATCACCAAACAACAATATATGAAGAGCTCATTAATACAAGATCAGGAGATTCAAGTGACTGTCCTGAGGGCTTTCAACCTAATGGATAGGAGTGCTGTGATTCTTTCCGAAGAAAATGCTGAAGATGATTGTACCATAGCTGGTAGTATAATTTTGCAATGTAGCTAACACACTTACTGAGATGGGGGTATCTCAAGGGTGCCACTAGGTTCCTTCCTTTAAAATTTTGTTTAAACGATTTTGTTTGATGTTGAATTTGCTATGTTTTACCTAGGGTTTAAAGTACGTCCTCTCAGGCCGTTTGTACGGCTGACATATAAGGGCGTCTCTGCTCACACAGCTACAGCCATCGGGTGCCACCCCACTTGGAATCAGACTATCAAGATTAAAACCAAGTAAGTAATGAGAACACAAACTGTAGCAGAAACAGTTCTGTGTACCTACACAATTGTATTGTCGGTTAAAAATATTTAGTATTTGAATATTTTAAATTTCAATATTAGCAATTTAGCACTAAAGCATTTAAAAGTCAAATTGTTGAGGCTAACCTGATACTTTCTTTATTAGACTTCTACCTCTATCTTCCATACACATCAATGTGTTTGACGAGTTCAAAGTCAACTTGGCTGAAGGCTACTCAGACGAAGAGACTCGCGGGAAGACGGTTCACTACCGGTACTGCAACCGATGGTTGGGGACAGTCCAGGTGCCAATACACACGGTGCTCACTATGGGAGTGGTAAGGATCTAACAGTTCTACTTACTCAAATGCTCCAAGAATAACATTTTAACGAGGAGACAGCCGCATAAAACATTTTACATTTATTTTTATTTTTTTTTTATAAAAAGCCCGACAAATGACCCCTCTCCACCTGATGTTAAGTGGCGAGAAGTCCAGACGCGAGGGCAACTGGTGCAACAGCATCAGTTACCCTCACTCTGCCAGCCCACAAAGTGCCTCTTCACGCCTCGTTTGAAGGACCCTATGTCATAGGAAGGAGGGAACACATACGCAGGGAGATTATTCCATTTTTTGGAGGTGCGACAAAGAAACGAGTCACCGAATTTCTTTGTGCGCGATGGAATATCGGAGACTCGAAATTGGTGACTCCGGACAGCAGAGCGCGTACTCCTGTGGAGGAAGGGAGAAGGAGGGATGAGGTCAAAGAGCTCTTCAGAGCATTCGCCATGGTATAGCCGATAAAAGACACTTAGTGACGCAATATCTCTACGCAATTGCAAAGGCTCGAGATTGTTAGTGGCCTCTGCATTGCCGATAATACGCACAGCGCGGCGCTGCAATCTGTCCAAGGCATCGAGAAGGTACTTTGCGGAGCCGTCCCAGAGGTGAGAGCAATACTCCACGCATGACCGCACCTGTGTCTTATACAATAGACACAATTGGTCAGGCGTGAAGAATCGCCGCACCCTGTTCAGGACACCGAGTTTACGTGAGGCATTTTTAATCACATTTTCGATGTAGTCCTTTTGGTTCAGATCGCAGCGAATATCCATACCGAGCATGCTAATACTGCTCTAGAGCCTTGAGATGTGCCCTGAAGAGAGGGAAGGGGAAGGAATGGCGACTTTTTGGCTGTGAACGCACACACCTGTGTCTTCTTAGCATTAAACTCCACCAGATTATCGGAACCCCATTTAGAAATGAGGTCCAACACCCGGTCGAGCTCAACAACAAGATTTGCTCGCATCAGTTCAGTCTCCACTCGTCCAGCCGTTGGATGAGCGTTATATCTCCCATGCACTGTGCTATCATCTGCATAGCAATGAATGTTTCGGTTATGTAGCATTTATACTCTTAAATGTACCCTACCCCATCTTTTTTCCTCTCAAGAATCTAATGAACCCATGAGGAGGAAGTGGAAATCAATGATTTTCAGGCTAGGAGGCTAGTTTTAATTAAAATTTCCCCTTAATTTAGATATTACCTACTACAGTAAATTTTGGCTACAGCAAACACCTACTAAGTATAAACGGGTATATGTATAGGTACATTATTACAAAAAATAAATTATTAAATTACTTTTGCAGCTACGCGGAACTTTCAAAATATCAACGCCGCCTCTTCTTTTCGGGTACGAAGTTTTGCAGAACAAGGACAGTTCGCAGTCGCTCATTCCAGAAGTGACCCAACTACTCAGAAAGGAGACGTCGTTCATATCCCTTCACATAACCACTAGTCTGGGACATTTCGGTGGCTCCCACGGCTACAACCAGCCCATACCGAATTCTGCAGACGATAATACTTTAATCAAGCATTTGAATACAACAGTCACTGATTACATCAATGATTTTCCATCGAGACACATAAATCTAACATTCATAGACTGTTCCGGAAAGAACAAATGTGTAACGCAGTTCTTGCAGCCTATAGCTTTGCCGAATAACGACTATTTCCCGAAGAATCCGAAAGGTATCAGAGCGGAATCGGCGTTGTCAAAGAGTTCAGGGTTTTCAAAGAGTTCTTCGTCTCGAAGCAGTAGTGGAAGAAGGAGAGAAGAAGATAGGACAAGTCAAGTGGAGGAGTCGCTGTACAGTGGTCACGAGGGGAGCTGGCGGGGGGAGAACCAGATGGTGAAGATGATGAATGTGGCATTGCGGTATGTCGCACTGATACCGACGTACGAGGTGACAGAGACTCACGTGGTCACTTTGATGGGAGTGGTAAGTTTACCATTTTAAAATTGGATTTACTAGGAAGTTTATTTCTCTTTTTCAATTTTATTTTAAACGTCAAGTCAATTGAGAGTAATTTATTGAATCATCACCATAATAAGTCTTACCTGCCTATCATGGTTTCTTCATTTCCCGATAACATGTGGCCTTCATGCGAGCATAGGCGTAGCCACACTGAGGCAAACTGGGCGCTTGCCCCATCCTGGCTTTGAGCTATAAGTGAGTTACTAAGTATAACTTTAGAGTTACTAAGTACCTTAATAAACACACATTTTTTACGAAGTTCCAAATTAATTACCGGGAGGGTAGGGAAAACGTTTGACTGCTGCCCACACTCCAGGACTTACCTTCCACGGCCATAAATACTCAGCAGAATTAAGTCAGAGCCCAGCTTACCACCAGTTCTTACGAACCTACGTTAATTGCAGGAGCTGTTAAAAGTCCTCAACGGATCTCCGCTCGACCACACCATCCTGCTCGCTAGCTACTTCCTCCAGCTTGGCATCAAGTGCTGGGTGGTGATCGGCCAAGGCTTACCAAGGGGACAGAGCAGCTACGTCCTCACCAAGTACGACTTGGCAACGCACAGGGACGTCCTGGTTACGGACCAGCTGTTCAGAAATGGAGGGTTTTTGAGTAAAGGCGATGGGTATCTGTGGAACGTCTATGATGCTACGTCTGGGGAAAGATTTGAGCTCAGAGACGTTAGCTGTCCGTTGAAGACTGTAGATTTTGTCTTTGATAATGAAAATGTAAGATTGCTCACAATATAAAAAAGATAAATATAGGATGTTACTTACATCAGATTATATCAAATGATTCTTTTTTCAGATATGGCTGAATATACAATCAACTCAAGACTGCGCGGGAGTTTCGTTTGATTTAACTAAGTCTTCCAATTGGCAACCTGTAAGTAGAAACTTATTATTTTTTAGTTAAGTACGTACCTTCTTGGTTTTCAGCTCTGACACTGTGCCTTTTAGTGTTGGAAGACACTAGGTTGTAATTACGCGACCGAAGTTCGGCGGCAATGCATTTTCTTTACAAATTTACGCGACAAAATTTTGCGTTTGGCGGTAGTGTGTCATCTTCCATTGAAAATATTGCAGGCGTCACGCTAAACTTCGGTCGCGTTTTTTTCCACCTACTAAAAGTGAAAGAGTAATTTTAAATTCAGATCTTTGCGAGACGGCACGGTTCGATGATGAAGAACGTATCTCTTACCTGTATAGCCACTCCAACTGTGATTGCGACAGGCTCTTAATTTGGGTTTATGTCGGTGTAAAACTTGTGCATATGGCAGGTGTTCGACCGGACAATATTCGTGATGAAGAACCCCCTGGCGAGCGACCCTGAACTGTACAGCGCCCCAGCTGACACCACAGCGTTGAGGGACGCGCTCGAAGCCAAGATCAAGGCGAAGGTGCAGAAGTGGCGCCCCCAGCAAAAGACTATTTGGAACAGGTGGGATAAAAAAAATCTAAAAAAATATTCGTCCGAAGTCTTTTTAGCGGGATATTATTAAATTATTTGATTCATATACAAAAAGATTGGGAGATAGTGTACCTATGTAAGTGAAGATTTGTCAAAAGTCTGTAAGGTCACTGGCAGAGGGCGAATCTTGGGGGTTACGAGTGGAAAAGTTGAAATGACCGGATATACATTAGGGTCTGAAGGTGAAGTGAGGAACAATGGCTTAGATTATCTATGGTACCATAGATAAAATCTAAGAGCAATAGATTAGAGCATCTCTGGGAATACATGGTGTCCCACTCCACCGCAATGAGAATTGCACAACGTGTCATTTTCTTGTAAGTAACAGAAAACTCTTCGCTTCTCTAAAAAACCTGCTTTGTTATGGGAACAAGCGACTGTGGCGCCATTTTGACAGTTGCCGACCCCAGGAGCTTCAATAAATGTCAAAAACTTTTTCGGCACTATTATAATATGTCTTGTTTGACCGTTTGATGCCCAAAATAAAATAAATAATAAAATAGATTTTCTTTCATTTGCTTGTTTCCAGATACTGCAGCAGTTTGCTTCGAGAAGTGCTGCCTCAATGGGAGTACTGGACGTTCAACCCAACGGAACCGAAGCCGGGGTTCAGCCAGCGGCTGAAGCAACTCATGGTCACATACAGAGTAAGTATAGTTCACGTCACAGAAAAGATTAAAAGAGCACTGGAAGACTATTACGTTAAACTTTCGCCTTGCATTATAATTAGACAACATTATAACGGGACTAAACGCGATTTTAAGTAACGACGCCGCGAACCGCCACTACTCTCATTAATACATCCAGTAAAGCTAAGTGTAGGGACACACTATGCGGAAAAAACGCGACCGAATATACGTTCCGTCGTGTTTATGATATGACATAAGCACTGTTATATGGGATTATATGACACACTATGCCGAAATTACGTCGCGTAATTTTGTATAGACAGTCCATTGCCGCCGAACTTGGGTCGCGTAATTTCAGCCTAGTGTTCCTTCCCACACAAAGAGTACCTACTTCTTGAACCACAGAACATTTTATCTTTTTTCCAGCTATTCGGGTTCCCTTTAAACATGCCGTTTCTGAACGTCAAGTCAGTGGTGTCAACAGTGAAGGCGACGGGCGTGCACGCCATCGCCGACCCCGCCGTGGAGTTCGGTCTGGCCGTCGACGTGCACGCGTATCCGAACAACGTGCTCAGCGTGTGGGTGTTCCTCGCCAGTGTTACCAGGATATGATGATGTGTAACTACCTCATGTTTTTTAGTACTTTCCATAGAGTAACAAGATTTTCTGAGCGTTTTGTCTTCTCTTTTGCTTTTTTTTACTTAAGTCCAGATTGATGATATTTCGAACGTTTTATCTTGACGACTGTCGAAGCTAGTCTATAATTTTCTTGTTAAGTGGGGTTATTCAACTCTCACTAAAACAAGCGAAAGACAAGTTTAGGCAAGCTAAAGTCAGAGTTTCCAACAATCAAAGATATAATTTTTACGCCACGTGTCAATCGTAACGATGTGACTGGCTTTCTAAACATGTCGTTTCTGAACGTCAAGTCAGTAGTGTCAACTGTGAAGGCGACGGGCGCGCACGCCATCGCCGACCCCGCCGTGGAGTTCGGCCTGGCCGTCGACGTGCACGCGTATCCGAACAACGTGCTCAGCGTGTGGGTGTTCCTCGCCAGTGTTACCAGGATATGATTATTTAAACATTTTTTTTTTTATTACTCTGCATAGAATGACAAGATTTTCTGAGCGTTTTCTTTTTCTTTTTTTTTACCTGCAGTCCATAGATTGATGATTTTTCGAACATTTTATCTTGATGGCTGTCGAAGATCGTTTTCTTACAAAGTGGGGTTATTCCACTCTCATCAAAATAAGCTTGAGTAAGGCAAGTTTAGTCAAGGTATAGTCTGAGTCTATCTAAATCTCTGGCTCCTCAACATGCCGTTTCTGAGCTCCAAGTCAGTGGTGTCAACTGTGAAGGCGACGGGCGCGCACGGCATCGCCGACCCCGCCGTGGAGTTCGGTCTGGCCGTCGACGTGCACGCGTATCCGAACAACGTGCTCAGCGTGTGGGTGTTCCTCGCCAGTGTTACCAGGATATGATGATGTGTAACTACCTCATGTTTTTTAGTACTTTCCATAGAGTAACAAGATTTTCTGAGCGTTTTGTCTTCTCTTTTGCTTTTTTTTACTTAAGTCCAGATTGATGATATTTCGAACGTTTTATCTTGACGACTGTCGAAGCTAGTCTATAATTTTCTTGTTAAGTGGGGTTATTCAACTCTCACTAAAACAAGCGAAAGACAAGTTTAGGCAAGTTATAGTCAAGAGTTTCCAACGATATCTATGATTAGATATCATTTTTATGCCACGTGTCAATAACGATGACTGGCTTACTAGCTTTTCGGGTTCCTAAACATGTCGTTTCTGAACATCAAGTCAGTGTTATCGACGGTGAAGGCGACGGGCGCGCACGCCATCGCCGAGGAGTTCGGCCTGGCCGTCGACGTGCACGCGTATCCGAACAACGTGCTCAGCGTGTGGGTGTTCCTCGCCAGTGTTACCAGGATATGATGATGTGTAACTACCTCATGTTTTTTAGTACTTTCCATAGAGTAACAAGATTTTCTGAGCGTTTTGTCTTCTCTTTTGCTTTTTTTTACTTAAGTCCAGATTGATGATATTTCGAACGTTTTATCTTGACGACTGTCGAAGCTAGTCTATAATTTTCTTGTTAAGTGGGGTTATTCAACTCTCACTAAAACAAGCGAAAGACAAGTTTAGGCAAGTTATAGTCAAGAGTTTCCAACGATATCTATGATTAGATATCATTTTTATGCCACGTGTCAATAACGATGACTGGCTTACTAGCTTTTCGGGTTCCTAAACATGTCGTTTCTGAACATCAAGTCAGTGTTATCGACGGTGAAGGCGACGGGCGCGCACGCCATCGCCGAGGAGTTCGGCCTGGCCGTCGACGTGCACGCGTATCCGAACAACGTGCTCAGCGTGTGGGTGTTCCTCACCAGTGTTACCAGGATATGATTATTTAAACATATTTTTTTTAATACTCTGCATAGAATGATAAGATTTTCTGAGCGTTTTCTTTTTCTTTTTTTTTTACCTGCAGTCCATAGATTGATGATTTTTCGAACGTTTTATCTTGATGGCTGTCGAAGATCGTTTTCTTACAAAGTGGGGTTATTCCACTCATCAAAATAAGCTTGTGTAAGACAAGTTTAGTCAAGGTATAGTCTGAGTCTATCTAACTCTCTGGTTCCTCAACATGTCGTTTCTGAGCTCCAAGTCAGTGGTGTCAACTGTGAAGGCGACGGGCGTGCATGCCATCGTCGACCCCGCCGTGGAGTTCGGCCTGGCCGTCGACGTGCACGCGTATCCGAACAACGTGCTCAGCGTATGGGTGTTCCTCGCCAGTGTTACCAGGATATGATTGAAACTAATCAATGTGTTATTTTTTTACTACTATATACAGATTGGTAATTTTCTCAGTGTTTTGTCTTGCTTGACTTTTGCGGTGCTTACCAAAAGAAGCTAGAGCTATAGCAGTTTAGTCAAGCTTAAGTCAGTTGCCGACGACCAAAGCACAACTTAAACGATATAAATATCATAAATTATGATTACTTTCTATTCTAAGGATCCAACCACACAAACAAAAAACCTTTACAGAAGAGCAATATAAAATTTATTTTAAAACTCATTCAGGAATCTTAATAAACCACGTTAATCATTAAATAAAAAATAGAGCTCGTATGTCTTTTCGTTTTAATGCTAACAAAATAAAATTAACATTTATTCCATCGTAGTATAAAAATATACGTAAAAGTAGAAAAAAAGAGATGTTACATGGTTACGTGTCGTAGCGATTATGTCAGCGCACGGGCCCGCGAGCCTAGCCGGGGTTGCCACACTTAAAAACACTGTAGTTTTCCTATATTACCATAGACTATGTCACCTTCGTAAACTAAACATCCACTGAATGGTGGTGACTTTTTTTTTTGCGTAATTGTAATGAGATTTCACTTATCGAGCAGTTAGGTTACATATCTGGCCCTCGGAGAGCAGGATGTATTTAACTTAGCATTAAGCAAAGGCTCTCTGCTGATGCTTCTAGTGTCATGATTACGTGAGATTTTAAAATACGACTGATTACATAATCCGATTATTTGATTGAGCTTTTCGAAAGTCCTCTTATGACAGTAATGATAAATAACAGTAAAACCAGTCAAGTTGATTCTATCAAATAAATATGATCTTCTTTCTGATGATATAAACATGATCCGTAAGACATACGTTTGAGCCATCTCACAATTTATATAAAAATGTTAATTGACTAACTAGCGACAGTGCGAGCCAATAGTTGTTACCTAATCTATTATTAACGAGTTGATGAATTTGTTTTTATTCGATATAATTTAAGTGCTTTTTGAGGGGAGGCCTAAAGTTATTTCATTGATACATTCATAAAATACTACAATTGTGTCCTAAAGATATTATTATCTCGAAGGTTACAACACATTGCTCGCTTAGTAAAAACGGTTTATTCACAAGTTATTCTTATTGTCCATTTGCAGCACTTGGTGGTTATAAATACTTTTAGGCAACCCGAATCTCAGTATTGGTCAATCATGTTCTGACAATCTAATTCCGATGTTCAAAGCATCATAGAAGGCACAGGTCGATGACTCATTTAATTGTTTTCTGTGCAAATAAGGCTGCGTTCCCACTCTGTCGTTGTGGACTATTATGTAAAGTCGATATACGGCTTGCATATACATACATACTTGGCATCCTAAGTCACAGTAAAAGTCATGGTTTACATCGACAGGAGATCTTTGTATGTGAACACCTCAAATTAAATGGATGTAATGTATAAGGGAAAATTTCCTGTAAATTGATATGGCAGATTGGCACGCAGCCTGCATGATATGCCTATTCAACTGGAGGTCATTAAAACATGAGCAAGTGTTGCCATGCTTTTGGCTCACTTTCTACTACTACTTTCGCGGGACAGTGTCAGAAAATGAAACAGTGAAATTACAGGCAAATTATCAGTCATGTTTGACTGAAAAAAAAAACCTAGTCTTATTAAGAGTTATACTGGTCTTGAGAACTTGCCATATCCAGGATGGACCATGCATGACTCAAGTGTACATTGACTAGATCGATACTACTCTTTTCTATACCAAAAATGACGCTTTCGCCTCATAGTTGAAAACATGCACGAAATATAAGACTAGTCTCCGTTTAAAGGCATGTGACAGTGAATGTATTTCAAATTTATTATTTCGGACCTTATCACAACGGTATAAGGTTAAAAATGCGGTGTCTAACATGAGGCCAAAGCCTTAAAGACGACAAAGTTTTATAGTTAAAAACATGCACGTAATATAGGACTAGTCTCCGTTTAAAATCATGTGACAGAGAATTCATTTCAATTTGATTAGTTGCGACCCTATTAAAAGAGGTATAAGGTTAAATATGCGGTGTCTAAAATGAGGCCAGAACCTTCAAACGGCACGACAAAGTGGGAACGCTTTCGCATACGAGCTTCCGACATCCTAGTGGCAACCCCGTCACAGTCAGTTCCATCCTTAACCTAAGCCTCGCCTAACGCTTAGCTGCCGGGGTCGTCGGGTTTGTTCTGTTTGGAGCGGCGCAGCTGCTGCAGGTAATGCCGCTGGATCGGCTTGTGCAGCGCTAGTTGGGCGAGCGCGTCGTCGATCGAGAACCACTGCCGCTTGCGACCCATGAGCCGAGAGTCCTCCCACTCAGCCAGCTCTTGGGTGACTGTCATCACGTACACTTCTGTCCTGTGTTTGTGCTCGCGGTTCTGGAATAAATTAATATTCTTATGTTAAAAAAAATAATCGCAAATGTGTTGGTAAGTCCATAACTCAACAACGCCTAGACCAATTTGGCCAATTTTATTTTACAATGTTCTTTTTATTCCAGAATAGTTTTTACGGCAAGAAAAATTGATGACCAGACGAAGGGACGTGAAGGCGAGACAACGAGACGGGTAAGCGCGCGTTGTATAATGTATTTATCAAGGTTTACGATTAGGAACTACGATTCACGGGCGATATAGGTACATTGGGAATCTTAAGTGATGGAGATTGTGGGAATTTACTTTTCCACTATCCTCATCAAGTTATAGAAAACTAGTCTAATGGAGATACATAGTGGGATCTTAATAGATTTGAAACAGTAATCCCGATTACTAATGTGCATGCTCAGACTCATAAAAAGACCAAATATGGCTACAGCTTGCGCATGTTTACTCACGTAGGATGACTAAAGCAAAATACATAGTATTTTCAATGATAATAGCTTTGGTATTGACGCATTTCGCCCACGTCTCACCGGGCAACTTAAAAGGGACCCAAAAATGCATTCTACACATTAGGTACCTTAGGACTTCAAGTTTACTTGACTACTACTTCATTTAAAGCTACTATTTATCATTCTCGTTACATGCAATGACCATGCGGGACACTATTAGCAATGGTCTGCATGTCAAAACATGCAATAAAGAAATTGATTAAAATTTCAATGTTATAACAATGGATAAATAAAAACTAAATTTATTATAACCCTCGTAATTTTTCAAGACCATTAACGATCACGATTTTGCAATAATCGATATATCGGGAGTTTAATGTGTTAATAATTGCATTAATGTCACCTACAAAGCGTTGCGTATTTGTATTTAATAGCGACAAATAATGATGGAGCGGCTAAAAAGTTAATCCGATATGCCTATGGTTTAATAGATATGTACGATTAGATAAAGTCGGCTATAAATTATGCAAAATAATGTCGTATTTTGTCGTATTGAACTCATAATTACTCGTTTGAATGTTATGATTAATGAAATGAAAATAATCCTCTGGAAAATAACATAAATAGAAACTCTATTAATGCTAGTTTCCAGAGGAATTTTTCTGGTCATCGTTTGGGTGAATGTAACTTTTGGATTAACATACAATATAAAGATATTAATGCTTTTTTTCCGTGCTTCGGAAGGTACGTTAAGCCGTTGGTCCCGCCTATGATCCAACTGGTCTGGTTTCCCTTCTGGTTACGGAGGCCAGACGACAGTCGCTCCATTTTAATAACCAGGCAGGTCATTTCAGGATCATAGTCGCTGCGTACCCTGGGATCCAAGGCAATACCCGAGGGTGCAACCGGGAGAGACGCTAGGATGATGATGATAATTATATTAATGGTCAGCTCACCCTATAAGACAAAAGTCGTACCTAATCATGAAAATTATATTTATAGATTTAAATTATTATTTATCTAGCGCGATGTTTTCTCATTTTTGCTCTGATTACATCAGTCGAGTTGTGAATGCCATTCAAAATTATAGTTCATCATTAAGTAAGGGTGATAAGTAATTTAGTTGTTAGGCAACTTCTCAATAAATAATGGCACCTAGCTTGTCTTAATGGTTCCCGAACCCATTAATCTGACTGTGCTTAAAACTTAGGCGGGTGGTTTAACGATCACCCACATAACCATTATTTTAAAAGGATTATTATCTTTTTGAAAATAATTTATCCAAGGACTTCCACTAAAAAACATCTAATAATATTATAATATGTGAATTCACGATTCTTACTTTTTGTTTTAGTTACTGGAGAATCGATTTTATAAGAAATTGCCATACACTTAAGCTCATAATTCGTTTTCTATCCACGCATAAAAAGAGAAAGAGGTACCTACACTACCTATGTATGTTTCTACATTTGTTTGAACGTAGGCGGGATGTAATCAACTTCGTCTGATTGAAAAAGTGTTTAACAATCATGGTTTTTTGAAGCACATAGTATGGTTACATAGAAAATTAGCGGAAAAGTTCCATAGCATAATACCTATTTGAATAAAACTTTACCAAAACTAAGAACGAATAATAATTAATTATGAATTATTTTTTTTAACCCTTTAAATAGTTTTATTTAATGAGTAGTAGTCGTGAAATCTAACAAAAAATTATAAACAATGAATATAAGAACTCTACGAACTATTGAGTTATTCATTGCGTTCAAATACAGCAACTTAATCCTTTTTTAGTCAACCATAAAGCCAACAATCAAAGCCAAATTAAGCAATACACAAACCAATTTGTTTGGAACTATGAAAAAAATCCAGTTTGTTTCTCTTGGCTTCCGCGGTTGAGGAATGACGTCATAACTCACGCGCACTGCTATATAGTTCACATTCTCTCTAGTACATGAAAATACTTTTACATCTAGATTTGATTTATTTTCGCTAGTGCGTATAACCAATGACAGAGACCCGCGATCTTATTTTTAAAAGAGGTTTATGTAGTTGTTGGCCACAAGTTAGTCTGGGTAAATTTTTGATATTTTTTGGCTAACCGACAATAAAAACACGAACATTTGACTGGCCCGTTGGTCTAGTGGTCAGGGGACCAGGTTCTGTGACAGGTTAGAATACCACTAGAGGCAAATGATAAACATCAATATTTATACCGGAGTCATGGGTGTTCACAAAACTATTTAAGTACCTACTTACGTCAATCCATTAACCTAGCATCCTTAGTACAAGCTTTGAGCTTAGTTTGGGGCTAGGCAATTGGTGTATTAGTCCAAGGCATTTATAATTATTTCTTGCGGACCATTAGTTCCTGAATTTCTTACATAAATGCGACAAATAAACAAATTCTTCATATACAATCAGTGGTACTTTAGCTTTATATAATAAAAAAAAACATGTACATAATATCTTCTCCAATATCTGTAACATTTAAATAAGAATCTCATTTTCATGTGGAGATGGCAAGAATGTTTTAGCATTTTTGAACATTTGTCAGACCAAACAAAGAGATTAGTTGCATTGTTTTCCTAATGAAACGGACGTATTTGAATTCCTTAAATAATGGGCTCGAGTGAATCAGAAAACTGTTTAAACGGGTGATTATTAAATGTACTGCCTGCATTATAGGGTTAGAACATCCATGATTAGTGAAATAAGCATTCAAGTTATTATTACTTTACACTTATTACGATTCTCATGTTGTTTTATGATAGCTCTAAAATAAAGCTTTATTTATCCATGCATGTTTAATATTTTTTTCTATTCCTACTTAACATGAAAATGTCTTTAATTTTCCTAACCCATATACATGGCTTCTAATATCTACATATAATCACAACTACTTAATTACTTGATCTTAACAAATTTGTTAAATCTCAAGACAGTGGATTGTAGACTTTATGAACTCAATTATGACATATTGGCCAATTAAAACTGAATAATAAAGCAGCAAAGATGATAAAAAGTTAATGTGCTACATTTAGTTATTTGAATGAAACATTTAGACTGAATGTAAGTAAAGAGTGATTAATTCCACTAATCCAATTAACAACAATGCAGTCCGTTATTAACCTGCTTCATAGTAAATGACTTCATTGTAATATTTGTAATATTCCTTATGTTTGTTCCTGTTTCATTAGGAAAATATTTAGCTTGTGAGCTTTTCTACAAACAAACTTCTCAGAAATTGTGGCTGACGATATAACTGATTCAAATTGAGGAAATAGACGTTTTATAATATGGAATTACCTAATGAATAATAATTGTTATGAACCGTGAGTTTCAGTCTACCTACTGACCTAGATGTAAGTAACAATGCACTGTCATGGACCAATTCAAGAAGCAATAGATTTCACAGTTGATTTTAACAGCAACAAATTGTAAGAGAACCTTGTTCTGTTGAATTCAAAACCAGAAAGTAAACTGAAATTTACAATGTCAGCTACAGCTGCTGCAATCAAAATAATCTTTTTTTTAGTTACAGTATCAATTTCTTTAGAGCAAAATTTTTATGGTGGTCATGTAGGCTGGTAGGTGGCAACTTGATAATATTTAGTTTTGACAGAGTATACTTGATTACAAAATTGCCTTTATCTGGGATACAATTTTAGTACATGAAATTTGAGCTGAACATGCAACATGGTGTCATGAAGTTTTCTTTCCCATGAGGTAATGGTGTTATGACAGTGACAGGAGCATCGTACCTCGAACACGCCGAGACACCGGCCCAGCTTGCCGATGACGCCGGCTTCCTCCAGCACCTCGCGCATGGCGGTCACCGACGGCTCCTCCTCGGGCTCCACGCCGCCGCCCGGCACGATCCAGTTGTCGGGGCGCCGCGACGACGTCACCAACAGAACCTACGCACCAAACGGACATCACTACCGCCGCTCTGCCGCCTCGCACACCGCGCATCTTCCTCAACACATGCACAACGCAATCTTAAACTAACAAGGAATGCCCCGATCACTATACTAACCTCCGTTTCGGCATCCGAACGCACGCAAATACATGCCGCACGGCGTCGAAATCCCTCGTCGTCGTATATACGAATTGAATTAGGCTTCTCCTTCACCATCTTAAGAATACACGTAAACACGAACGAAACAGACGATCACAAACGAAAAGCTGACATCAAATATAAAGAAAACTATGAACCGAACGAAATTTTTTAATGATCAACAAACGCCATAACCGAGGTATCCTACGATAAACGTATCCATTTTCGACTAATAAAGTTACACAACGTACATGTAAAATGAAACTATAATAACAATAACACTACAATTAGAGCAATATTTCAGCTATAACTAGCTTTTGATCGCGTATTTCAAGCCCATGTTGAATGGTGCCTGACGTTTTCTTTCTTGACGAAAATCGAAATAGGTTTTTGGAAAGCTATTGGGAGTTTATCAGCTGACAACCGGAAGTGTGGTCCTATGTTGCCATAAAAAAATGTAGCTGTCGATAGTGTCGCATTGATTTTTGGCATAAATAAAGGACGCTTTACACTAAGACAGACACCATAAATAGTTGATACTCTAGTGCGGCATGTAAAAGCGGAACACATTTTGTCGTTGGCGCTTGTGTTGACAAGAGTGACTGTATTGTCAGTTATGTATTTGAAAATCTAGCTTTGTTGTTCGATTTAATTTTATATTTTTGTTTTCAGGATTATGGGTAAGTTATCAATAAGAATGTGTTTATAAAGTTTGTCTTTCCTTGTATAAACTTGTGCACAAAAATATTACCTGCACGAATAGGTAAAGTATTTGTGTACTAATTAGTTTGAACTATTGGCGTTAATTTCAGAGAAAAGCTTCGATTTCGGCCGTGTCTTGAAGAACCATGAGCAGAAGCACAAGAGCAAACCCGCGCAGTTCATGAGCGTGGCACGCGGGGTACTGTCTACAGTTTAAACTTTAAGCATTAGTCATTTAGTATTCAACTTACTAGTTAACATGCATGCGGTAGGTTTTACTCATTTCAAGTGAGACATTCCAATTGCTCATGTAGGTTTAGTGTTACGTACTACTCCGTTGATAGTCTAATGATATTTTTCAGGTGCAAAAAAGGTTGGAAACCAACTTAAAGTACAGGAAAAGCAGCCGCTTGTCTGTGTTTGATAGTATACGCAATCTATCACGATGTGAGAGTCCTGTGGCCGCTGTGCCTTTGCTGTCTAAGGAGGAGCACAGAAGGCAGCAGCTTGAAAAATGGAAAGAAGAGAAAGAGAAGCGAAAAAAGGAAGCAGCAGCACAGAAAAAGAAACCTTTTTTGACTGGAGTACCTCATGCTCCACTTAAATTTGTTCCGCCACCACCGCCACCTCTTTCCAAGACTCTGCCCAGCACCTCGGGTCGGGTGACCCGCTCACAGTCCGCTAAACAACGAAATGAGAAACAAAAAAATGATACAAAACAGAAAGTTGACGCAAAGCCCAATAATTACATGAATCATTCTTTTGCTCCCAAAAATGCATCTTTTAAGCCACCTACCAATTTAGTAAATGTGCCAAGTTTAGCTCCAGTCAAGGGAAAGAAAGAAAAAAAGAACTATGTTTTTAACCCTGTATTACCAGAGAGTCAGAAACAGACCAAACCTACAAGAACAAGGAATCAAACCAGTGCTAAAACTACTCACACCACTAAGGCGGAGCCTAGATCCACACGGCAAAACACTAAGGATGTAACAGACAGTAAAAAGATTCAAAATACAAAGAAACCTAGTCCCAAAGCTAAAAGGACTGCTAAAACACTTCAAAGTACTTCCAGTAGTGAGGTATCGACAGCATCTTCTACAGAAAAGTCACCTGTTTTCAAAGTCAAAACGCCCAGAAAGTCCTTACAGAGAGATACTAAGCAAGTAACACCAAGAAATTCAATTCCAAAGAGTGAATCTAGCTCGGAAGAGAGGCTGAGGTCTCCCAAGTCGCCATTAGAAATTGCGATGACACCAGAACAAATTGCAGAGGAGTTTAAAAAGATCAGTCCTCGCGTTACAATGTCCAGAGGCAAGGATAATGCACGGAGAGAGATGAAGAAGAAACTTGAGGAAGGTAAGCAATTGGATTTTTAGTTTCTTACCTGTTGTTTATAGTTAACATATTCATAGGCCAGCTGAAATAACTGCCCTAGTTCTTTTTAGGGTTCCGTACCTCAAAAGGAAAAAACGGAACCCTTATAGGATCACTTTGTTGTCCGTCTGTCCGTCCGTCCGTCCGTCCGTCCGTCCGTCTGTCAAGACCCTTTTTCTCAGGAACGCGTGGAGGTATGAAGCTGAAATTTATATCAATTACTCAGGTCTACTGTCCCTTGAAGCTGTGAAAAAATCAAACTTCTAAGCCAACGCAATCAAAAGATATAGCCTTTTATGCCGCAAATTTTCGACACTTGCAAGGGAATCAAAACCTACAGGGTGCTTCCCGTGAACTCAGAATCTTGAAATTTGGTATGAAGCAACGTCTTATAGCATAGATAAAGGAAAAATTACGAAAACCATAAATTTTTAGTTACATCACATAATATATATTTTTTTAATAATTTTAAACTTACTACCCATTTCCTCATAAACGCGTAAAGGTATTAAATTGAAATTCATACCAAACACTCAGGTCTATAATACCTTTAAGCTGTAACAAAATCAAACTTCTATGTCTACGCAATCAAAAGAAACAGCAATTTAAGCTGCATATTTTGAAACTCGCCTTGCAGGTTTGTACGGAACCCTCGGTGCGCGAGTCCGACTCGCACTTGGCCGGTTTTTTTAAGAAATGTACTTTAAAATCTATATCATTTATATAAATAAACTAGCGGCCGCCCGCGACTCCGTCCGCGTGGACTTCGATTCCCAATAGCCTCAAACCTTCCTCGTCTAATGGACTATCCAACAAAAAAATATTTTTTTAAATCGGAGTTCGTTTCTGAGTTTACGGCGTTCAAACATACAAACTCTTCAGCTTTATATATTAGTATAGATTATTTCCTTCCAAAAATTTACAATCCTGTATGAGTTCAGGTTCTGCTAATAATGTTAGTTAAATGAGAATTTTATGTACCATTTATTTATCCCCCCAGGGCTGTTAGACGACGATGCCAGCAACATGGACAGCGTGGTCCACTTCAGACAACAGCTGGACTCGGAAATCAAGAGGATGACGGAGATGTGCGAAGTGTGGGACAAGATTCAGGAGCAAACACCGCTTTCTGAGTCAATACAGGTAAAGAAAATAAGAACAGAGTTGAAATATTGTCTTATAGTCGAAGTAGTCTGTGTATCTTTGAATGTAAGTTCAAAAATGTACATTTCTGAAACTCCTATTATTGTGAGCATATTAGCTATTGAACTACTGCAGGATATCTTGGTGATAGGATACTTTTTATCCTGGTTAAATGTTCCCATAGGATAAAACAGGCATCATGCTTATCGGGCAAAGCCGGGAGTAAAAACTTGTAAAATATTTTAGTTTAATATTTCCACATATCCAGTGGTAACTAGTTTTATTAGATACTTGTCGTCCCATAGAAACAAACCTTCCATAGCTACTACTATTATGTGTATGTAGCAGAGAAGTGATCTGTAATTTGACTGAACCTGTGCACAATATAATCTGTGCATACTATACCTGTGCATATTGCAACCCATGTTAACAGCCCGTAATTTGACTGAACCTATGCACGATATAATCTATAAATAAATAAAAAAAAAAAAAAAACTGTGCATACCATACCTGTGCTTATCGCAACCTGTGCTACCCAGGAGCTGGTGCTGGGCGCAGTGGGCCAGGCGCGGCTGCTGATGTCGGCCAAGCTGCAGCAGTTCGCGTCGCTGGTGGAGCGCTGCGCACAGCCCAAGCCGGGCGACGCGCTAGTCACGCCCGCTGACTTGCAGGGCTTCTGGGACATGGTCTTTATGCAGGTGAGCAAGCACTAGTGTTTCAAGAGCTAAGTATACATTTTAAACAATTCTTATTCACTTTTTTCTTTATTTACTTTCATTAACAAAAACTATTGACCATTAAATCCCTATTTCCCTACTAATATTAAAAATGCGAAAGTGACTCTGTCTGTCTGTCTGTTTTTCTTTCCCGCTTTAACCTCTCAACTGATTTTGATGATATTTGGCACAGATAATCTTTAAACTCGGAGAAATAACATAGGTTACCTTTTATTATATAAAAAAGGGATCTGAAATCCACGCGGACGAAGTCGCGGGCGGCCGCTAGTAGGGGAATAAACCCAATCAACGATCTTAAATGGAATACCTAAATGACAATCAGTTTCTATAAATTTCAGCCACTACAGAAAACAATGAATATTATGAAAATAATGACTATAATTCTTTGCCTACCTACACTAAGCAAAGGAGCGAAATTATTTATAAATATTAATATTTTACACACTTCAAATGAACCACTATTCCAGGTTGAGAACATAGACATGCGTTTCAAGAAGCTGGAGGACCTGCGCTCTCGCAACTGGGTGGAGGAGCAGCCCGAGGTCAAGCGCAAGCCGGCACCGAGGAACAATGTCAACGTCAAGAAGACCGTCAAACCTGCGGGAGGCCCGAGTAGGATCAGGGAGATGATTGCTGGTGAGACTTATTTGTAGAAAATGGTTGTGCGTACATACAGCATTGATAAAAAATGTGAATGCAGCGAAAGTAGATTTATTTATTTATAGACAAACACTGATGACAGCCTGTCTGTATCTTTCCAGTTCCCCTCATGGGTCCACCTTTTTCAGTTAGATGTAGAGAACGAGTGTTTTCAAACAGTATATCGCAGTCCATCAATGGTAGTTGGTCCTCCCTAGGGCTCTCCACTCAGCTCGATCCTCCGATGCTCCAATCCTGGGTCTATTTATGCCAACCCAATTCTCTATCCCGATTCTCTATCTGTTCGGGATGAACATAAATAAAAGGCGACTTGCTCAAAAATTAATATACTTGAGATAAATAGATTTACAAAAAGACAGATTTGGCTAAATGCACTACGCGTGTGTCCGCGGCTGCGTCTGTCGGCAAGTGAGGCTGCGAAGCGGGCGACGGCGCGGCCAGCTGATTGAACTTCCACTCACTTCTCTCCTCCGTCCCGCGGTCATGGTGTGAATGCGTGAACTTTTTCAGATCTCTAGACCTGTCTCACCTTTAAAATACTTCTTATTAATATATGTCAAATGTTACTATTACAGCTGCAAGAAAAGCCAAGAAAGATCAAGAAGCGCCTCAGGTGGTGGAGCCGGCGGACAGCAAGACGTTCGAGGCGGGCTTCTTCTGCGTGAAGTCGCCGGTTCGATCCCCGGCGCAGGCCCCCGCCACGCCCGTCAGCAAGCCCAACTTGCTCAAGTCGGTGCTCTCTAGCGAGGCTAAGAAGTCTGCTTCTAAAGTGAGTAAATACCGTGGGATTTCAGCCAAGTTTTTTAAGTTATAAGATTATGTTTGTTTGAACGCCTTAATTTTCGGAACTACTGGTTCGAATTTTGTCGAGAAAGGCTTTAAGCTATAGTGTAACACGTGCAGAAACCGAAATCCACGCGGACCGAGTCGCAGGCGGCCGCTAGTGAAACATGTATCTAGAGTTCTATATCTATAAAAATCATCAGACACTTAAATCATTTAGAACTTTGAATTACATATGAAATGGAATAGCTTTCGAGGTTTTGAGTCTAAAGTGGTTTGTTTGTTTGTACCTAGTGCCTATTGGTGTTGAAAGTACTTAAATTTTCAGAGTGCTGCGTCGTTCGCCATGTTGCGAGCGTCTGTTCTCAGCAGAAACATCGACGAGGGTATTGCTCCCTTACCTGTAAGTACCATTGATTCAATTTTACATTAAAAAAATATTTACTTATGTAATAAAGATTAAAATTTTGTTTGTTGCGTTGTTGTAATCAATAGGTTCAAAAACTACTGGTCCGATTTTAAAATCTTTCACCATTCGAAAGCTACATAAGCCCCCAAAGGCTAATGAATATTGTTGGTAATTAATTATGCACCTAAAATTATGTTATTACATAGTTGCAAGTATTTTTTGGTTTAAAGCATGTCATTTAATTCCCTAACTGGAGTGTTGGTCACAAACTCACTCACACTCAGTTTTGGAAAAGGATAACATTAAAGAGTCACCAAGTCATCTGATCTCTCTAATAATCACTGCTAATATTTATTTTATCTTCATTAGCCATCACCATTAACACCAATCAACTACCAAGCCACACCAGCCAGAAGCATCCTCAAATCTGCCAATGTGGCATCTGAGAAGAAAGGCAAGAAGTCCATCAAAGTGGTCCTCTTCGATGCTGAAGGTGGCAAATCTCCCCTCATCGAGGCTCAGACATCATCTGAAGCGGTGACTGAGGACCCTGATACGATGATCGGTGTGGACAAACTCGCTGTGGATCCTGATACGATGAGCGGTGTGAGCAAGTTGACCGAGCTGAATGGTGATAGCGGGATTTCGTCCATGGATACGGAGAAGGAAGCGGAGTTTGTGGAGAACAAGGAAAACCACAGGAGGAAGGGGAGGCTTGTCAGGCAGGATGCGACGATTGAAGACAGGTAATTGATATTGATTTCAGCTTTTAATTTTGATGCTCGTGACGTGTCTTGGTTTGCTGGTAAAAGCAAGCATAAATAAAAACAAAATCCCTATACAAATAATAATCGCACAAATGTGTGAACTCTATGGGATTTGGGACCTCTCCCCTAGACGCACTGTATCATGTATCATGATACGTGTTTGTCAAAAAAAGTGTATCAGTTTGAATGTTTCTGAATCACCGAAGAAATGTGTGTTTGAGCATTTGCATCGAAAATAATGTCTAAAGTACAATCTGGAAGCTATAATTCAGAACTAGTGAATCAATGTATTTGTCAAACATCATCTTAACATGTCTTACGCTCAGGGTGGGGCAGCAGTCAACCTATGTAGATAATCCTCCATTCCCTTTCGTATTTTATTTTAAATTGAAAAAAGTATTGTTAAATAGGCACCTTACTGATCAGAGCCAGCGTAGACCAAGCGCCCCAGCTTGCCCCAGTGTGGCTACGCTCATGTTGTCAAAGCTTTAATTCTAATTAATCTTAAACACCTTTCCAGAAATCAAGTGATGACTCGCAGCCGTCGGAAGAGCACCAACGCGGTGCTAGAGGATGACGCCAGCGACAAGACTCCCCGCCGCTCCTCGCGAAAGAAAAAGGCGCTCCAAGACATGGACGTCGCGGAGAACGTTCTAGAACCAACTGAGACGCCCAAGAGATCCGCCCGGGCGAGGAAGAGCATGGTGGTGGCGTGAGATGTTTAAGCAAGAATATGGTTTATCGTTATCGCGTTTAGGTTGAAACTCGCGCATCACAGAATCTTTAGAGAAGTGCCTACTTAGAGCATGTTCGAACGTCGTTATTGTGTCGACTAATATTGCCTCAAGTAGGCTGTGGAATTATGAGTCTCATTTACCTTAGCTTAGAAAAGGTTTTTATTATTGATTTCATCATTTCAGATTTTCTAGTTTTTCTACAAGTGTGGAAACTAACCTGAAATTACCGATTACCTACGCGGCCGAAGTCCGGCGGTAATGCATTTTTTATACAAAATTATGCGACGTGATTTCGGCATAGCATGTCATCACAGTCACCAGCATTGGTCCAGTTTTTTCCCAATAAAATCTCAAAATTTTGCGTCCACCCATGTCAAGAGTTTAGCCATCAATGACAAAACGGTAGCGACATTCGAAAGTGGTCAAAGTGCCCCTCATTGATCTACCCATGCGAAAAGTCTATGAGTTCGGCCTTATTGATATTTTTCAACCTTGCAGTTGTAGAATTTTTGTCTGGTATGTAACTTAGAAAATCGGAATACTTTCAGTTAAATCCAAATTAAACCTAAGACTTCAAGATCACCACCAAGACTGAACAGCTAAATGAATGAAGTGTTGTGTACAATACGCAAAATTTACAATTCTAAAGAAACATCATCTGAAGCGTTTTGTATTGTAGAACCATAATCACACTCAAATTGGTGGACAATAATAATATTATAATCATTGATTTGTTATTTAATAAACAAAACATCATTATTGTAGATCTGTTTGTACGTAATTCTTCCAATATTATTCAAATTAGTGTAATTCTATATTAGGAAATTGATTATAAGTGACCTGTGACAGATTTGGTTTAAATAGTTTTATGAGGCTTGGATGCCTTACCTCCAATGAGACCCAGATAGCTTTATAGTTTTTTTTAGTGGCATTGACAATTTTAGTGACAAACTTAACATCTTCTGACGAATATATATAGTAGTGAATAGTTAAATAACTTAAAATAATATAATCGATTAGGTTAGAACTGAACTAATGGACCACATAAAGCCATATAAGAATAAGTTTTTTAAATAGTAATTGGTTCGGAACATGAGTTTGTTTCTGTCACTGACCTCTATTTATAGCATACTTGTATATATAGAGGTCAGTGGTTTCTGTACAACTAGCACTATAGAATAATTGTTTATGGAAATTAAAGGTAAGTTGTCAAGCCATATTGTGTAGTGAGAGCAAGTGCCTGTGTAATGTGTGGATTTAGATGTTTGTAAAAATATTAATTTCTTTTGTTTCTAGGGTAACCTCTAATGATACTGTGAGACTTGTGAGGGACAAATTATTAACACTATTGCAACACTTATCTTTGTCACGTTTCAATTTTTTATCAAGATTAAAATTTATTACATTTTTTTCTTAACTCATTTTGGGTTTCTAGTTCTACATACTCGTCTATACTTTTAATTTAAACAGGAAAGTTTTGTATGTAACGAATAAACTCAAAAACTACTGGACCAACTTCAAAAAATGTTTTTGCATTAGAAAGCTACATAATCACTGAGTAACATAGGCTGTATTGTCTACCCGTGTGAAGCCGGGACGGTGTGCTAGAACATGATAAATATTCCTCAATGGAAATTTTCACGTTGTCACAAGTATTGTAACTGAATTTTATCAAGAAAGTTATACCTAATTACTATCATTATTTACTAAGAGGTTCACTTCAATTCTAATTAATTGAAAACTGTATTGCACCCATATCCCACTATCATAGCACCTTACTGACTGGATAAGGATCGCAAGTGAAAGTGGTTTCGCGTTCACGTGTTAAACCCAGCTCTAACAGACACCAGGCCTAATAAATATAGGTCCTAATAAATACTAGTATAGTCGTGATAAAGGCTTTCTACATTGGTATGTGTTTTTATAATTCCGCAACTTGGGTGTTCTAATTCGTTGCAAGTTTGTGAAACATAATTTATATATTGATTTCCCTAGATAATGTCACAAATTTTAATTTCATCACCACTTGGGCAATTGATATATTTCCATGTTTATTCTGATAATTGTCTTTTTCTTTGAGAAGTCATGAGGATAATAAAGTGAAAAATAGGTTTTGTGAAATTGCTTCTTTTGTAATGAACCGATTACCATTCCGTTTTACTCATAAGATTGCTTGCTAACTGGAGAGGTACAAAATAATATTTGGTCTATAAAAATTAAGTTTACTGTTTTCATGTTACTAAGAGAATGTTACTTGTATGCCATAAGTAACGTAAGTTTGGCATATAATTTAGTAACTAATATATAAAATGACTCGTTGATTTACTTGTATTTATGTCATAATAGATGTTACAAGTATAATTATTGTTGGTTCGTCGATTTAAGAGTCGGCTAAAGTTATTGATAGTTGTAAATGATGATCATGGCATTTGTTTCAAGTTGTGTGAATGTGTTGTGTTAAATCGCCTGTTTATTTTTGCTACGTATATTGTAGAATAGTATGTGTTTTGTAATTATAATTAGGTTGGTAATAAATAAATTGAAAGTTTTTTTTTTGTTTTACTGATTCTTTTTTCTCTACACCATGCTCTTATTTTAGAATCGGCTTCTTGATTTAAATGTGCGTGCAGACAGCACACTAGCGCCACCAATCGTCTATCTTTTATTGTAAAAAAAAAGATATTTACATAGAAAACGCTCATAGTGCACTAAAGTAACATCTAACATCTATGATTTTTTGAAATCCGCTTTGAATACTTTTCTTAGGTTAAGATGGCCATAATCTTGAATATTGCTAAAAGTGGCCACTTTTAGCAATATTTTAAATTACGGCAACCAAATGATAAACAATGAAATAAAATTCACTTCTAAAAAATCATTAACGTTATTCTTTAGTGCACAAAAACAAATATCATCGATGCTACAGACTTACCACAGTGCAAAGAACATTAAAAAAAAAACAACTGTCAAATATTTCAAATAGAGAATGACGGGGGTAAAGTGGGGTAGTTCGAAACATCAGTTTAATTTGACTTTCCAGACCGGTAATGTGTAATGGTTTGATTTTATCGGTGATTTGTTTGTCCTGTGTAATTTACCGAATGGTTTTTAGACATTTACTTGTGCTTTGTGAAATGTGTGTGTCAAATTCGGAAATATGTACAATCATGGACGACGAAACTTCCACTAAAAGTGTAGAAACACACCTGGTTGAAAATACGCGACTGAAGTTCGGTAGCAATGCGTTTTCTAAAGAATAAACGTGACGTGATTTTGGCTTGTGTGTTAGTATCACACAGCAATTATTTAACATACATTAAAGGCGTAACCCCGCCGAATTTCGCTCGCGTTTTTTCGGTCTAGTAGTTTTATGTGCTAGTGTGTTCTTTTACAAAGACACTCTGCAATGGAGATTACGGCACAGATAACACTCAGGTATGTAGGTATGTATGTACCGTCTAAAATTATGCTAACATCCTTACATTCTGTTACTTGATTAATCTAGTGTTTTACTTAGCTCTTCTGAGATCTGCATATTCAGCCACATAAAGCAGAATTGCCTCTATTAACTCGCCTCTTGCTGCCAAACTTAGGGTTGTCCGTTATCCGGGGAAAATCAGTTTTACGTTTTAATTGGCTTAAACTAACCTCTTTGCTTTGTCGGCCGTGGACGAACATTGATTTTATAAAGTGGTTGGCTGCCGGCTCAAATGTAAATTAAATATTAGTCTTACCTTAAGAGGTTTATAGATTTTGAAATTCATTTTCGGTACGAGTAGTTGACTTGTTTCAATCAAATCGACTCCAATTCAGCTTACGAACTAAGAAGACGCATTGAGATTTTTCTTTGCGTAAAAATTTCTTTGTCTTTGTTCTTCGTATAAGATGTTTAGTAGGTACTGTGAAGAAGAGGGTACTTTTTGACTTTTATGCATTGAGGTATCACTACTACCTACGTAGGTAGATAGTAGCTAGGTACCTACATAAAGATTGGACATCGATATCAAAATCTATGCGACAACTTGGAGGAAAGAGAGCGGATACATTTTTTTTCGTCTTGTGATGATTGTACATGTTTGCAAAACACAAGACGGCATTTTTTTGTTTATAACAATCGGTGCAGAAGCGGCGGTCAACGAGTCAGGACTGACGGGCAGACAGACAGACATGACGAAACTATAAGGGTTCCTAGTAGACTACGGAACCCTAAAAATAAGTGATATAATAGACGTGAACTACATACAAATTCAATACACTACAAATAGATATAGGCGGGGCGTGCAGCGGCATCTTTGCAGGCCTTCTGGGTGAGGGTGACTGGCTGAATGGGAAGTTTGTACTGTTTAACCTAGGTGAGCTAAGTTTCTTGCAAGGCCGTATGCAACAGCCGTGTTCCCACCCTGGACATACAAGCCCTATCCCCGGTTATCGCTCCAGAGCAATTAATATAAATGAATAAATAAATGCCTTGGACTGTCACACCAATTGCCTAGCCCCAAACTAAGCTCGAAGCTTGTACTATGGATGCTAGGAAACGGATAGAAATACTTAAATACTTTTATAAACATCCATGACTCGAGTGCAAATGCCGATGTTCATCACACAAACATTTGCCCCTAGCGGGATTCGAACCCGCGACCCTTGGTTTCGTAGCCAGGGTCTCTGACCACTCGACCAACGGGCCCGTCAAATATGGCAGCGCGATTGTGGGTGAAACAAAGCGTATTGTTAAAAATAGTTACCTACTAGGTGTTCTATCTCAGGTGAACTAAGTTTCTTGCAAGGCCTGACGCACGCAGCCCTGCTCCCACCCTGGACATAAACAAGCCCTATCCCCGGTTATCGCTGGAGAGCAATTTGGCAGCGTGTATGTGGGTCGCGCGCCGCCCGTGCCAGCCAGCGCCCGTCCGCGTACTTGCTAACTGTAGAGGCTTTAGGAGGCTTTGAGACTGGTAGAAATGGATGTAAAATGACGCTGGTATTCTGTGGAGGCATAGATTATAGTATAATTATTTAATAAGATGGATTGTTTAACTACGCTGGGCGTGGTAGACCACATAAGATGACTACATAATGTATTTCTTCAATAACTATGTTTTTTCTTTTCTTTCCAGATCTCCGGTCGCAGTTTCCAATTGGTAAGTGATTATCTTTTTTTAATGTTCTATAATTTACTTCTTAACAGGCGAAATTTATTTTTATTCAGTTTTTTAAATGTCGACTCTTTTTACTACATAAGGGTGCCGACTTTTGTACCTAGTCAATATGAAATAAGAACCTACTTAGGTTTTCATTTCATTATTGTCAGAATGCGCAGCATCTTAATGTGAAATACAAAAATAGTGTAACTTCGCGATGCAGGCTTCTTTACACACTTTTTGGTGCTTTCTTTAATCAGTAAATCAGCGTTTGACTAGCTTAGGTATTAGGCGTTTTTTCAAGTAAGGAGGCCACTTAACATAGATGTATTTAGCTCTCGCGCAGCCGACTAGTTAGTATCCTGGCGCGCGGCTGCATTATGCACTCGTGATGCACGGGCTCCGGATCCGCTGATCTCGCGCTTTTGGGCGCCACGCAGCGAAACTTTGCCGGTCCACAGATTTTAATCTGTTCAACGAGATGTACTGATGTGGCGCGCGGGAGATCAATAAAAGACTGTTAGGTTCGATGTCACGACTATAATGAATGTAATTAGGTTACACAATGACTTAAATACTAACTTACATCTAGCCTAATGTGTGGGTGAGGTGTACACACACTACACCTCCCCCGTTTTTTTTTTTTTTTTGAAATGTTAATTTTAGTATACATTTTCTAAAAAATATTTACGATTATTATTTTTACCAGTTAAAAAATAACCTCTCAATTTAATAACACCTATAAAAGATTACGATTAAATACATAGACTAGACGAGTTATTAAAATTGTCAAACCCTATTGAAAATGAAAAAAAAAAAATATTGGTGGTTTAATTTTCAATAAAATTCAAAATAACCATTGTAAAATAACATAAATTATAACATCGTGTCAAAATTGCGGATAAGGAATTAAATTAGACATTTGAACATTGATTAGGTATGCCAATTCCAATTTTATTTGAAACAGAAAAAAAAAATATCGTATGATCAACAAAAAATTTATACATTTTCTATACATTTTATTCAAACCGAAGTTAAAAATGATTGCATCATTGAGTCGACAGAATTGCAAGACGGTATTTATCTCGCTGGTTCGATAGCTACTCCAGTAAATGGCAAAATTCCAATTAAAATTTTGAATACTACTGAAAATGCAATTACTTTGTCTAATATTAGTCCTTCATTACATAATATTACGGACTACAACATTTGTTGCTTTGACAAAGCTGAAAATAATTCGGACAGAGTAAAATCTTTATTTTCGTTATTGAACTTAGACGGTCTAAATAGTGAAGAGGCAGATAGCATTAAACAACTTTGCGCCAAATATGCAGATATTTTTTATTTGACGGGGGACAAATTGAGCGTCACAGATATTTATACACACAATATTTCGTTAAAACCCAATGTAAGGCCTGTTTTTTCTAAACCTTACAGATTGCCTAAAGTTCATAAAGATGAAATAGAACGACAAATTAGTAACATGCTTAAGGAAGGAATCATTGAACCTAGTAAAAGCGACTGGTCGAGCCCAGTATTGTTAGTGCCCAAAAAAGCAGATGCATCGGGTCAGAAAAAATGGCGTTTGGTTATCGATTACCGAAAACTAAACAATTGCATTGAGGACGACAAATATCCTCTTCCAGATATTACAGAGATATTAGAATCACTGTCTGGAAGTATCTATTTTACGCATTTAGATCTATATCAAGGATATTACAATGTCACATTAGATAAAGATAGTCGAAAATATACCGCATTCTGTTCAGGACGATACCAAATGTGCCGGATGGCCATGGGTATGAAGACGAGTCCGAACTCCTTCTCAAGGATGATGAATTTAGCGTTATCCGGGTTAAATAATGTTAAATGTCTTATATATCTCGACGATTTGATTGTTTTTGGTCGAAATTTAGATTCTCATAATAAAAACTTACAGGATGTGTTCGATAGACTGAAAAAAGTAAATTTAAAATTAAATCCTTCAAAATGCACATTTCTTAAAAAGCAAATATTGTATTTGGGACATTTGATATCAAATGAAGGTATTTTACCAGACCCAGAAAAAGTAGATGCAGTTAAAAATTACCCATGTCCACAGAATGCTGACGAAGTTAAAAGATTCGTAGCATTTACTAATCATTATAGGAAATTCATTCCAAAATTTGCGGAGATTGCTTACCCTCTTAATCAACTTTGTAGAAAGAATGTTAAATTTGTTTGGAACGATTTATGCCAAGAAGCATTTGAAACGCTGAAAAATCGTATAATTTCACCACCAGTTTTGGATTACCCTGATTTTTCAGAGCAAAATCATTTTATATTGCAAACAGATGCTTCCAATGTAGCATTAGGAGCCATTTTATCAAACAAAAACGGGCGACCCGTAGCTTTTACTAGCAGGACATTGAATAAAGCAGAATCAAATTACCCTGTCATAGAGAAAGAGTTACTGGCTATAGTGTGGGCAGTCAAACATTTTCGCCCATACTTATATGGTCAATATTTTAAAATACGAACAGACCATAAGCCATTGATATATCTATTCGGAATGAAAGACCCATCTAGTAGACTAATGAAGTTTCGTTTAGTCCTAGAAGAATATAATTTTGATGTGGAATTTGTTAAAGGTTCAGATAATGCAGCTGCAGATGCTTTGTCTAGAATCTGTTTAACATCAAAAGATTTGAGAGAAATGAATAACAATATTAATGTATTAACACGAGCTCAAGCTAGGAAATATAATAAGCAGGATTCTTCCCCGTTAGACATGGTACGTACTGACTCGAGGTCTGATCAGCCAAAGGTCGTAAGCACGCATGTCAAACCGGTAGAATCAGTCGAAATGTGTGTGATAAATGAGAATAATTTAAATAAACTAAAGAAATTAGGATCTATTAGTAATGAAAATAAGACGTTTTGTTATGACGCAAGTAAAAAGATAATCTATATAAAATATCTTAGTTCTGACTCACGTATGACGCGACGCGCATTTGTGAGAGACTTAGATAAATTTTGTGAATCTATTAAGATAGAAGAAGTATGCATGATAAAGAAAGATGATAATAAAGAATTTATTAAAAAGTTATTACAAGAAATAAGTTGCATGAAAAATAGAAAAGGTCCAAGAGTTTGTATTATAAATAATGTAAAGACGATTTATAATAAAGATGATAGGAAGGTCATTTTAAATGATTTCCATCTCCTGCCTAGCAGTGGCCATGCAGGCATGAGAAGGATGATCAACAATATCAAAAGATATTATTATTGGCCTAATCTAGATAAAGATGTTAGAGATTATGTTAAAAGGTGTGATAAATGCCAACGGCAAAAGCATTCTTTGCCTGTAAAGGAGCCAATGAATATAACAACGACCGCTAGTACAGCGTTTGAAAAAGTTTTTCTCGACCTTGTAGGTCCCTTCGAAGTTGATAATAATAATTATACCTATATTTTAACATTACAATGTGAGCTTACAAAGTACGTAGAAGCTTACCCTTTAATGACGAAAACAGCAGAAGAAGTTGCGAAAAGTTTTGTTCATAATTTTATCCTCAGGTATGGAGTACCGAAAGAAATAACTACTGATAGGGGAAAAGAGTTCGTAGCGGCAACTTTTAAAGAGGTATGTAAATTACTGCAAATAAAACAACTTAACTCCACAGCTTATCATCATCAATCCTTAGGTGCTCTAGAAGTGTCACATAAAAATTTAAATTCTTTTCTAAGAATTCAAACTGATAATAATCCAGAGACATGGAGCAGTTGGCTTCCATTTTGGTCATTTGCTTACAACACAACGGTTCATTCAGAAACTAATTTTACTCCTTATGAGTTAGTTTTCGGAAAACTATGTTCACTTCCAAGTAATTTAACTTCCTCTTTAGAGCCATTGTACAACTATGATAACTACCCATGTGAATTAAAATATAGGTTACAAAAAACTCAAAAAGAGGCAAGAAATAATTTATTAAATTCTAAGATTAATAGAAAAGTAACTTACGATAAATATATTAATCCTATTACCTATAATGTTGATGATTTAGTTTTAGTAAAAAATGAAACCGGAAATAAATTAAGTTCGATATTTTCAGGTCCTTTTAGAGTAATTAGCGATAAATCTCCAAATGTAGAAATAGAAAGAAATGGAAAAATAGATGTGGTCCATAAAAATCGCACTAAATTGTACATTCAATGACATTGTATTTAAAACTTATTGTGATTTTAACTAAAAATTGAGTAATATTATTATTATTGTAATAAATAAGAATTTTTCATATATAAATGAATGTCAACTTAAATAAAAGCAAATAATAAGTTACTGATATTATAATTATGGCTATAAAAAAGTTTGTTATTATGATTTTAAGATTTTTTATAAAAAAAAAAATGTTTTTGCTACCAATGTAAACATTTTTTTTTTTCTCTAAGATGGATGGTGTAGTGGTATATCTATAAGTCATGTGCCTAATGTATGAAGAGGTACCAAAGTATGTAACTAAACCTATATATAAACAAATTCTTATTTTAATAAATCAGTCTTAAAACAACATTTGATCGTTTAACTCATCTCTCCTTACTCCCACCGTATAGAGAGTATGAGAAGTAACTACTTGATGATGGAAGTTTAGGGTATTTGGGAATTGTTAGGTAATTAATTTTAGACCAGTGGTATGTGCGGTAGATAAATTTCTTAATTCTAATAATAAACGATTTATAAAAGTACGTCTGTGGGCCTGCAGAACATTTTGATATTGATCCAATCATAACTACTCTTTTATTAGGATATTTTTTTCAGTTGGTGTGTTTCTTGTGTTTTTTACTGTCTTGTGTTGTAAACCCACGTTGGGCGACAATTTAAAGTTTGAAAACGATTTTATGAAAAAAAACTGTATTCATTCCAGAAGTTCCTGGTTTTATGCCATTTGTGGTCATATAAGGCAACAAAATTAATGCACTTTTAAGTTTTTTACACTAATATTTTTTTTGCGGCAGGTGCCATTCTAATCACGCTTTATTAAGCGTATTTTGTCGTACGCTGTTCAAGTTAGAAGGCCACATATTAAAGTATCTAGATGCTCTACGCATTTAGCTCTTGCGCAGCCGGCTAGTTAGTATCCTGGCGCGCGGCTGCATTATGCACTCGTGATGCACGGGCTCCGGATCCGCTGATCTCGCGCTTTTGGGCGCCACGCAGCGAAACTGTGCCGGTCCACAGATTTTAATCTGTTCGACTTGAGAACTAACTAATTGGCGATGAGAGTTTAAAGGTTTTAGGAATTAATCCCAACTAATATTATAAATGCGAAAGTAACTCTGTCTGTCTGTCTGTCTGTCTGTCTGTCTGTCTGTCTGTCTGTCTGTCTGTCTGTCTGTCTGTCTGTCTGTCTGTCTGTCTGTTACGCTTTCCCGCTTAAACCTCGCAACCGATTTTGATGAAATTTGGTACAGACAATCTTTAGACCCTGAAACAGAACATAGGCTACTTTTTATTTCGAAAAAAAGAAATCCACGCGGACGGAGTCGCGGGCGGCCGCTAGTACCTAATAAATAATTCATTTGTTTTCAAGTATTCGTTCAATAGAGGCAGATTAAATTTTGAATTCACTCCTTTTTTACAAGGACAGATTTTTATACAAGTATGTCGTTGAGAACTATTTGAATATTTTGATTTTAATTCATACGTATTATGTATCAGCGATTTGTGATTTTTATTGTTTTTTGTTTCGTGGTTTTTATATCTTTTGTTCGAATCCCACGTTGGGCGCCAATTTAAAGATTGAAACTGTTTTTACAGAAACAATCGTGCACCTACCTTTCTTAAGTATCCTTCAATGTTTTATAACATTAATGATGAAAGAGAACAACATTTTCCTATTCATTTTAAGGGGATACTTATACATTTTATTCTTCATGGCAGTGCCATTCTAAATCACAGCGCCATCCTCTGTCAAACGTGCGTAATTACACGTCAAAACGGAATTTCCCGCGTAATTTTATATTCCATTTAATTTTAAATACCAGGGTAATTTATTCATACTTGATTACCATACTTTTGATGTTCCAAGAGCCTCGTAATTAAAAGGGCAATCAAAAATGGCAGTGGAGGCGGCGGGCCAGTAATAATAATAACAATTAGGCGGAGTCGCGGGTCTCACGTTACAAGAGATAACATGGGCCAGATTACGTAATCTGGCAATCTATGCAAATTCCTGCTTTCTGCTTGGGCACAGTATATCCAGGATTAGAGTGGATTTCGTTTTATAATACGTTAATTTTGATTATATGCTATTTATACATTCTCGATGTGGATGATTTAAAAATTTAAATGTATGACTGTTATCATGATTTCTTTATTTCATAAGCATTTACTTGTTCCGGCCTGCCTGATGCTTGAGAGTGCAAAATTAATAAAATATAAGGTTATGTAAAAAGCAAAGGCTTATATATTTTCTTTCGTCATATTATTATTATTTATTCACCGTCACACATAAATAGAAAAACAATTTAATTTTTACCTAGTACTTTTAGGTAGCCTATTTAACTCATTGATAATGTAGCTTTCTAATGAAAAAAGAATTTTCGAAATCGGTCCAGTCGTTTTGAGTTCGTTCGATAGGTACATACAAAAATACAAGTCTTTAGTAAATATTTTGTAAATTAATATACATACCTTCATATAATAACAACCAGAAAAAAGGAAATGAATTATAAATGAGCTTATTATAGCTCAATGCGGTTATGGAAACCCAACCCAGTTAATTATTCGACTGGCCAAATTAGCCGAAATTTCCATTCCCACTTAAAGTTAGTCCGAAATCCGTACTAACTGCTAGTTACAAATACTTGGGTCAAATGTCTGGAATACTTGGGATGGTGTTACGGCGGCGTGAGTAGATCGAATTCAATGTGAACAGGTGGAATGCTTTGATGCTGGCTCCGATTAACCATTTGGAGTAGGAACTTGTGCTAAAACTGACTTACAAAAAAAAGTGCAATTTGAACGTTGGCTTAAAGCCTGAAAGAAAGCGGCTTTAACAATTTTAAACAAACAAACATTCAAATCAAACAAACTCTTCAGCTTTATAATATAAGTATAGATGTAAATCTTAGGTTCCTTTATAACAATGGAACATTTCAGCTTTGGTATGTTTCTAAATAATAGTCATTCCTTACCAGTATGTAGTTACGTCACAAACACAATACAAAAACATCAGACACAATAGCGGAATTAACTCTCAGAAAATCAATTATTGTGGGATGTTCTATACAATTGCTGTTTAAATGCATTTCTTAAGAGCCTATGTGTGACCTTTAGGAATTTTAATGAAACATGCGGTCGTAAGAGGCTAGGAGGAATGCCCTGTCTGGTCAGGTCGTTCGGTGCCACAATGCCGCAATAAAACTATGAACCAACGATCTTAGTCTGTCTAAGGCAGTGGTTTTCAATCTTTCCGTAAGAAGTTAGTGGAAAATAAGCAATGCGCTTATTATAGTGTGATATAAGGTGTAACAAAATATACTGCAAATATTTTAAGGGCGAATCGTTTACGGAAATGTAATAAATTTGTCTAGTAAATTTTTTGTTAATACGCTAGTTTCCGAGAAAATCAATAAAATAAATTGAGTGAATAATAGGGAAAAGTACAAAATTTGCCATATGCAAGATTTGTCAAAGCTGGTCGTGTCTTATCAGTGTAATACAATTACTACACGTCTTGTCCTGCCCCAAAAGCAAAGTGGTGGAGAGGGGGCGAAGCTTACAGGACGAAAAGAACAAATTGGCCAATGCAGAAAATGTGAAATTTGGTAGGCATTAATTTTGACTTTTTAATATCTGATATTGATTACATTGCCACTAAAGAATTCGCCCTTAAATATTTGCAGTATATTTTGTTACACCCTATATTGTAATATGTATTTACTTCAATCGTGGTTCGAATCCGGGCTCACACCTCTGGATTTTTTGAAAATCTATGTGTGGAATTGTGCAATTAGCACGGCGGTGAGGGAAAACACCATGAGGGAACCTGCATAATATTCAGACAGTTTCTGACTTAGTTCGGCTAGATCCGAATGTGTCACTATAATCCAATCTGTCTGGTTGCCCTCTAAGGGTAACGAAGGTCTGATGGGAGTCGCTTTACTGTAGTAACCAGACTCGCCAAATAACATGTTACAATAACTAATTAAAGGTAGCATTGTTGTCAATTTTAAAATTTTCTTTATGTTCTACTATTAACAGCAATCACCGATTGCACTTTGAAAAACACTGGTTGTAAAGAAACGAGTTGTAAGTCTGCTAATGCCTAATACTCACGTAGGGTTTATTTTGAAGAATGTGTAGATTCTGAATGACATGATACCTCTTCTACCGCGGGTCTTAACCTAGAAGAATTACGAACACAATACGTTTTCTATTGTATTATTAGACCTTTAATTCTAAGAACGCAACGGATTTTAAAGCGGTTTTTTTTAATAGATAGAGTGATTCTCAAGGAATGTTTGTATGTAGAAAAGTAGAGAAATACTGATTAATTTAGTTGCCCCAGTGCGTCGCTAGTTATGAATAGGTGCACATCTTATGAGTTTAAACTCTGTGGTCGTATAAGTTTGCTGTCAAGTGTAGTTTGTACGAGTATGAAGGAATAGGAAGAAGTGAATCTGTGTTTGTTCGTAATCATCCGTCCTTCTAGAAGAACATATTAATAATGATTTTTAATTACGTCACCTGTATTTCATATCTAGAGAGCGTTTGCAAAGCTAATATTATGTATGCAGACTTGCTCGACGTTTTATTAATCCCAACTAATATTATAAATGCGAAAGTAACTCTGTCTGTCTGTCTGTCTGTCTGTCTGTCTGTCTGTCTGTCTGTTACGCTTTCCCGCTTAAACCTTGCAACCGATTTTGATGAAATTTGGTACAGACAATTTTTAGACCCTGAGACAGAACATAGGCTACTTTTTGACCCATTCCAACCCCCCACTTCCCCGAAATGAGGGGGTGGAAGTTTGTATGGAAAATCTAAACTACTTGAGTTAGACGCTTGAAATTTGGCATGCAGGTCCCTTAGTAAACTTGATGCTTAGTTGCAAAAGGATATTGCAAAATTCCCACGGGAACGGGAGTTAGCGGGAAAAAACATTCGTATAATGAAAACCGACATCCACGCGGACGAAGTCGCGGGCGGCCGCTAGTATAGGATATATAAATCTAAGTTTAGCTAGCACCCATTAAGCCAATTTGCCGATGCCCAAACCGCCCGCGCCCCCTTTTTAACTTGCTCCCATATTTTCCGTTTTCCTTTCGGAGTACGTGCGGTTGTTGGTAGGGCTGTCACTTCTAAGAATCTTGGGTATGTTGCGTAGTGCCGTTCTAGAATGGCCCTGATTTCTCCCCGGAGAGGGTGTCGATTGAAGCGAAATTCCGGGGGATGGCAGTATTTTGGCCGTGTGTAACGACTGTGCACCATTCCACGAACACCGACCCATCTGCCCAGGCAGCGTTGGGACTATAGGCCTACATTATATTCAAAATCAAAATAAAAATTAACTTTATTCGATTAGGCCACAGAAAAGCACTTATGAATCGTCAATTGATCAAGTCATTTCGTTATTTAAACTCCTCATCTGGGGGCCTACGTCCAGCAATGCAAATGATCTGTGCTCTTTCTATTTCTTCATGCGCGTTTTGTTATGTTCAATATTATACCACGTAGACGTGATCGTATGTTTGTAGAAAAATAAGAATAAATGACGACCTGTACTTAATTAAAAAGAGTCATCATATTTTTTATGCAACGCGTTTCGCAAAAACAAACGTAAGTAATACTTTTCCATATTTATTATAATTTATTTAAATAAATTACCTCATAAGAATGTTGACAGCCCTACGGACCCCACAAAGATGTAATATAAAATAATATAATAGCACGTGACGCGCCGACCGCCATGTCGACTAAATCCAATTTTTAATATACTCTCGCGACTCCCGCCTCGGGCGACCACGATGCAGGCATGAGCTAGGACAAATACAGACATTGGCTTTAATCCGTGCTTATATCTTGATGTTAGAGGGAACGAACGGGCGTGGCAGAGGTGTTTTTAGGTATCAAAACAGTCTATGAATATCCGTGATTAATGATTTATTATTTACATATTTGTATAATACTTGTATTTAGTTTCAATTTTTTTTGTTCCGATTAGTCTAAATAAGTATTTATTGCTTTTTAAAGCACGAGTTGTGACGTTTAGGGTTAGATTGGAATATTTAAATAATGTTAAATCGCCAATTTTAATTCACATCCATACACAATAAAAAAAAATTACTTACATGTGAATATTACGGCTGATTAACCTAATTGTAATTCGGATTCAAACGTCTAGCAAACAAAACAATGATAAGTACACAAAAGATGTGTTTTTTCCCCTTACTGACGGGCCCGTTGGTCTCGTGGTCAGAGACCTTGTCTACAAAACCGAGTGTCACCGGTTCGAATCCCGCTAGGAGGAAAAGTTTGTGTCTCGTTATCGGCTTTTGTACTCGAGTCATGGAAGTTTATTAAAAGAATTTAAGTATGTCTATCCGTTCGCTAACACCCATTGTACAAACTGCGAGCTTAGGGCTTGACAATTGTTGTGGTAGTCCAAGGAATTATTTATTCATTATTTTTCCATCTGATCTCTGAATCTGTAAAATGGTGTCTTTCATGTATTTCTCCGAGTGTGGTCGCCACGCAGTTTTCCCCCAACCAAAGTGGAGATATTGTTTACATCAGGAGCGGATCAGGCGCGCTAGTGTCGCTGTTATTTTTATATTATTTCAGCCATCTTGCCTATTTTTACTACCTGCATTATTATGTGAAGGTTGGGGGCTCGGAAAATGTTCTTCGCCCCATACGCCTGAGGGTTAGTTTTGTTTATTATAGTTATTTACTTTTATCCGTTGTTGTACTTTTATCTATGCCGTTGGAAAACTTTTGTATAGTTATAAGAGTATTCATAACCAGAACAAAATTGAAAATTCATAGCTGTTTCTAAAAGTTATTAAAGTGCTAAAGTATAGTTGTTCTTTTAAAGGTAAAGTAAAGTAGAGAAATGGTGACTCGCATACTCGTTTGCAGCTTCATGCTTAAAAAATAAATATTCAAATCAATAATAACAAACATGAACTTTTATTTATTCTTAATAAGAAAGTTAAATAAGTCATTATCAAACAAGAAGTTTGAAACTTTAGAAATAATTATGAAACAAAAAAAGAAACAGTTCTTTCAATATGTTGAACACAATGTGTCACCAAAAACGACAAAACAAAACATAAATTAATCTACTTATTTACAATTTCGATCTTTAAGAAAAGTAGAATAGACAAAAACAAAAAAAAAAAGTTGTATCAATGTTTTACTGACAAAATAATAGACAAAACAAAAGCATAATAATTGAGACTAGTCAATACATCTCAGGCAATCTCGTTAATCTCTCCGCCATTTTGTTTTTAATCTGTAAATGTTGTTTGCGTTGTTTACGGCGCGAGTTAGCGATGATCGCGTCGATCCATCAGCTGTTCTTAAGTGCAGGGGACAAGGGAAAACTGCATTAGACGAAGAGAACTTCCAAGAACTATGGTGCACTGCTGGCCAGAGCAAGAGCAAGGACACGTTATTTTCAAGTAAATAAATGAAAATAACGTGTCCTACGTTATTTTCATTTATTTCCTTATTTATCAAGACACACCATCGACAATACAAATTTTCATAAAATGCTTTGAGGGTTGGCCGGACGGTGCCGGTGGTTGTCCTGGCGCAAATGGTTGTGATATTTCTGATATTTGTTTACAACATTCTGTCATCGATGTTTCATCAAAGAATGTCCTCAGAAAATGTCTCTTTCAAATTATATTAATTCTAAATTAGTGTTATTAATTTAATTATTTATTCTATATTTGTAGGTGAAATTTCGAAATCCATATTGAATTACTTAATTTACAAATTTTGTGCAATCCATATTGAATCACATATTTTACGCAACCAAAAAATTAAACATCGATTTTTTTTACACGTGAATCATTCCCTCATTATTTAAAGTAAGCTTGTCATTATCACGGTTCATAGATCGGTTCATAGATTATAATGAAAGATGAATCTGTATAAGTCTGTAAGCTGTTCCGTTGATTTCCCCGCCAGTGCAGGGCGCGTGTTTGCAAATTAGATCGCAACTCCGCGTAATCCAGTGCTCCGACTCGGCATTCGGCCCTCGGCCTCGGCAGGGTTGCCAATTTGATAATATTTCAATCGATAAAACCTTTTTATGATATTGATATTCTTTTATTTGCTTTTTTATGCGAATGGCTCCGTCAATCCCTGATGTCTAAAGGCAGCAGCTAGTGGTGTGAACGGATTGCAGATGTATGTGAGGCTCGTGAAATAATCTCACTATCCACTAAGCGATTTTCTTCGCATCTGTGTGAAGGACCGGTGCTTTTTGACTTAAATGTAGAATTTATTAATATTAAATTAAAAATGTTTCATTTAATAGAATAGAATAGATTATTTTAGGTATTAAAATACAATAAAAAACCGATAATCATAAGATTCAAATATAAACAAACGCAAAAAAAACAACATAAAATCCCTCTCATAAAACAAGAAGAAAAAGTTATTAAAAGCTTGTAAAAATATGAACTTCAACTATTGTACCTAAATGGTCTGCCATCAATTTCATTGTAGAACAAGCTATATTAATACCCCACGATTGTAGGTACAACAAATCCTTACATACAATTAGACCACAGATGTAATGTTCGTATACCAAATCAAATAATTTATTCATAAAACAGCCAATATAAATGTACAACACCTGATATAAATGTCCATTATTGCTGTAGTAGGGTTGCAAGCCCTGTCGCCCGTCACACTGAAATATGGGCGACATTTTTCAGGGACTTAGCCCCCGCTGTTATAATGGGCTGTTTGTTCGTCTGAGCCCCGCGCAGTAATTTGGTTAAAACTTGCCAAATATGCTTAGGGGTATCTTGTTATAGTCAATTATTAAGAGTGAATTGATTTGTATTTTAAATTTTTAGTAGGTTTATGGAATTTGGCGTAGGCAAACTTTAGACCCTGAGAAAGAACATAGGCTAGCTTTAATTGCGATAAATGAAGGATCTTAAATCCGTAAGCGGGATAAAAGAAATAAACTGTTCAGCTTTATAATATTAGTAGTATTTCGTCAAATTAGTAGCTTCGTCAAGCTTGGTGTAGTGGTCCTCTGAACTCTACACCAAGCAAGTACTGGTAGGTACTGTACAGGGTTAGAGACCCTGGCTACAAAAACAAAGGGTCGCGAATTACTTACCGCATGTCCCCATATCAGTAGGTACTCATAATGGTATTATTTCGTCATCAATCGATCCATGCTTGACCTGCAATCTCATCCACTAATCCATGTCTAGCCGGACAAAGAACCCGCGACCGCGCGCTAATCGCTCGGCACGCGCGGGTGGTCCCGAAACGCGCTGTCATCGCCTGCGCCTGCGCAGCGTTATTGCTAATACTAGAATGAGTGTGGCTGTAAAATTGACTTAAGGCCTAAAATGTACGAGGAATTGTAAGTCTTTTATTTAGACATTTGTTCAAATGGGACGAGGATCACAGATTATGGTATCATGAGCGTTCCAAGATACCATTATTTGTGATCCTTGTGGGCTTGTTACCATGGTGACATCTTGCTCGTTTGGCTCCCTCTTATATGGATAAAAACTCCCAATTAGACAACCAAACTAGTGTATTTTCACTTGATAAATCACATCAGAACTACTGACGTAATCCTAGATTATGCTGGCTGCATCAATAAATGATATAACATAAAAATAAAACGAAATAAGAACTATAAAAAACATCAATACAATCAGTTCAGATCAATTGTCTCCATCCCAAAACCCTTTCTTCAGAATATGTAGTTGGTAAATACGCGGCTGCGCCCGCGCACCATCACAAATCGTTTACGCGTCCCGACCGTGAAGTGTTGAAATGATACCAATGCCTGCCTGAATGCCTGTCGAACTCTGCTACTATTAGAAACTGTAGTGATCAGGAGGAGGGAAAGACGCTATGCCATTTGGTCAAGTTTCCTTTTGTGGAAGAACTGCCAAATAGGTCAATGTTTAAAATGAGAGGTAGAACTAAGTGGAACTTCTTCTCGAATGAGCCGCTCGTATGTGGAAGTATCTCCTCCTTACAGAAGACCACATAGCATAGCACTTCATAACTGTTGTGCTACGTTTCTGCTGGTGAGTAAGGCCGCCAGAGCTCCGTTAGGGAGGGTATGGGGTCTTTAAGACAGGCAACGCATCTGCGACCCCTGTGCGGTTGTTGATTTCCATGGGCAGCGGGGATCACTAACCATCAGATAAGCCTCTCGTTCGTTTGCCTCAGTCTAGCATGAAAAGAATCATATTCTGTTAAAACTGTCAAAAGGCAGCTATGTTCCTATTGACTGATTGTAAATTATCTTTTCACATTTATTGAATCTAAGACCCCAATATTTTGCAAGTTCACCACTCGATTGAAGCTTAAATCGATGTTGCATCATCGCCAAGTCAATTCACTTTACAATTTTAAATTAGTTACTTACTCTACAGTCATAATGACGTATCAATAGACTCGACGTCTTCATTATTAATACCGTTGTGAGGTCCGGGGGGTCTTCAGAGGCGCCGCACACAATGATATGTTCATTACTTTAATAAGTATTGTGATGAAAGTCAATCGATGTCTATACTGTTGCGAGTAATTTCAGACTACGGTGATGATTAGATTTGTTCCGGATTTAATTGGCTTTCTCTACTGGTGTTTTGGCAAGCGTGGTGATTCAGCTAACCATCTTTGCAACAAGGAGTTTTCTCTGTTATGGATTTTTTTTTTTTTTTTTTCTGGCTTCGCACGGTTTGTGCATTTAGCCACTGTTATGGATTCAAAGGATAATACTGGATTACATGACAGAAGCCGTCAAAATTATTTTCATAACAACTATAGAATATACTTTGTAAACTTGTTGGAAAACGTTGGTGTCTGCCAAATTGAAGATGCAGATTTTAGAGACCTAACTCTTCACCCAATTACTAAAACGTCAAACGAGCGAATACGTGCCACTCCGGGACGGGGAGTAAAAACTTCTTGACTTCCCGGGCAGTCGATTTCGTTCCAGAAATCCGGTTTCCGCCGGGCTTCAATCACAAATATACTATAGATACCAAAGAACTAGTTATAATTTACTTATTATTATACATATCTGTGATAGATCCTTATAGAATTGTTGAAAAACGCTCGGTTATGCCAAATCGAATATGCAGATTTCGATACCGAACTCTTCACCCAATTACGAATACGTGCCATTTTACACACACGGAGACGGGGAATGAAACCCTTCCCGAGATCGGGGGTCGATGTCGCTCCAGAAATCCCGATATCTCCACCGGCCCTCGATCGCGCCCTTCCAGTAATTCCGCATTGCCCCGCGTGACGTATTTACGACTTGAGCGGGTAGGACGGACTTTTACGGTTTTTCGGAGATCTGTAGAGAATAGTTTTTAAAGGAGACAGTTTTTTTTGGGCCCACCGACAATCGGTAACGTTTAAGAGAGAGAGAACTACGATAAAAAAATATGTGTTTTTTTATGAATTTTGCAATTGAAGTGAATTTCAAACGAAACCGGAGTCATAAAACCAAAATAAAAAGCCTTATTTTGATTATATCCGTGAACTATCTGTCCCAAGAATAGTCAACAATGGCTGACATACAGATAGCTGAAGGAAAAAAAGGTTTTTATCAATAGAATTAAAATAAAACTCTTGAAATCGAACATAAAGGAGACGCAATTTACTTTTGGAATAATTTTTATGCCTACTTTTATCTAAGGCGGTGATTGGTAGTGATTTTTAATCATTTAATTAATGAAATAAAATAATTCGAATAAATAATTCAAAAAAATCCGTATAACGGAACGGACGGTATAATATCTTTTGCTAGCGGCCCGTACCGGGTTCGGACGGGATTTCCTAATTTATCTAGTACATACTTATATAGGTAGCCTGTGTAAATCAGTGATAATTTAGCTTTCCAATGAAAATACTCTTTGAAACCGGTCTAGTAGTTTTTGTGTTTATTCGTTGCATACAAAAATACGAATTTCCTCTTAACAATATTAGTAGAGATGTAATAACTGATGAAACGAAATTTTCATGTCTTGCTTTTTGATGACGTACAAGGCGCATTTTATTTGCCATTTAAGTTTTATGTTATTTTCATACGGAACCATTCCCCTTCGAAGTGTTATTAATATTTGTCATACTTTTTACGTCTTTTTTACGCTTTTCAATTATTCTAGAAAACTTAAGCGCGTACTGTTGGTAGAACTTACTGTTCCATGGGAGACAAACATTCCCAAAGATCACGCGTTTAAAACAAATAAGTATTATGACCTAACCAACGAAATGACTAAAAATGGTTATATAGCACGGTTGTATGCTGTGGAAGTGGGTGCGAGAGGTATACCAGCGAAATCTCTCTACAACCTACTGAAGGACTTAGGATTACCAAGATCTAATATTAGCTCCTTACTGGAAAGAGCAACTAAAGCCGCTTTACTCGGCTCGTACCAAATATGGTTGGGAAGGGAGAGGAATGTCATCGGTGGAGGTGATCGTTAGTATACTATAAAGGGGCCCCTTAAACCTACACGCTGGGTCGCAAGTCCCAGGCGCCGACTGGCATTCCTCTCTGTTCCACGCGATGGACCCGGCACCCGCACGGAGAATCCATGGATAGCTAAGAAGTTCGTCTCATGTCGCCCCCGTTTTGAGATCGAGTTAAGTAGCTCAAGTGATTTATTGATTATTGAACGCGTCCATATTAGGTAATGTTAGGGAATTTCTGGATGGGAGGGAAAACGGGAAGATGTACCTCGTTTGTTTTTATGTGAGTTTTATGTTTGACCGAGTATTTCTATAAAGGGGCGAGGGGTAAACTATTGAATTTATGGTGGTCTGTTTGTGGATTTTTGTATTTAATGCTGTTTTCTGATGAGGAAAGTATAGCATAGCTATATTTTTAGGCAATACCTTTGCCACAAGATTCTGAAATGCAAATATAGCAGTAATAAGTTACTGCTTTATTTAAGAATTTATAAAAATAAATATTATGAATGTCCGCCACTTATTGTGGATCAATGGAAATAATGTAAGTTTTAGGTACTTTTCCATGATTGATCTACATCAAAGAGACTCTACTCTATAGTAGCGTCTAATAAAAAGTTCACAAAAGGTGTTCCTATTTTGAGTTTTTTTTTAAAGTTCTGTTTTGTGGCCGGACACATCATAGTGAATTTAAAAGCTGTTAATGTATTTGCATTTTTAATAGGATTTTATTCGCGGTCACGAATCGAGGGAAATAAATATTCGTGGATGTTTAATGCGGTGCAGTCCTCGAAATATTTATGCTCGTATTATGTTTCGCATGACTGGCTTTAGTCTGATGCCTTGAGGCTGCTAGCGCCAGTTCAATTTAGTTTTAAAATTGAGCTTTTATATCAATTTGAGTAAAATAAATCGTAGAATTATCTGAGTTTAGGCTTTTTTGTGTTCCAGCAAATTGAGCAAATGTTTGCGGAACATAATGGATCAATTGATTAATCTAGCACTTGCTTTAAACAGTGTTTCGATAAGATTTCGATCGTTTATTATTTATTTATTTATTTATTTATTAATCAATACAAGTAGGATTAACTTAAACTAAAAGCCTCGCAAACCACTTCCGTGGTTGACTGCGAGTGCTATCACGCAATTAGGCACATAGGTACATATAGCTAAATTATGCAACAAAGTATCACAAGCTACTTATGTAATACTGCTTTAATTTGTATACAAATTCTTTTTTATTTGCCGTATTCGCTATCTCGGGCGGCAGCGCGTTGACCAGGTACGGTAAGCGTTTACTCAATGTTCGGTCTCCATAGTAGTTGTGAACTCTGGGCACAACGTACCTGCCGCTCGAGACAGCGCGAGTACAGTGGCTGTGCTGCAGTGGTGTCATACGGTCCCGATGCTTATAGTTATTAATAAGTAATAGTTGTTTATGTTTTAGACTTACTGGTAATACTTTACATATTTTAAATAGTTGGTAGTAATTATTTTTATATTGAGATTTAGTCTTGTTACTAACTAGTAGTTTTAAAAATCTAATTTGCAAAGCTTCTATTTTATTTAAATAAGATTTAAAAGTTAATCCGTAGCTATCAAGACCGTAAGACACCACTGATTCAACAATTGTCAAATACAGTGTTTTAAGCAAATTACGGGGGATCCTGTACTTCAAGTGATAGAATTTTCCGAGCAATAATCTTAGTCTACTACACACAAAATCAACATGTTCAGACCAGGAAAATTGCTCATCAATAATTAGTCCTAAGTATTTAACATTGGGTACTTTTTCGATAGGTGAAGATGTACAAGGGACATTTTTATGAAAGCAATCATATGAGTGAGCTACAATTTTAGGATTATCTATCATAGGTACTCGAGAGTAAGGTGACTTGATTACCAACATTTTAGTTTTCTGAGCACATAATACGATTCCGTTGTAATAGGCTTTCACTTTACTACTTTTATTTTACTTTTTTATTTTACTTTTTATTACTTTTTTACTTTGTAATAGGCTGACATTTTACTTCTTAACACTTCAATGGTAAGGAAGCCAACAAACGGCAAAATATAAATGCTAATGTTGGAGAGTAAATTATATTGATTCTTAAAACAACTCAATACAATAATCATATCAATAAAAAATAATAAAAACTGGATTTACACTTTTACGGCGCTTGTGAACCGAGACTGCAGCCATAGCTCGTACGGTTTTAAGACAACGCTAAATAATTCTGTTTTTATCCTTTTAGTACGGAGAAGAATTTGTTTTATTGCCGGTAATTATCCGCGTAATCACAGGTATTTTACCGTGTAATTGGGTGATGGAAAGTAATTTATAAATCAGGTTTACGATAGTGGGAATTAAATGGCGCCGATGCATTTTTTCACATAACAATTATTTTTTTATTTTACTTTGCAAGAATTAGTATCAATGTATGGTTAGCGACCCCAATTAGACAAAATGATATTTTTCGGATAGCGGAAAATAGGAAAATGTGTGCTTTATCGCAAGTTCCATACGATAAAAACATTTCTATGCCTAACTGCAGGGCTTAGGTCCACCTAGTAGAAAAAAAATGTAAGTTTGTTTAAAACAATTTCAAATATATAATGCCATTTCATTTCATTTCGTCTTAACCGTTCGGTCTTCAGATAGATTGATACAGTAAAGATTTTAACAAACCGAGACTTCATTACATAAAGTCTGTTTTATTTCACTTCAGGAATGAAAAATGATCGAAAGAAAGCAATCAATTATTATATTCTGCCAATTACTGCCCTCTTGTCTCTTGTGTTCAAAACTCGTCTTGGGAACAGTCTCCTGCATTAAAAAGTTTAAGTACTCCTCGACTCTTACGTCAAATCAGTAAAGTTCAAATTTGAATGTGATTGTACGCCATGTTAGTGTTCGTGATTGTATACAAGCAATTAGTGTGTTCGTATGTTTATTGAGCTGGCTGTTTATTTACGAAGTCTGCATCACCGGTGTCGCCTTTCTGGACGAATCAGATACCTTTAAAAAAGAGTAAAATTTATGGGAATGTAGTGTTTGTATGATGGAAGTGCAAATTTGGTGACGATCAAGTTACGGAGAGGATAATTAACTGCGGACTCCAATGGCTTGTATAGCCTTCGATAAAACTGTTACTAAATTGTTTTGGAAACTGAACTTTACAAAAAAGTAAATCTATGCTGTTTTAGAAAAAATAGTTTCGTGGAAAAAACGAAAGGATAATTTTAAGGTATTTATTGGTAAGCTAATGAATGTGATAGTAAAATTAACAATACTTACTAACTTATATACTACTTACTATTTGTAAGTAGTATATAAAGTAAGAGAATCATTGATAAAGATATTTTAATTTCAGTGTTAACTAGCTTAGAATTACATCGTCATGTATTTCTTTATTTCTGGTTCTCAATTTTATGGTTTCGCTCATAGTCGAGAAATCCTGTAGTATCGGACTACTGAAGGCTCTTTGAAGGCTTTCAACATTGCCTTTAGATTAATTTTATAAAATTGAGTGTATTATTTGAACTGGTACGTAGCGTTGCGTGTGGGCCCGGTATGATATCGCCTCAATAACGGCATTATAATAAACTAATTGTGCGCGGTGAGCGTTCAATTTCCGCCCGTCGCTCATGGCGCCCTCTACAGCTGTTATGCAGCTTAGTTCCTTGCAGTGAGGTAAGTACTAAATGGTGAATGCAGTTTTCGATAGTGCTTACTCAATGCACACGCATATAGAACCGTATGTGTGGGCCGAGAATAGTATTACCTATCTGTCGTATTACCCCATTTATTCTCGTGGATTTCGTAACGCGACTAATCGACATTCCAGGGGATGGGTCTTTCTTTATCGTTTGATGTGTAAGCGGATTGGAGTTGTGTCGTAAGCAGCCAAAAGGGTTATAGCTCAAAAACGTGAACATCTCAGATATGCAATCCGGCCTATGGTACATCTTTGGTTTGGTGGAGTCTCACCCAAATGCGGCCGCTATCTCTTTTACCTAGAATAAAATACCTTCCTTAACACCGTGCTACATCATTTGAAGAGATTGCAACAGTACACTCACTCTCTTCTTCATGTTTACTGTGCCACCGGCAACCTAGGCAAATTGCCGTCGAGGAAGCAGGGTGTATATGTTTACTGGTCACGGCAGAGGATGTGGAGCCTCTTGCTGCAATGCAGCCTAGCCTGGAGATCTAGGTCCTCACGTACCTACGCAAGCTACGTATAATTGATAACTCAGTTAATTTTGCGATGATGGAACAAGTTACGAACTAGCGGTAATTATAAATTGACTATCGGCCCGCGACTACGTCCGCGTGGATTTCGGTTTTCGCACACATGTTAGCCTTCCTCGCCAAATGGATTATCAAACACAAAAATACAATTCAATTCAGTAGTTCCTATGATGAGCGCGTTTAAACAAACAAACAAACTCTTCAGCTTTATTATATTTAGAAAAATATGGTAAAACACCAAATTAGTGAGTAAACACCAACACCAACTTCCACTCCAGTTTTACAGTCTAAATCTGTTATCTTCGAAAGGTAGAGACTCTTTCTTGTCTAGAAGCACTCTCTAGCTCTCCATACGAGCAACTCAATTGAATCGCGCTCATACTTTGCTTACCTTTCTTCTCTGTTCTTCATGGTCTGTGGTTTGAAAATAGCTTGTTACGTAACACTCTCCCTCTACGCAGTCTTTTATTGCAATGACACAGGACCAGCGCGGGCGCAGGCGGCAAATCACACTTAACAATGCGTTCGCGAGCGCAGTAAATTCCTAACTGCAAGCTATAAATTCATTTCGGAGGCACCTCCGTGACTCTGGGTAGTTTTAATTCAAAATGGGCTGTGAATAGGAAACGTGTACGGTCTTATAATAAAGCAATAAGATTGGATTTCGTTTGTACAATATTTTACTACTTGCACTCTTGATAAACAATATGTCCCTAGTGGTGGCACAATATTGGGTAGTCGCATTTTCCGTTCTGAAAGATTTCCATTTCCAATTTCATCTAAGTAGGAACAAAATATAAGTTGTTAATTAGGGTCTACATAGTTTTTCTTAAACAAAATAATCAGGCTGGTTTAATCAGGACCACAGTCGTAGCGTACTTGGCTTCGAGGCAGTGGCCGAGGATGATATAGATGTTTTATCTTAAAAATAATTTGGCTGGATGGCATATTTCTAGTTTTCAAGGAAGGATTACGTTCTTCTTCTTTTCTCAAAGCTGCAACCGATGTAATACGAACGAATAAATTTCACTAACAATATCATAGGTGTGTGTATTCCATAATGCGTTGACAGTCTACTCTACATGGTATGCTCAAAGTGAGCAGAATCCATACAAAGGGAAGCAACGCCGAACATGGCGCGTCAAGTAAAGTGCATTAGGTGCGAGTAATGCAATAAGACGTGCTGCAGCCCGCGGTTGCGCCTGAGAGCGCGGTGGGGTGCCTCTTCCACAAGACGGGCATTGACAGGTTGTAACCATGTACAGTAAAGAGCTTAGGTAATAACATGAATTGTTCAAACAATGTTCAATAATTGATAAATTTACCCGACTTTATAACCTGTATCCTCCTCATTTTAAATTAAATTGTGTTTAATTAATTTAATATACAATCGCTATTAACTTGCACTATCGAGTTACGCTAGTCCTGTACTTATCCATCACATTTTTTCTATTCGAACTAGTTCCTGAGATAACGAAAGATAAAGAACTAGGTGTTCCATTCAAACAAACAAAACTCTTCAGCTCTATTTTTGTATAGATTATATTCAAACCATTTTGAGTTGGAACCTACTACACTGGGTCACAACTTCAACTAGACTAGACTATCTAATAATTACGAAGACCCAATAATTATCACTCCAATGTGTCTTGTCTAATAACGATGTTATTTGAAACGATACTCTTAATCGACGAAATATTCATATAAAAATAATTGTAACATATTTTATATACTTGTAAAGAACTAGTTGAAAAATTCTATTACAACAACTAGCCTCGAAGATAGATTAGAGAGATACATTTGCCAGTCGTCTGGCGCGCGGCGTAGTCGCGAAGGAGTGCGGCTTCGAGTCCATTAGCGCGTGAGGGGAATGCTCATTTGCTGAGTTGCCATCCTGAAATGCCGTTGTTACACTTGTTCCATAGGGTTATCTCTGGCTAAGGGTAATTATTTTTGTCAAACCTGCGACCTCTTGGTCTAACAGTCAATTTCTTGACCACTACACAAAGCGGCTCGTGAAATATGATTTTATGTAGGTAAAATTATCTTATATATCTCTAGTCTCATCCAAGGGAGGTTTTACGCCCAGCAATGAATTGAAACATAAGCTTGCAAGTATAAACAGCTTGTGAATATAAGTTGGAGACTTCAGCATTATTTTTTTTATTGCTTAATCAGCTCCTGAAAAGATATACTTTTTAGTTGCTGGTTGAATGACTTTCTAGCTTTAGTCGTACTCCTTATTCCTGCCCTACGTATGATAATAAAAAAAATGCCTTGGACTAACACACCGATTGCCTAGCCCCAAAATAAGCTCGAAAGCCAGGGAACGGATAGACATACTTAAATACTTTTATAAACATCCATGACTCAAGTACGAATGTCGGTGTTCATCATACAAACAATATAGCCTAGCGGGATTCGAACCCCCGACACTCGGTTTTGTAGCCAGGGCATCTGACCACTAGACTAACGGGCCCATCTTGATATGACACACTCGACGATTTTTAATATAAAAACATTAAAAAATCTACTAAAATGGTAGTAATCCCCGACGCCTAGCCACACTGGTCGTCGGTCTAGACGAGGGCTAACTTGTAGCTGGCTCAAGAAGATTTACGTCGAGAGCGCGTTACCGGTGTTCTGACTATTGTGTCTATTGTTTTGTACATGCTCTAAGCTCGCGGTTTCTCGTGGTGTGTGGCACGGTTGTACTGTTTTCTTGTAAGACTGACTCGGAATAAAAAATATTTCAAAGAAAATGAAAAGGGTGTATCACCTTCTTTGGTAGTTGGGCCAAAGAAGGTGATACACCCTAAATTCGTTTCCCAAGATTTGTTATAATGGACGTTAAAAAAATTACATAGTCTCAAAACTGAAAGCGCTGTAAGTCACCAATTACCACATTATTTTAAAGACTCGCAGAATAGTGTACCGTCTTAAGTACATTTTAATAAGTATGACTTCCAAGTCTAGCGAATTTACAGTTTTTTTATCTAATAATATGTAGGAATTATTAATAATGTTAAGAGAGGTAGAGCTTTGTGGAAATTCCACCCGAATGAGCCGCTCGTCTGGGGAAGTACCTCCACCTTACAGAAAACCGCAGTGAAGTAGCACTTCGTAACGTTGTGCTATGTTTCTGCTGGTGAGTAAGGTTGCCAGAGCTCAGTTGGGGAGGGTATGGGGTTAAGGCCGGCAACTCATCAACGATACCTCTGGTGTCGCGGATGTCCATGGGCGGCGGTGATTGCTTACCATCAGGCGACCCGCTAGCTCGATTGCCGCCTCTAACATAGACATAAAATAAAAATAATGCTTCGACAATGTTCTCACAGTTTAACGCAATACGCGTATGACTCGTACACGTAAGAGTATTCAGATCAGTGCTTAAAATTTACAAGATGAATCCATTTACGATATCTCCAACATCGAGAGAAATCTTGTCCAATTGTATTCCGTATTCCGTAAGGACGCAACCGAAGCATATGTCGCAGGGAATTGTAGATACCAAGTTATTCACGAAATAACCGTAGTTGGCGATATATGTATGTCAAGAAATAACGGTAGATGAAAAATATTAAAAGGACTGGAGATGTCACAAAACCATGGTATTTGTAAGGGCATTGAATAAGGGTCACAAATACACACCGTACTATTACAATCGTAATTTATGTAATACTAGCGGCCGCCCGCGACTCCGTCCGCGTGGATTTCGATTTCCAATATCCTATGTGTTATTCTGATGTATAAGCTATATTGTGGTAAAGTTTCATTCAAATCCATTCAGTAGTTTTTACGTGAAAGAGTAACAAACATCCATACATCCATACATCCACACATACAAACTTTCGCCTATAAGATAGTAGTAGGACTAGCGGCCAGTTCCGACTTTGCCTGGGTAGACAACATTGTAGTAAAAAGTACCACTTAAATAGGTATAGCCTTTCTCTCTTTGTCACTCAGTGATAATGTAGAGAGACGAACTTCTTAGCTATCCATGGATTCTCCGTGCGGGTGCCGGGTCCATCGCGTGGAACAGAGAGGAATGTCAGTCGGTGCCTGGGACTTTCGACCCAGCGTGTAGGTTTAAGGGGCCCCTTTATAGTATACTAACGATCACCTTCACCGATGACATTCCTCTCCCTTCCCAACCATATTTGGTATGAGCCGAGTAAAGCGGCTTTAGTTGCTCTTTCCAGTAACGAGCTAATATTAGATCTTGGTAATCCTAAGTCCTTCTTTTTTAATGGATAATTAATGGATAAAGATTTATGTTAATCGGTGGTTTTTTGTCCAAAAAACAAAATCGTCCCTTTATTAAATGAAATAAAATAATTTCTTCCGCAATTTGATTCACTTGGTAAATTCTTAGCACGCCAGAACTTTTTTCGCCCTACTAGTGCCTCGCTAATATTAGTACCTATTAGAGTAATACTTCTATTCTATTATGTTATCTGTGGTAATACATACAAATTTACCTCCTCATCATCCTCCTAGCGTTACATTCTGGGCGGGGTCCGCTTTGATCATGATCCAGGATTTGGCGAGTCAGTTATTTAGTACTAGCGGCCGCCAGCGACTCCGTCCGCGTGGGTTACGGTTTCCGCACACAGTGTTAATATAGATAATATATATATGTATGTGATGTTGTGAAATATTTATTTATTTATTTATTTATTATAGATAGCTTAAAGCCTACCTCGACAAATGGTAAGTGAACTATCCAACACAAAAGATTTTGTCAAATTCGAACCAGTAGTTCCTGAGTTTAACGCGTTGGCGCGCTAACCAATTTGGATCATGAGTTACACGTGTTATTGTGACCCAACCATAAAAGATAGACATATGCTGTTGGTAGATATTTTTTAGGCAATTTTATGTAAAATATTTCCGTCGTACATGATTTCTATGTGACTTTAACCATTAAGGCTGCACACGCGACTGAAGCTTAAGAAATGGAGAAAATTATCCCGTTTTTCCCACATTTCCTTCACTACGCTGTTCCTGTTGATTGTAGCGTGATGAAAAGTATCCTATAATATGCCCAGGAGTATGAAGAATAATTGTACCAAGTTTCGTCAAAATCCGTCTAGTAGTTTTTGTTTCTATAAGGAACATACAGACAGACAGACAGACAGACAGACAAAAATTTTGCTGATTGCATTTTTGGCATCAGTATCGATCACTAATCACCCCCTGATAGCTATTTTGAAAATATATTTAATGTACAGAATTGACCTCTCTACAGATTTATTATAAGTATATAGATATATAGTTCTATTATAAAACATACCTGCGTAAAAAAAAATAATTAAGGTTTTACTTACATTGTGATCACCGTTTTTCGTGATGTCTCCAGTAATTTCGTAAAATCACTGGTATCCTCGTTTCCCCGGCGCATGCAACAAATCTGCGGAGATGCGAGCACGTGACCCGACACATCAGCTGAGCTGGTGCTGGTGCTGGTGGGCGTTTTTTGTTGCGGGTTCGATCTCCGGACAGTACATATTTTTGTGTAAGCTGACTTATTGTTTGATATTTATGATTCATACAAAAATTATATTGCTTCTAATCAAGATAGAAAAGAGCTTAGCTTAGAAGTGATGGTATGTAACCGCTTACCATCAGGAGAGTGGTAAGATTTAACGGGATTTCCACCAATATAAACAATGTAAACTTCACATAGTTCTTATGGTTTTAATATTATAGGTAGGTATATTTACGTCGCCATTAAAACGTATAAAAATATTTATAAATTATGCTTCGCTTCAAACTTTGTCAGTCGGCTTTCATCTAACAGAAAAGAAAAACAGTCAAATCATCGTCTTTCGTTTACATAAATAAATTATAGGTGTCTCGTTAAAATATCGACTTCCAGTCGGAATCGGGTTCTCGGCAAAGGGCAAGGATCGAGTCCTCGTTAATGCAATCTCGGAATGAACTCTTCGCGAAAACAATAAACCTTATCCAGAACAATAAAATGCGTGCAGTCTGGCCGGGGAATTATTGCACGCAAATTATGGAATGGTATTGGCGAAATATTCGGATTCGTATTTTTTATTGATTTCATTTTTTTATCAAATACTGATTTGAGCCTTGACTAAGATTGATAGATAGATAAATTATTAATTTACAAAAAAACACTTCTAAGCAGTCTTTAAGTAACTTAATAACGTGATGATTGGGCAGTCAGCAGGTGATTAAAAATTTTTCATACAAAAGAATTTCATTGTATGGCAAATTGCAGGTAACAGTCTCTTTCTCCTCGTTTTGAGGAAATGTAGTTCATATTATAATATAATGTTTTGCCTCTTTTTCACAGACATTTGCCCTGCATTGGTACGATAAAAAAAAAATCTTTGCTAACATTTATCCAATCGAATGAAAAAAAAAACAACCGATTTACTTACTAGCCGGAATGAATGTGTTAAGCAGTCACAATACTACGGCAGCTAAAAAAATATCTAAAATATGTACAATGCGACGCTCACATGCTCAAGTCATGATTCGCCGGCCAGGCTATAAGACGCACTGTTCAAGTTGCGACACGCAATCAATTTTCTTGTTTTTATTAATGTGTTCCGAGGATTAAATTTGCGGAAGCTTTGCCAATCTTTTGACTCGGATTGTTCTATTCATAGAAGTTCAATGTGAGTTTGAAAACATGCCTTATTATTTAAATATTACTAAATGATTTACTTTTTTCTTTTATTTATACATATAAGCACTACATATTCTTTCGGTTTGGTTGATTTGTAGGGAATTAGCCCATGGAATATTTGCCTACAGAACCATAACATTTTAGGTAATATTTATGCCGCTTTTTGTAACCATATAAAATGTGCAGAGAGAGAGACGATCTTCTTAGCTATCCATGGATTCTCTGTGCGGGTGTCGGGTCCATCGCGAAATATTGACGTAAGTACTTTTTTAGGGATAGTGTCGAGTCGGGAGGCTTTTGGGTCCGCGGCACTGGTCCCGAAAGCCAACTTTGATTTTAATTTTGTCGCAAAATTTTGCACACGATGGTTCAATGACAGGTTAAGTATAATTAATACATGTTGGTATAGTGCGTATACTTAATAGATAATAGAAACGTCGGCAACTTTAGATAAGTTTAATTTCCGACGTACTCCCAGACAGCTATTAAGCGATCGTATAAATTGTTAATTATCTCTTCCCATCGTGAACGCCATAAATTCGCTACGCCCAAACAACAGACTTCACTTGCCCTCGGAGGAAACAAAAAGTATCAAATGTCACAGCAAATCTAAGGGATTAAGACTACCCCCTTTATTTTTCTATGGACACAGTCTAAAGATATTCAGAGAGGTAAACTTTTGTTAATGCCTACAACCAGTCTTGCCCAAGCCATGACGCTTAGTCGCTCCTTCCGATACCCACCCACGGGAAGAAATTTGCTACATCAGCTCTAGGGACAAAAAGGGTATCAATGATCAAAAAGCTTATTTTTTTAGGCATATTGCCACGTCAAGTTATTGTTACGAAATAACATAATCATGCGTATTCGTTCGCATGGATTTTGATCTATTCCATAGGAGCCTTGGATCGCGGTAAAAAGTATTCTACACCTTAGTAAGCCCTGCCTGTTTAACAAATTGCATCAAAATCCGGTCAGTAGATTCAGCGTGATTGACAGACAAACATCCAAACAAACAATCTTTCACATTTATTAGTATGATGAAGTATAATATCAAATCAACAATAGGTTAATTAAACATATACCTTCTGTATATATCCAGTCCCATAGGCGGGTGACCCCTTCACTTAATAACAGATACGTATTCAAAACATTTAATTAACATGGAGGGGAGCACCCTTTGCCATTTTACACCATCCCCGATTGAGATTCCAGAGTGCGGGAATTTGTTTTGAAAAACTATCCGCTACGTAAACAAACAGGGGTTGGTTTAACCAACTTTGAAATGAGGAGGATATCTATATCTATATCTATACTAATATATAAAATTGAAGAGTTTGTTGGTATGTTTGTTTGTTTGAACGCGCTAATCTCAGGAACTACGGGTCCGATTAGAAAAAATATTTTTGTGTTGGATAGTCTATTTGACGAGGAAGGCTTTAGGCTATTGGAAATGGAAGTCCACGCGGACGGAGTCGCGGGCGGCCGCTAGGTTTCTGTAGTTGGTTAAATCTGCGATGGTAATAGTTTAGATATTCTCAGTTTTAGTCCCAGTTTCCAGTTATGACAATGTGAAGATTAAACTTTTCGAAAAACAAGAGCTTTATAAATGTGGGGTCGGTAAGAGTTATTTTGCGTGGTCTAATATGGGGCATAATTGAATGCCAACTTTTACTCGTATGAACTTTATTTTAAGCATGAATGGATCAATTGTTCTACGGTTTAATGGAAACCATGATTGTCATTGAGTTTAAGAAAGAGTTAAATAAGTAAACTTTACCATTTTACCGCGAAATTATTTGGACTTTAGACGCGTTGTCATTGCACTTTTTGCGTTGTGTTCTGATTGAGTTTTGTCTTACGCTTATCTCAAAAAAATACCCAAACTACATAATAACGTTGCCTTAATATAGATATAAAAGGCTCGGAAATACCCAATTAACGATTCGATCCATACTCCTCTTAACAAAGGCTTGTCTTGCTGTCACAATAGGCTGGCAGTTTAGAGTTGAAACGTCCTGAAATGGTTTCATTTGGCACCCGCGGCACGCTTCGCGGCCTCCTAAACAACCCCGTTGATAAATACGGGACAGATAAGGGATAACACGGGATAGAACGGGATAGAACGGGATGAAGGGGTAATCGCGGGGGAATGTTCCTGCATTGTTAATTATGTCGTTATTTTCTTTAGAATTCGGGAAATTGATGGCGCTGTGTCGTGAATAGATATTGTTGGGTCTTGTTCGTTTTATTCTATTTTGGCTGTGTAGCAATGGATTTAGAGCTATGACTCTTCCACAAATTTTAAGAGTCGTGAGTGCTGGGTCTGGCAGGAAAGCTGGCACGTTTTTTGGGTAGGTTTTTGAGGAAAGCTGAAAATTTGTCCTTTTCTTCCCCTACGACCGCAACAGGGAACTAAAACTTGACTTTTCTGGAACCCCCAAAAATTCAGACTAGCTCTTAAACCATAATTTTGGACCACCACACAAACTCAAAATAATCACAATGTAAAAATTAATCAATTCTGATTTGGTTCACATTATATTTCCGGATGCTTAAGCTTAGATTTCATTTGAGAATTACGTAATTAAGTCGTAGTATTTTCCAATGACCTAGTCCATGATATTCATCATGTCAAAACATTGTAAAATAATGGTAGTTAGGTAATATTAATATCGTCGGAGCTGCCACGGGGCCCGTTAGTCGATTTCGGCCGCGAGCAGGCGGGTTTAGGGCCAATAAAATTTACTGCCAGCCCGATAAGAACCTCCAACAGACAGTCGGACAAACAAAACCTTGTTTGTCGTCGTTAAATTTATCATCTCATAAATAAACATAACACATTATAATACTCAGCTTTTATTGTGACTACGACAAACTTAATTTGCTCGTTGTGTGAAGGGCTTCTCCTAAGTTGATGATTTGGGTTTGAAGGTTGGTTTTTAATTATCAACTCTGATTCCCATTAAATTAATTTCTAGAATAACATTTATCGGAATATTCGAAATTAAACTTTCGACTTTGTTTTTAATATATTTTGTAAAGATTTAAAATTCGACTTTGAGAATACATGTTTTCATCATCATCATCTTAGCGCTTCTCCCGGTTACGTCCTCGGCCATTGCCTTGGAGCCCAGGGTACGCTTCGACTATGATCCTGAATTGACAAGCAAGCCTGGTAATAATGTTTTGTTTACCATTTAAGGAACTCAACTCTGATTTAAAGACGTTATTATTACTATGATGAGCACCATTCTCTTGAGCGTCGCTCACATACAGGCGCAAGTGTAACCCAAAATTAATTGAAAACTGACTTTTTGACATGGCCAGATTCTGCGTTCAGAACTCATAATCTCCAAAGGCACACTGGAAATAGTTATTTTTTGAGTTCGGCTAGTCTTATTCTAGGTGTGCGAGGTGTTGTCATATAGAAAGACTACTTAATATTAAAATTACCTCGGTTTTACCCGCAGGCAATGAATACAACTTACTCACATTGTTGATATTCTAATGCCGGCGTAAAACAAAGTATACAACTCAGTGGGCGTGTAGTAAACAGAATAGGTGTTTACTGGTATCTGTTTTATTTCGCTTACCGTAACTTTTATGGTACGAGTTGGGTTTCACTAGATTTTCACTCGAAGATACCGATTTTGCGAGTTTAATAACAGTTTTAACGATTCAAAAAGGAAAGTTTAGTGGCATTAGATAATACTAGTGGCCGCACACATAGTGATGTTGGTTATACTAATACTTAAAGCCTTCCTCGTCAAATGGACTATCCAAGACCTTTATATTTTTTCAATTCGAACCAGTGGTTTCTGAACAAACTCTTCAGTCTTATTATATTAGTAAGTACAGATGACAGAGATGGTTTTCGCAGCAATATAAAATCTCCAACATTCAGGAATATTAAACGTATTGAAACTAATTTGCAACTAAGTTTTTGGAGATTCCTATAAATTCCAAATGTATCTGTCGTGCAAAATTATATTTGTGCTTTAAAAAAAGTGTCTTCTTTTTTGAATCATTTTAAAAGTCTAATAATTCTTCCCCAATCGACAGTTACACCATCTCCATAAAGCACCCTTATCTTGTCTCACTTCTTATCTACCTTTAGTCTTGCATTCTTGGAGCACCTTAGCTATGACACATACATACGTGTAGGGATGTCAATTTAAATTGGAATTTAGGAGTTTAATAGTTCTGTTTAGAGATTATTTGGGAAGTTGGGCTTTATATTGTATACTAGTGGCCGACCGCGACTCCGTCCGCGTGAAATTCGGTTTCCGAACGCATAGAGTTATACTACAGTTTAAAGCCTTTTTCGACTAATGGACTATCAAACGCAAAAATGCTTTTTCAGTTTAATAACTGAGATAAGCGCGTTCTTACATACAAACTCTTTAGCTTTTTGATATTAGTATAGATGGACTACAGAGAAAAATAATTATGGAGGTCAGATGGCAGGTGCTCCAATGCAAACCAACCAAGCCTAGACAAATTATTATATCGCGGGGGTTCACAATAGGAGTAAATGCTACTTTTCTTCTTACTGGGATTACGAATAAAAAAATCAAAATTACGACATTAATTATAAAGTTATTATAAGTTAGTCTAAATCTATTTTACATAGAAAAGTATTTTGGGTTGCTTATTTTTATGACCGCTTACTATCAATCTAATTGAACTAAGCGGCATCCCTACTGATCATGCGTTGGTAGATTTATCATGATTTCATTATGTTATTTGGACCGCGTTAAATATAACTGCGGTGTGACGTCGCGACACCGGCGCGCGCTAATCCGCGCTTTCCGATCATTGTGCGTATTGTGCGCGTCAATGCGCATGGTTTCGTTGTTTGAACTAGACGTGGGTACTGATATTAGTTAACGGGACTTATCATTATCACAAATCATATATTCACTTTAAGTGGATTAGTAAAGCACCTAGTACTAAAATAGGGTACTAAAATTAAAGTATCAGCCTATTAATGTCCCACTGCCACGCAAAGGCCTCCATGATCTAGAGTTATGTGTTTGATACAAAGATGGGTTTCGAATTAATCACCACGCTTGCCAAATGCGGGCTGGTCATGACAAACCCGGACTATGTTCAGAAAAACCGACACAAATTTTGCCCGACCTCCAGGAACTCAAGACCAAGGTACGGTACTTAAACAACTAGACCATCGAGGCGTTTGGGACTTTACGCAATATTTAATACTTAAATCAGTGTTAACGCAACGCGAAAGTCTAAAATGTTTGTTTTCACTCATGGGCGTTTATTTTCTCGATAATCTCATCAAATCCTAAAGTACGTGAAACAATGAAAGTAACAACGATAGTTCAAAGCTTCAAGTCAGCTAATAAATGTACTTTTTGATTGAATTGCATAAATAAAATAATGTTAAACGTGTCTCATAAAATTGAGCAAAACCAAAGATACCGATTGTATCGAATTAATTCCTATCATTTGCACGTAAAGAAGCCGACATCATTCCAACAAGTTTGCTACTATCTATCCCATTACTTAAAAACACCTCTATTCCTTAACAATAAAGTTCAAGCCTTACATTTCAAATGTAAACCAATTGTGAGAATGACAGCATACCTCTACAATTGCAATGGTCAAACAAAAAGAAACCTTTCCCAATTGTGTTAAGGTGCAAAAGGGGCTGCTTGTGGTTTAAGATGTCAATGGGTGATGGAGTGGTATCCAAGATCGTGGTGTCAAATCAGCGAGTGCTTGAACAGGGACTTGACTCGATGACCCTCGGCGATTTACACGTTGCTACATAGGTTGGTTATTAATTGTGTTTCTATAAAGGTTCGAAAATGGAACTCGAGGAGGAAAATGTTTTTTTTATTTTTGTGAATGCGATTTTTGTGTTGTGCAAATGGCTATCATAACTCAATATAGATTTGTATGCTTTTACTAGCGGCTGCCTTATGTTCTTTCGGTCTTAAGATTGTCCGTGCAAAATTACATCAAAATCGGTTAAGAGGTTTAAGCGGGAAAGCGTTACAGACAGACAGACAGGCAGAGTTACTTTCGCATTTATACGTCTTTAAAGTACGATTGATGTGCTTTTTTCATTGGTTAAATTATTTTCTCATCTTCATCAGACTGCCTCTGGCGAATCATTTGAATAATGAACTTCACTATCGCAAGCTAAATAGGTACGCGTTATTTTATGTATGTAGCGGTGGCATAATATATATTTTGCCTCCACCAAATATTTATATTTTTTGTCCATCAAATAGCAGTTATAATATAAACCAATCAACAGAGTAGAGAACGTTAATTAAATTGAAATAAAAATCACTGCATCTCAAAATGCAACCGGTCGATTGAATACATTGATTCGATCAATCTTGCGGCTCTTCGCGAATTGAAAAGCGCATGATGATGCATTGACGTGGGTGCAACACGACAATGCGCTTTAACAAGACCGAGTGATCGACAGTTGTGTAAATAAACATATAACGCGCCGACGCAAAACGTGTGTCGTTATGTAATAAAAGGAGATGAAGTAAAGCGAAGTAAAATGTCTCACTGCGGAGCAAGTGATTCATCATGTTATTAAAAAACGTTAAAAATATGTATAATAGAAAGTTGGGTTTATGACTGATCCCAAAACCCGAGCTCTAGACGGAAAACTCGACACAAAATTGCTCTACCCGGGATACAAACCCCAGACATCGAAATCACGGCACTTTACCTTAACCAACCTTTACCTTTACGTAGACCAATTAAGTGTATAAAGCTTGCAGAGCCTCGATCATCGTAGAAAGATTGCTTGCCTCTCCATATTTTACAGACTCCACTTTGGTCAGTGTGCTGCCCAGCTGCACGATTTGGTTCCGCCAGCTCCGTTCCATCAAAGAACTACTAGACTCGGTCAGGGACTCCATCCGTATACAGTGGAGATTCCGCGCGTACGAACTAAGCGATTTGCTTCATCTTTATTGATACGGACTGCGCGGGAGTGGAATTCTCTGCCGAGATCTATCTTTCCTGCTCAATACAACTTGGGGCTCTTCAAGGCCAGAATAAACGGGCTTTTCCTGAGCAAGCACGTTCCATCGTAGAACGCATAGTTGTTTAACATCAGGCAACTTTGCGATCCAGTGCAAGCTTAGATCGATCTAAAAAAAAAATTATAAGGGAAAATATAAGAAAGATTGTAAATTATGTTTTTTTCACAATTATGACATCTGGGCGTGACATTTATTATCACACCTGTGCCTGGAAAAGCAAGAAAAGTCATTCTAGAGTCGCATCCGCCTTGAAAGAAAGGCATGGAAACTCCTTTGGTTGTCCTTCATCAAATTATATTTTCTTATCGGCCGTTTCACGTTGTTACGCCGGATATTGCTTTATTATTAGTTTAATTATCTCTTAGAGGAATTTCCTGGTTGCCTCAAGTGCAGACAGGATATCAAGTTATTAATTTTATTCAAAAACCCGTCATTTTCCTTTGGGCCATGTTTTAACCCAATTTTTTAAACATCTACGAAAGGATAGTGAAGGTAAACAAAGATTAGAGGCCACAGATATTTTATTTTTGCTTTATTTATTCCTTGATAGGACAGGTAAAGGGAGCTGACACCATACAGCTTGGTACGTTTATTGAATACCTACGGACTTTTTGACATGGCCAGATTCTGTGTTCAAACTAACATAACCTCCAAAGACACACTGGAAAGTGTTTTTTTTTAGTTGGGCTAGTCTTATTCTGGGTGTGCGACAGGGCCATCTTTCACCTTTCTTTTTATAAAAAATATTATTAGGCGCGTATTTTTTTTCTTTGTACGAAACGGCCAGTGCATGAGCAAATAGTCACCGCCCTGGCTAAGTGGCTATCGGCCGCGCTGGCCAGCAGCCAAGCGGTGACGCGCTGGCAGGTGGCAGCGATGCACCTTCAATAATATCGTTCAAAAATGGAACACCAATATTTTATAAACACTGGCCAGTAATTTTATCATAATTTAATAGATCACACTGTTAAAGTGACAGTGTTCGAATAGTTTGAGGTTATACAGTTTTAGATACCGAGTATTCTGTCGGGCAGAATAACAACCGTATGGAATGGAAGGGAAAACCGTATAATTTGACTTAATAATATTCTTAAGCCTTGTTATACCAACTAATATGTCCCTAGTAGCACCCACAGCAGACAGTAATCATAATTTTACATAAAATTACTTCCAACAGAATATGTTAACAAGGATATGTAGTGAAAAAGGGGATTTTTTTTCCTATTAAAAAAATAACGAAGCTTTTATCAATTGTTATAATTAATTTCTTTCAGTTTTATTAACCAGGGGAGGAAAACAAAAACCGAAGGCATAAATTCTTTTAATCTTGTCTTAACTGGTATTTTAACTAAGGACAAAAAACCTTTTGCACCCGGCTTGTCTGAATTCTGTAAGCCTTTATAGGTAGAAAGTAAATTGGTTGTTAAAGTGACTATCACTCTCAAATGCCGCTTCGTACAAAGCTATTTCGAATTTGCGGCATACAATAGAGAAAATGTCCAATGGGTTAGTGAGATGGCGACATACGTAACATTATATGTCCTGTGTTTTTTTTTTTTTTTTATAAAAAGCCCGACAAATGACCCCTCTCCACCTGATGTTAAGTGGCGAGAAGTCCAGACGCGAGGGCAACTGGTGCAACAGCATCAGTTACCCTCACTCTGCCGGCCCACAAAGTGCCTCTTCACGCCTCGTTTGAAGGACCCTATGTCGTAGGAAGGAGGGAACACATACACAGGGAGATTATTCCATTTTTTGGAGGTGCGACAAAGAAACGAGTCACCGAATTTCTTTGTGCGCGATGGATTATCGGAGACTCGAAATTGGTGACTCCGGACAGCAGAGCGCGTACTCCTTTGGAGGAAGGGAGAAGGAGGGATGAGGTCAAAGAGCTCTTCAGAGCATTCGCCATGGTATAGCCGATAAAAGACATTTAGTGACGCAATATCTCTACGCAATTGCAAAGGCTCGAGATTGTTAGTGGCCTCTGCATTGCCGATAATACGCACAGCGCGGCGCTGCAATCTGTCCAAGGCATCGAGAAGGTACTTTGCGGAGCCGTCCCAGAGGTGAGAGCAATACTCCACGCATGACCGCACCTGTGTCTTATACAATAGACACAATTGGTCAGGCGTGAAGAATCGCCGCACCCTGTTCAGGACACCGAGTTTACGTGAGGCATTTTTAATCACATTTTCGATGTGGTCCTTTTGGTTCAGATCGCAGCGAATATCCATACCGAGCATGCTAATACTGCTCTTTAGGCCTAGAGATGTGCCCTGAAGAGAGGGAAGGGGAAGGAATGGCGACTTTTTGGCTGTGAACGCACACACCTGTGTCTTCTTAGCATTAAACTCCACCAGATTATCGGAACCCCATTTAGAAATGAGGTCCAACACCCGGTCGAGCTCAACAACAAGATTTGCTCGCATCAGTTCAGTCTCCACTCGTCCAGCCGTTGGATGAGCGTTATATCTCCCATGCACTGTGCTATCATCTGCATAGCAATGAATGTTTCCAAGAGGAAGCATGTCATTGATATGCAGAAGGAACAGCATGGGGGACAGAACAGAGCCTTGTGGAACACCGGCGTTTACTGACATGAATCGCGAAGTGCAACCGTCCGAGAGGACACGAATTCTACGCTCATGCAGAAAGCTAGCGATCCAGGTGCAGAACTGAACAGGCAAACCGTATGCCGGGAGCTTAGAGAGAAGACCTTTGTGCCAGACACGATCGAAAGCCTTGGCTATGTCAAGGCTAACGGCCAGTGACTCGCCCCGCTTGTCAATAGCCTCACCCCAGATATGTGTGACGTAAGCTAGAAGATCACCCGTTGACCGTTTTGGCCGAAACCCATATTGACGATCGTGAATAAGCGAGTGATCTTCTAGGTATCGAGTAAGCTGTGTCTCATTATTAAGCACAAGTTCGTAGTAAAATGCTGTTTTACCAAACTATTAGAGTGAAGGCTTAGGTACCTGTGCTTTCGTTCTCATTTGTTTAGTTTTTTATACAAGACCATTATAATGCCAAAATCATAACTAGGCTAGAAGAATGTTATTGTTTTTATTTGACTGACGTACTTTATAACACGCGCGAGGTGACGACATTAAAAATCATTGAAATATTTAAGCGAGTTTCGCGCGCATTTGACGAATAAGTCCGCACAGATACCAATAAAAAGAACCATTAGATCCAACATTATTTGTCTCTACCTACAGAATAGAAAACAGCAATGTCCGTACTCAATCAGCAGCATCCCCCCCCCTTCCCCCTCCAGCTCGTTAGCACTCTTTGTGCTCATTACGTGACGAGTGCAGACAGTGTGACGTCATCATTAAGGGCCGTGAATGGCTCCCATACACGCCCGGTGGATGTAAATAAACGTGTCGGGATTTTTGTATGGCATGGTGGCTGTGGGGTGACGGTTTCAGTCTTCGAAATAACATTCATTTGTAGTTACTTAATAGAGATTATTTAGTTGGTATTATCCTTTGACTCTGACTGTGAACGCGTGCAAAAGACCCTTCAAATATAAATAAAAACTAAATAAAAAAAATGCCTTGGATTAAGTTGCCTAGCCCCAAACTAAGCTCGAAGCTTGTACTATGGATGCTAAGGAACGGATAGACATACTTAGTACATACTTTTTGGTAAACATCCATGGCCCGAGTGCAAATGTCGATGTTCATCCCACAAACATTTGCCCCTAGAGGGATTCGAACCCCTTGGTTTTATAGCCAGGGTCACTGACCACTAGACCAACGGGCCCGTCATTTATTTATTTGTCAATTTTTTTACGTGGAAACGAAAGACGAACTTTTCTAATGACACCTTACTCGTCCAGGCAATACTGCCGTGCAAAAACCCGCCGCCCGCGATATCAATATCTACATACATTCGACACTACGCGTCCTATCTGCATACCGCGCTTTTTCACCGCATTCCGTGCGCACGCGTCGCTTATCACCTAAACGGCCTAAGATAAAATATGCGTTTCTACTAGTTTGAGTGTTTTGGGCTTTTTGTAAGTGATCTTGGTTGATAGTGGATAGTGGATATCTTTACAGACCTAGATAAAGCGATGTTTAAGCTTAATGAAAACGAAAGAAGAAACGTAAAGAACACTCGTGTAATGCAAAAAATTAGAAATATGCGTTTGAACTCATCTGGCGTAGCGGGTATCAGCAGAGCGGAGCGTCGCGTCGCTCCTAAATAAAAGAATTAATATTTTTGTATTTTCTACAATAAGGGTAACGCCATTATTTTTTACCTCAAATAACAGATAAAGCGTATGAGCTAAGCTGTTCCATCCAAGACGTTTAAACTGCAATTAAAACAGTCAATTTATCTAAAACCAGAATACAACTTCGTGTACCTTCCGAACAATTGAACCGAATTATTATTAGACAAGGAAGAACAGCTCCCAACGAATCTGCACCATAATTGGTGAGGATAACCGGTGTCCATATAAGCCAGGTCGACAGAGTGGGCGACAAAAACGCACCCGGTGGCGAGTTGGCGTCTAATCGCAGCCATTACGGTGTGCACAGGGCACTTGGGGCCAGAGACTGCAAAGGTGTTTGTCAATTAGATAATGTACCAACATTAAGAGGAATTGTATCACTGCTAAACATAATATTTTGTATAAGATTTTTTTTATGACATAGGGACGCAAACGTCCAAGAGGGTCACTTGATGGTAAGTGATCACCGCTGTCCATGGATATCAATCGTACAAGGGTCGGAGATGCGTTGCATGCCTTTAAAAACCACATACCCTCACAATATAAGTTGATAAATAATATTTTTCCATAAACGGAAGCATCATTCCGAAGTTCAAATTCTGTTTTTATCATTACGTAATCATCATCATCCTAACGCCTCTCCCGGTTGCATTATTGGCCATTGCCTCGGAGCCCAGGGTACGCTGCGACTATGATTCTGAATGGACCAGCCTAGTTATTACAAACTTAACGTAATCATAACTGCAGCACATTACTCTGCACCAACAACACATTTATGGTCCGAGTGTCCGAGCGCAAAAACTCTCAGTTCTTCCCAGTTTAGCCGGCAATTACTTACCGCGCGTCTAGCTTTATTGCTCATACAAGCGTCGCTTTTTTCGCTCACTCCGCTTGTTTCGCTCGCTCAGCTCAAAAACGGCTGACAAGCGACGACATGGCCTTTGCGGGGGACGCTTGTGGTATTCGGAACATGCAGATGGGCAACGATAGGGTTCGTAGAATGTGCGTGTGACGACTTTACTTTGCACGTTTGTTGATGATTAAACAGGTATGTGATTGGTTTAACTGGTAGTTTAGTTATAGACATTATAAATATCATTGTGGAATCCAGGAGGCTTGAATGCTTGAATAGTTTTTAATGTGACATACAAATTGGCAGTAAAATCAAATAATGTAATTGATTGTGGTATTAGTCGCGAGGACATAAAATAACTGCGTTTCCTTGGTGTAGCATAACCATTTCTGAGAGTCCTTAGTTGTTGCTTTTTGTACGTTACATTAGAGATATTATAAGACTTTAGATTATAACATTATCTGAGTTTGAATGGCTACCTATTTTGCATAATACTCCTATGTGCCAGATCTGACACGAGAATCGAAGCCACGACCTCAAATCTTACAATACGCTAGTTCATCGTCAGTTAGACAATCCTAAAGCTAATTGGAGATGGTAAACGAGCACATCTATGCCCGAAATGGTTTGTCGAGTGTAGCATTGTGCGCCCGCGCTTCCAGCCTTGGGCTGAGGACGCAGGTGAACCACGACCGGCACAATGGGCAGATGGAGGTAAGACAATGCCATGTATAGCTAGATGATGGTTTAAGTATGTGTACTTGTATGTCTATACACGTATCTACATAATGAAATTTGGCGTGAGTGTTGCGTAAGTTCTAGAAGAATCACTGGTTTGACAGTTTTGATGTTAGAAGATGTTAGACTTTCGCTTTGCATTACTACACTGATATTAGTTAACGGGACTAAACGCGATTTTTTATTAGGTATTTAGTACATATTTTATACAACTATATACTAGCGGACAGCCGAAACGTCAAGCAATCAGTGGCGTTTTTTGTTTGACTCAATCCGATATTCATATTTATAAATTGTAGATCAGTTTATTTTTTTATTGTATTCCTTGCTCAAACTAACGTGTAAGGAATATCTGCTAGGTAGCCTAATAGGACGTTATCTAAGAAGATTGAAGTTGGGTCTAAAAGTGGAATCCTGGAAACCAGTTCAATCCTAGGCGAAGTGGACGGATCGTCTACAGCAGTGTGAATGAATTGATAGCTTTAGAGATTAGCTGGTAGCGTAACAGAACCAAAGGCAATGTTACACTGCCACTTCTCAGGAGAGTAACCTTCGTCAGGATCCGCACACAACTTACAGGCAGATATTGTCTCAGATAAAGAGATATTTTAAAATTTATAAGTACAGCTGAACACTTTACGTTTTCATGTATTAGTTTTGTAAATTAATTATGTTTCTGATTTGAGATTGTATCTATTTTAACTAGAAATTCTTTTGAATGTCATATATTTTTTTTTATCTACTAGCACTTCGACATAAATGGCCTGCTGAGCAGAAGTTTCAGAAGAAACTCAACAGTTTCCCTTTTTTTAAAGGTTTGCAATTGTTTTTAATATAGTCGCAACTCCCTACACCTAGACTTATTTTTCCAGAAAAAATAGTGCGCAAGTCAGTTGTCTGTAGGCTTGTAATAGAGGCTCTGTCTTTGTGAGGGCGAACGCTGGATATGTGTCATTTGCGCTCATTACGCGAATGCGCGGGGTTGCATACAAAGCGCATCGCAGGGCTGCCAGCGGCTCATACTTTATTTATAGACGTTGTCAGACGGTGTAGTTCCAGTTGGGAAACTAGGGACCACTATGGCTATTCTATTTGATATTTCGAGGGAAAGGGAAAGTTTATTTGCCGAACTAGTATAAAGCAATGTGTTACCAGCTTACGAGTTTCGTCAGTCCTGTAACCTGGATGGAAGAAAGGAAATAACTTGCGAACCGGTATGGCGATACCAACGTGTAGGTTACCATGATGGTACCGTATTCCTTGTCATGGCAATAAGTGCTCCTCTTTTGCTTACAATACAATGTAAAAATAATCAGTAGTCAATTGAAAATGTACTGGAAAAACTACACAACTTTTATTTTATTTTACAGTTCTATTTCAAAGATGTTTTTGCAATATCTCAGCATTCTCTCTTCGTTGTGTCAGATTGTTGTTAAATAAATAGCAGACATGCTTCACCACTCTCTTGTAAAATTTTAGTCGATGGTACGATTGGCCGCCGTAGCCGAAACTTTCCTTCCAGAAACATCTGTCCTGCAAAGCCGATGCATACGTAAAGAATGTCCATTCCCGATAAAGAATAGTGCAAATCACGTCCAAATCCTCCATTGTGCCTCCGACAACTTTCTTATACATTTTTCGCAAACACCTGTGAGGATGTGGCATTTTCTAGTTGCAAGGAGACATACAATAAAAGCATACACTCACTTTCCCGTCCACAATATTATTATTTGCATATAAAAGGGTTGGGTGTCAGCGCGCGCCGCGGAGCAAATCATGCGTTCTTATGGACGTTTTCACAACTACTGACATTATTTCTAGGGCTGCCTGAGTTTCATTGTATAATGTTGTCTCTATTTACATAAAAAATTTGAACAAATAACAAAACATTAATTCATAGTGCTAACTTTGTAATCCTCCATCTATGGTTAGCGGGTTTGGAGCGCCACGGCGGCGCTCCTAAGACAACGCTGTTCTTCTAACGTCTTTCATAAAAACAACTTGCATACAATAAAAGTCTAATCAAATGAAATTGTTTAATTAATTGGTTAAACTTTTATTGATTGTAATGCCCCGGTTTAACTGAATCATGCTTTTTGCTTAGGACCTTGGAGCTCGATGACGCAGTGGTTAGCGCGCTCATTCCGTTACTGCAAAGTTAAGCAACTTTTGCAGGGGCCAGGCATCTGATGGATGAGGCGTTTGCCCTGCGGCTTATCTCTCCACGGTCATGTAAGATTGCTGTCCCACCGAACTATGAGAGTGAGGGAATAGAAAGTGCACCTGTGCTTGCGCACTCACTTGTGCACTACAATATATTCTGCGTACTTGTTATACCTTAGGATTCCACTCACAATTCTGTCAATTCTCTCTCTGTCGACTAGAACAATCCACGTAATAGCTTCTCTTTACTATCAAACCAAGAGGACGTGGGCTCGATACACGGTCATGGCCGAAAATTGTGCACATACACATTGTCTATTTGTACTGGTCTGGGTGTTTATAAATGTTCATATGTTTTGGTATTTTTTTCACTGTTGGTTGTAATAAACACTTCTGAATTACTCCAGCTTACTACGGAGTCAGATCAACGTTTGTGATGTCCTCAGATGTTTATGTAAATAGACACGTCATATGTATGCCAACGGTCCGTGGGTTCAACCCTGGTGAACCCGTCGGCGCTGGGGTCTCTCCCGGAATGCCGCGGGTCGCCATTGTCGCGGTTTACGCCCCGGTTTAACTGAATCATGCTTGTTTTACCTTTTGCTTCGACCGACCTTCTGACTCTTAACTCTGACGACTAGTCTAAGAGGAATCCACATACTGTTGAAGATTTTCTTGACGACCGATTTCGTATTGTTTGAAGCACTTGACTGTCAACCTGAACGGTCGCGGGTTTGATCCATGCAAAATAGGAAAATTAGTGCGCATGGGTAAATGACCATGACTATTTGCACTGGTCTAAGATTTTTGGATAAGACGTCGAAGAAAAACAAAATTTCACACGTGGAATAAACTTATATAAAAGTTTAAATAGCCAGTCCTATAATGGCTTTAGTTCACCTGAACATTTAGATCAGAGTAAGTTACAACCCTTTCAGTACTTGCATTAAAATGTAAGCACAAAAATTGACATAAATAAATGAGGTAGAAACCTCATGGGTTGTAATCAAACCAAGAATGGTTTGATTTATTTTTATTACGCTTCTGACAGACTCGGATAATTAGACATTCGGGTAATCCGCGCTTAAAGGCCTCGATTCTCGATGGTCTGTGGTTTAAAAACCGGGCCGTGACATCGATGTCCTAGGTTCGATTCCTGGGCCGGGCAAAATTTGTGTTGATTTTTCTGGACTCAATCCGGGCTTGTGATCACCAACCCGCATTTGGCAAGGGTGGTGATTAAGCCAAAACACATATTTGTAACGGAAACATTTTTTGCCTTTGCCCTGCAGTGGGACATCTATAGTCTGATACTTTACTAAAGACTTTACTTACTTTAAACCGGCATTCTACTATTCAACATTATTATATTCGAAAATTTACACTATTCGCTATGTCACAGCTTCACAATAGGTGTGCGGTGAATTCCGTCGCGCTAGATTGGCAGATAATTCCATCGAGAAGGTTCGGTTCCCGGCGAGGCGGTCAATTACGACGGTCTCGGCAGAGATAAGGGTGTAATTGCATCGATGGAGGGGGCCAGGGCTTGCGATTTGAAGGGACATTATATTGTGGGGTAGTATTTATTTTTAAATTTTGTTAATCTGAAGATTAATTAACGTCTTTGTCAGCCTGTTGCATTCCACTGCTGGACGCATTGAGGTATTACAACTACGTATAGAGTGGACATCGAGAACAAAATCATTACGCACTGTCTGTTGCCCATGAAAAACAGTTGCCGTCGATTGTACTATTTTTATACTACAATACTATACTAGATAAAAATTTTTGTCTTTTGATCAATGAAATGAGACAAACATGGCTTTATTTTTCCTGTAATTATTTGTATATTAATAGTATTGTAGTATAAAAATAGTACAATCGACGGCAACTGTTTTTCATGGGCAACAGACAGTGCGTATAAGAAAATAGTTCTTCCAGGTGTCTCCATTCAACGTAGAAAGTAGTTATACCTCAATGGTTAGACGTATGCTTCTTCACATGGAATGTATGTTCATAGTCGCGATAATGTATCTACATGAGCATACACTTAGTAGGTACAAATGAATTTAAATTTGGTTGACTATACATTCAATGTGGGGTTGCCTATAAAAAAGTTGATTTGTGGTTTCCATGTGTTTGATTTAAATATGATAAAACTGCATAATCTATTTCTCCTGAAACAAATCCTGAGATAGCAATAAGTTCAAGAAAGAGGGTAAAGTCAGGCCGAAAAAAGGCCGTGTCGCGTCGTGTCCTTTTTCTCAAACTGTTTACAGAATTGCTTTGCAAACGTTTAAGAAAGAAATTAGATGGTTACTTTTTCTATAAACACTCTTCATCATTATTTTCAAAAGATCCATTCAGTTTCAAAATGACTTCATTCGGGATTCTAAAAAGGTACCTATTACATTTGGTTTTAAAAAAGGCATAACTCCCGAGTTTCTTGCGGCGGCTCTTCTCAGCAGGCCATTCTCGTCGAGGCGCTGGTAGGGCGAAAAAAGTTTTGACGTGCAAAAGAAAATTCTTTTCATTAGTAATAAATACTGAGTGAATAAAATTGCTGAATAAATTATTTCATTTCATTTCACATTTTGTCACTTTGTAAAAGTAGATTCTATCGAGCATTTCCACCGATCATGGAGGTCCTATGCCGGGTGCAGGCGGTAATGCAGTTAGGTGCGACTGCAACTGACGCCAGTTACGAGCAGTCGGCTACTGCAGCTAAGGAATTACGTTCATGCGATTGTGTTAGCACTATTCACTTTTTTACGGGAGGTTTTGAACTGTGAAGAATTTTCAAAAGAATACAGGGTTAGGGCAATATGGTACTACAGTATTAGACGAATAATACGTAGTTTATAAAAAAAGTAAAGTAACAGCTATTAATATCTAACTTGCAGGTCAAAGGCCGTGTTCGGAAAAACAAGAACAAAAAGTTGCCCGACCTGGAAATTGAACCCAGGACCTCGAGACTAAGGCCGGTTACTACTACTTAAACCACTAGACCATCGAGGCGTTATACTCCTAGTTTTTGACATTTAACATTATTGTATATTATACATATATATTGTACCAAGAACTTTTTCAATCTTGAAGTTTTAGTAACTTACTTAGGCACTTAGGTATAGACTTGAGAACTTTATATACGTTGCAGTTAATTGTTATCCTTCGATGTTCAGACATGAAGTTTGCAATTTTGAAACAGAAATTGCGTTTATTTTAGTGAAATTGTAAATTGAAAAGGTTTGCAGGAAAAAGCCGTACGTTCTGAAACCAATTAGAGCTTTTGTTCCTGCTTTTCTTGTCTCTTGTTAATTTTGGATGTTGGTGGCCAAACGTTGGGTAATTAACGAATGTTATTATATTTAAAATGAAATATTTAAAATATAATAAAGCTGAAAAGTTGGTTTGTTTATCTTGAAAATTTTTTTTTGTGTTGGGTTGTCCATTTTTCTAATAAGATTTTAGTTTAAATATAACACTATGTATGCAGAAATCTAGGTCGCGGGCGAGTTTTATGTAATTTTGGTTCAAACGAAGTATTTCCAATTTTTGTTGAATGTTCTGCTAAAGTTAAATAATAAAAAAAAACTATTCCTTATACAATAATGCAACGAAGTAACAAAAAAAAAACGATTTAAAACAGTGCACGCGTGTAGCATTCGTTGTATCATACTCGAAGTGTAAAACATTTTTTACTTAGCTTTGTAAAAAATGTGTACCACCTTTTTGCCGTAACAATAAAATGCCAAGTCAACACTGAGACTTCGTGAAACATAGGTCGTCATTTCATATTTAATAATTAATTAGTTATTTCTTAATTACAAATTGCTTCACTAATGAATATGGACAGTTTTCTTAATTCCCTTTTACTGATCTTATCACATCGGATGTCAATTTGAATATTTCAAAACGGAAATCAGCGTGTCTATTCGAAGAGTCGCAATAATAATTAACGAGTCCGAAATGAATTTGAGTTAAATAAACAACAAACTGGATAGATAACTTTGATCTTATCCCAAAGAAGATTATGGTATTGCAAGTTGTATTTAATTATAGTGGTGAAAGGTTTGGTTAGAGTAATGGTTAAGAAGTTTACTATGTACACCAAGAGGTCACGGGTTCGATTCGTGCTGAAAAAAATATTATTTTGTGTGCATACATATATGAGTAAATGTCGGTTCATAGTCTGGGTGTTATTGTGTATCTTTTTAAGTTAAATATATTATAATAATTAAATTGTTGGTTGTGTGTGATTTTGACACACAAGAGCTTGAGTAACTTATCGCGCAGTTGGATCGATGTCTGTGATGTTTATAATATCTAATTGCCAGACACACAAAAAATACCGATGTTCGTTTAACGAACCAAGATTCGAACCGACTAGGCCGAAATCACTAACTAAAACGCCATCGAGTCAGCTTTACATAATTAGCAATTTTCTCAGACAGATGAAATGTCTCGAGGCAACAAATCCAAATATTGTGATAACCAATTAAGAGGCGTCTAGTCCGCATATTTTACGTTTTTACGGGCACCCTAGCGGGGGCCTGGTGAGTCTAATTTACGATGTGTTGTTTAATGAAATTATCCGGGGAACTCTGATCGTGTGGACGTGTGGGTGGGGAATATTGGAATTTACAAGTTTTTAGTTGGATTTGACTTATGGAATTTGGAATTCTCCCTGTCGTATTAGATTGTGATTAAATTAATTTGAGTAAGGTAAAGTTTGTGTTGCGTTGATTGATTGGCTGTTTAATTTTTGGCTGCGTTTGGGGTTTATGAATTTTTTTACTTTTATGGAGTTTCGCTGTGCCGTGTATCTACAATATTTCTTCTAGTAGGTGTCGTATGATAGAGATAGAAGTAATTATGTCATGTCAGTTGTGTTAAATAAGACATTAGGTTTGATTGTCATAAAATTGTTATAAATAATGTTATCATCCCACATATTGATCTAAATCTAATCCCAAAAACGCAGAGTAAGCATTTGTGTTGTTGATAACCAGTTTAATGGAATTATCATGATTAAAAAGTAAAAACAATCAAATGTTTATAAAACATTATTGAAAATTGACTAGTATGAAATTCGTTCTCACGACCTTCGAGTTCCAAACAAGTAACAAATATCGGTATTTGTACAATAAATAAAGTATACCTTCCTACTCATATATTGAACAGATCCCAAACTAAGTTGCTAATGTACTAACTTTACCCAAATCGCAATTATTGGAGATTCTATAAATACTCGTAATACCTTCTTGAATTTAAATAACATATTCGGCTACAAATTCCACCATGTCATGTTATTATGTAAGTCTTTAATGAAATCCTAACTGACTTCTGGAATTATTCAACATTCCTGCAAGTATAAAACATGAATTAATTAAACAAAACCCGCAAAATACGCAATTACGCAAGAACAAAAAATGATTAATTTGCACAGCATCAATAACAAAGTCCTATTCCAACATATAAATAAATAAATAAATAAATAAATGCCTTGGACTAACACACCAATTGCCTAGCCCCAAACTAAGCTCGAAGCTTGTACTATGGAAACTAGGGAACGGATAGACATACTTAAATACTTTTTATAAACATCCATGACTCGAGTACAAATGCCGATGTTCATCACACAAACATTTGCCCCTAGCGGGATTCGAACCCGCGACCCTTGGTTTTGTAGCCAGGGTCTCTAGCCACTCGACCAACGGGCCTGCCTATATAAATTTCGGAAAACGCATAAAAAAACAATTAAGCCGACAATCAAACAAAGTTTTGGCGAAGTTTGTTTAGGCGGGGTAATTAAAAAAATCGCTGGGGTCTCAATGGACCCCAGGTAGTGGGTAAGCTTAGCTTGGCGGCTTGGCATTCTTGGCGCGCTTCCGAATAAAAGCGCGCCGTCTGGCAAGTTGTCCCGTTCACACTACGCGACCGTATTTTTTTGTAGGAAGAGTTTTTTTTATTTTTTGCATGTTATTATATGGTGTTTTGTAATGACGTTTATTGAATTAGGGGAATCATTTTGTTTTGTCAAACTAACTATCTAAATTAGATGATTTTCCAAGTCTATGTAGTTACAAAATAGATCCTAATATTTTTTCTCTGCATGCAATTTGTTAATCAATGTTCTTGCTGACGTGAATATTTATTTATTTTAAAAAAATTGTACTATTTTTGGCACATGCCATTTACCTATTTGTAATTTATTGTGTAATAAAAATATACTATCGCATAACAATTAAGTCCGTACTTGTAGAAAGCACCAATCTGTACCTATTTATTACTCGGAGAGTCATTTACCTATTTGGTTTCGTCGTGACGTCGTAAATTAAACGCAACGAGACGGTAGAAATTCTCATGTAAACTGCTACCTATTGTGAGAGTCGCCTATTAATTGATATGATTTATTCGCCCGTCGCCAACGAGCTGTTAAAAAAGCTATCGGCACACAATTAATAGATGAAATATGCGATAGTATCCGACAAAACAAAGATCTACCTGTTGCGGAAGCTCAGCATCGCGCAATAAATTAATACAACAAACTTTCACCAAAACAAAGTCGCTCAATATGCGCTCGCACAAAGCTCCGGTCGCCGAAAGCTCCGCGCCCCGCGAGAGACCAGTCCGCGCCATACCGCCAGTCCGCCGGCCGCCCGCGACCGCGACACACGTCCCGCGCGCAGTGACAGTGCGCTCCCAGCGAGCGAGTGCGTGACCGAGCAGCATGCTCGCCGGCCCGGGCCTCCTCGCGGCGCTGGCCGTGGCCGCCGCCGCCGCCGCCGCGCCGCCCGACCCCTGCTACGACAGCGCGCACCCGCGCCGCTGCATCCCCGACTTCGTGAACGCCGCCTTCGGCGCGCCCGTGGTGGCGTCCTCCGTGTGCGGGCGGCGTGGGCCCGAGCGGCTGTGCGACCCGCCCGGCGCGCAGCCCGAGCCCTGCCGCGTGTGCGACGCCGCGCGCTCCGACCGCCGCCAGCCGCCGCTGCACCTCACCGACCTCAACAACCCGCACGACGTCACCTGCTGGCGGTCCGCGCCGCTGCCGCCCGCCGCCTACGACTCGCCGCCCGACAACGTCTCGCTGACCCTCTCGCTCGGCAAGAAGTACGAGCTCACCTACGTCAGCCTGCAGTTCTGCCCGGGGGCGGCGCGCCCCGACTCGGTGGCCATCTACAAGAGCGCCGACTACGGCGCGACCTGGCAGCCGTTCCAGTTCTACTCGAGCCAGTGCCGGCGCGTGTACGGGCGGCCGAACCGCGCCACGGTGACGGCCGCCAACGAGCAGGAGGCGCGCTGCTCGGACGCGCACCGGCTGGCGGGCGAGGGCGCGGCGCCCGCGCGCCTGGCCTTCAGCACGCTGGAGGGCCGGCCCAGCGCCGCCGCCTTCGACACCTCGCCCGTGCTGCAGGACTGGGTGACGGCCACGGACGTGCGCGTCGTGTTCAACCGGCTGCACATGGCGGCGGAGGGCGAGGCGGCGGACGCGGCGCAGGCGCCGGCCGGCACGCAGCACTACGCCGTGTCGGACTTCGCCGTGGGCGGGCGCTGCAAGTGCAACGGGCACGCGTCGCGCTGCGTGCCCATGCCGGCGCCGGCGCAGGCCCCGGCGCAGACGCCGGGACAGGGGCAGGCGCCGGCGACGCCGCAGCTGGCCTGCGACTGCAAGCACAACACGGCGGGCCGCGACTGCGAGCGCTGCAAGCCCTTCCACTTCGACCGACCCTGGGGACGAGCCACCGCCAGAGACGCCAACGAATGCAAAGGTCAGTCTACATTTTTGTGGGTAGATCGAAATGTCATTAAAACTTCTGTTTACTTATGCGGATTGCCGGCTACCAATTTTTTTTGGTGCTTGGCGGACATTTATTTGTTATTTTGGGATTCAGAGCAATAACCTAGCCAGATAATACGATGTAAATATTTGTCTAATTCAGATTGAATCTGAAATAGATTTAAGTATTAAGTATGTCCGTTCATTCTATTCATAAGTTATATATTACTAATGCAGCATGTAATAAACATTGTTATAGGTATTTAACACTAAAATTACCCGAAACAATCGTAACTAATCTTTGTACGCCTGATATGTAACAATCAATTACATTCATCCTCAATTGAATTATTCATAAAACAGATTAGGCATGTAAATATGGAATTCCAAAACATCTTCTATCAATGTCATGGAACTTAGCTTAAAGCCACATAAATCATTGCAATAATGTTAAAGCTCGCGAGTATAATAACAGTTGATTATTATTATACGACATGATTTTAATAACAAGTACTAGATAATCGTATTAAACTGCGATCTAAAATCAACCACGATCGTCGTAATAATAAAAAGCCGAAACGTACACATTCCGGGGCTATAAAACTATTAAATAAAAGAAATAGGAATCGACCTCATTAAAATGCAACTTATTGTCAGTAGATTTTATTTTATTCTAGTTACCCAGTAAGTTTTTTACTCGTATCGTACAATTCATGGGCACTCTCTTTTTACATTTTACATGGCAGGTTTCCTAATTGTATTCCTAATTAACTGCCTCCGTGGTGTAGTTGTTAGGTCGAATCCTGCAGGAAACATTCACCACTTAGTGTAGGTATTTTTCAGTTTGGTTAGGACATTACAGGCTTGAATCACCAGATTGTCCGATAAGAATTATGAAATTATGATTCCGTGCTTCCGAAGGCACGTTAAGCCCTCGGCCCCGACTATGGTCCAAATTGCCTAGTTTCCCTTGTGTGACGCCAGTCGCTCCATTGTAACAAACAACCAAGCTTGATCATTCAGGAACATAGTCGCAGCGTACCCTGGGCTCCGAGGCAATGGCCGAGGATGCAACCGGGACAGACGCTAGGCTGATGATGCCACGACGAGATTCACATATATATTTTGTGCTATGTCCACATACATATATGTACGTCCAGTGGTTTGTTTAACCCAGACCTCGGTCATTTACATCATAACCAACTGCGGTATTGTTTCTTTGTGTCCGTTCTATGCGCTCTTGTGTTCCGGCATTCGCAAACTTTGTCGCGGGTAGGTACTGCGCGTTGAATAAACATTTTTCTATTATGTTAAAGAAAGAATTGCGATTTGTTTATGAATGAGTATTGTTGTAGATGCTACTGGAACGTTTAAGAAAGGAACAGATTTAGTTTTAAAGTGCCTAATAAAATTTGCGTTTGTGTGGTTTGCCTTGGGACTAAAAAACGCAGCCAAGGGAATAGTAGTATATAGTACATTATTGGCACGGTGAGTTACTTACAGTTTGAATACAATTGAAAAATATATTCGATTATAAGGCTAAAGCTCTTTCAGGGCTGAATTTGGTGCTTCATGTCATTTTCGCGTAGTAATTTTATTGTGTAACGGGAATACCACTATCGATAAGTCGGTATCTCGTACATAAAACTCCTCAAGTTATGTTATACAGCAATAGTCTTAAAATTCCCCAAATCGATGTACCAAAAGCACCTTTCATAAGCCAACATGTTAATTTTACAACCGTCCATATTTCACTTCCGACATTTATATGGTTTGAATCCACGTAAAAATACGCATACCGGGTGTCTCGAACCTAAGAACGTGTGTAGAATCGAGAGGTTCATTAAAACGTAGTACGCGGCACTCGAGACCTGTTTCAGATGATCTCGGCTCACGAATTACGAAAGATTTTGAAATGCATAGATCTGGCTGATGCGATGTTTGTGACACGCGTTGCGTCAGAGGGGAGTTCCGTAATTCATTTTTATATTTTGACGTTTTACGTAGATTAAGCCTCGTATTAATAAATCGCACTCAACTCTGAGATCGATCTTGAGTGCGAACTTGATATGTCATTCTCATACAAAACAGCACCTCAAGTGATTCAGGCATTAAGTTTTTATGTCGCAGTTCTTCTGGTTCTAGATCAAATTAAGCACAAGAACACTTATCAAGATTCACTTATGCCTGAAATAACAATTAGTATTTAACAATGAGTTAAAGTGATGTGTGGAGACAAAAAGATAGGGAAAAGGAAAATTAAATAAACGACTATAACAATTTGGGGGCAAGAAAATAGCCATTAAACTTGATTAATTATATTAAAATTAGGATCTTTGCCTCTGATAGGTACTTTTATTTCTGTGCTTTGAGATTAAGGAGGAGTAATTCATAGTTATAAACCGGACAAGCGTATACCTCAAACGTCACTCAGGCGAATAATTGGCCTAAAGAATCAGTTGGTCATTATTAACTACATAAAGCATGGCGCTCTTAGATTATGTCTTTGTTTTAGGCCCCGAGTATAAATATCTTATTTCAAATGTTATCTTTCCCATTATCTCTCTCAAACGATTTGTCCACAATTTCATTAGTCAACTTATTATCAACTCGACAAACAATTTTAGAAAACAAATATTTGTTTTAATTTATCTTTGTAGTAAAATACTGTTCTCAGGAGCAACGGGGTCAATACACTTTACTTCATATTTCTACCCTGTATATTATAGCGGTCATATGTTAAAGATAAGAAGTAGGGTTAGAATTGAACATTCTTATCCTATCTTAATCTTTGTGCTAAAAATAACATTTCACATTTCTTTCCTGAAATAGGGATAAATTGTTGTATAATCCTGGCTTTTATTATTGGTACTACGAGTACAATTGCCAAATTGATAATAATAAACAAACATAGTATTGAATACTTTACTGTAAATAAAGGAAGGATATACCAACAACATACAAAAACACCTTCAAGCAAAAAATATATATATACTTACTCACGTGTATATCCGCGATCTTCTGCGTGAAAGTCACTTAGCTATCATCCATAAATTACACCAGCTTAAAAAAATGTGCTTACCAGTGAAATATCCAGTTTATATCACATTATTGGAACAACTAGCGACCGGCCGCGACTCCGTCCTCGTGGAATTCGGTTTCTGCACACATCCCAACTTCCCAACTAATTTTATAAATGCGAAAGTAACTCTGTCTGTCTGTCTGTCTGTTACGCTTTCCCGCTTAAACCTCGCAACCGATTTTGATGATATTTGGTACAGACGATCTTTAGACCCTGAGACAGAACATAGGCTACTTTTTTTTTCGAAAAAAAGAAATCCACGCGGACGGAGTCGCGGGCGGCCGCTAGTAGTGTTAATAGCTTAAAACCTTCCTCGACTAATGGACTATCAATAGAAAAAAAAACAATTAGAACGTGTAGTTCCCGAGAAGAGTGCGTTCAAACAAAACTTCTTAGCTTAATTATATTTGTATTAGTAGCTTAATAATTAAAATAGGAAATACTTATACGTTTAGTAAAATGTTCAGTTGTTATAAAATCACTCTCAAATAGGACACTAGTAAAGTATGTATCTTTAATATCTAGAATAATAAGGACAACCTTAAGGTCCATTTTGTCTGCCCTGAGGCGAATCGCAATAAATTCTAGTTTATTTAACGAGATCACAAGCAGTTTATTATTAGAAGCACTTAAATCGATTTGATTTGGAACTAATTTTCATTAATTTTATTAGCGGGTCAATTATTATTTACGTTCATTGTGAGTTAGATTTAAACTATCAAAGTTATCGAGAATTCAAATGGCCCATTGTGTTGTAGAAATAAATCAGTCGGCATGATTTATGAACTTTCTTAACTGAGCCCTTTTAATCGATCAATTAGTAAATATATACGTAGTAGTACCTATGCTTATAAATATATTAAATAACGGTTGTCCCATGTATTGTAAGTCTCCATTTGTGTACAATATCTTAAAGAATCATACTATCACAAGTATCACACTAATCATACTTCATACTAATATTATAAATGTGAAAGTGTGCTGTCCGTCAATCACGCTACTCAAGTACTGATCGGATTTTGATGAAATTTGGTATACAGGGTGCTATGGTAAAGAAACCATGACGGGATATTGCTTTAAATGTTTAAATTATACCTCAGTTAAAAGTGGCACCCAACTTTACGAAGTGTAGTGCCATATTTGAATTTAAGCCTTTCATTTCAAATGCAATTGTGCGGTTCCTTCAAGTTAATATTGTTGGACTCAAGCCAGATGGCCAGAACTATCATTGAAGAACATTAGGAATGACAGCTTTCAACTGTGAATATCATCAACTGGAATTGAGAAAGGAAATTACAACGAATCTACGAATACTAAGTACATCTCCTTGAGTCGTATTCCTCATTTCTGAGGATCGCGGTCATTGTATAAAATGATAAACTCAACAACTGTCTTGGCAATTCTAATGGAGTGGTTTGCCATTGCCTTCTCCATTTCACACACTTACTCGTAGTGTCGATGTTATCCTTTACCGTACAGCTAGTATGGAATTACGCAAATAGATCTATACTAATATTATAAAGAGGAAAGGTTTGATTTTTTGTTTGTTTGTATGAATTGAATAGGCTCCGAAACTACTTGGCAGATTTGAAAAATTCTTTCACTGTTGGAAAGCTACATTCACCCAGAGTAACATAGGCTATATTTTATCCCGGTACGGGAAGTAGTTCCCCCGGGACGCGGGTGAAACCGCGTGACAGGCCGCTATTTTTAATAATCCAGAGCGTACTCGACCGGATTTGAACCGCCGACCTTACGCATGTGAAGCGGCGCTCTTACCACTAGGCTACTAGCTGTTTAAATACATCTATCAACGTCTAAATAGACCCTTTATTGTTTAATTCTCTATGGGCGCAACTTCAGAAAACGAAATTAAGAAATATTATTATAACAATCATAATAACGTGCATGAACGCGACCCTTTATTTTTAAATCGAATTATTTCATTACGTAAGTGCACTTCTCTAACAAGTTTGGTCACAGTTGAGTTAACGTCAGTATACGATCTTAGAGATCTTAAACTAATCTTGTTGGGCCATCTGAGTATAGAAACACCCAAGGCCGAATAAATGCGAGCGAAGCGGTAGTTTTAGTTGTTGCAGTCTATTTAAAATTACTGATGACACACTATTCCGAAGTTAGAAGAAAATGCCGCAGAACTTGCGTCGCGTATTTTCCGCCTGACACTTATAACACGGCATTCGATGATAACTAGATCAAAGAAAGAGTTAAGATCAAAACAATTATATAAATCTCAGTTGAATGTTATGTAAATGTATATGGTGTTTCTTCTATTATGTTCTTATTTATTTTAGACTCACAAATGTATGAGACTACTACTATTCAAGATACAAAAATATACTTATCAAAGTCGAGTCAAGAAAATTGTATAAAGAATTGTACTGGAGTCACTATACTAAACTTGTTTTAGAAAACTATTACAATAATCCTCATTAACTACAACTTGTACCATTGCATCACTGCACACTCTTACACTGTTTTAAAGAGTTAGAATATCCTCTATTTAGCTCAATTGATTTACGAGCAGCAATTAACTTTATGACTGACTGATACTTTGTACTCTGGTGCCAGTTCAAGTGTAATTTCACCACAATAGAAGAACAATATTAAGCAGTAAATCTTGTTTGGTTGTAAATTGATTTATAATATCAAAGTTTTCTTTTTAAATATTCTAATCGGTCTTTTGAGATACATTGGACTTTAACATTGTAATCTTGACATTTGATGGCAACGGCGAGGTGTGAATAAAATATTGCGATTCAATAAATATCTCAAGTTTTCTCAGTAAAGATGTTTTTGTAAAAAGTTTATTGCGCGTGTATAGGTTTGTTTATTTCACTAGTTCAATCCTTTTTAGTGCCTTTACAAATTTACGATATCTCATTGATCATCCACATTTGGTTAGCATGGTGATTAAGTTGGATAATGGCTTGTTTAATTGCCATTTTAACCATTTCTATTGGATCTTCCATATTCCGACCAAGGCATGATTATACCATTGCAACTGCTTATACTATTGTAAACTAAATTAACTCCTACAAATCCTCTTTAAGGCGATACATTATTATTACGTTTATTAACTCATTCCGTTTCATCTAATTCACCGAAAACCTTAACAATAGCGGGTTATTCTTCGAACTCAATCTTATCGTTCGGTTAAGGAAATACCATTTTTTTACCGTCCCTTACATTATCTACAATGGCTGTACAAGTTTGATAATGCGCCCACGCATCTATGATTTGTGGCAACCCACCGTATTATCATAAATTACTTGTATTCAACTAAAGACGTCTCAAGGATGCCATGGAAATTATCCCCGTATATGGTAAGGACTTATTTAGGGCCATAGACGGCCGTTGGCGTTTAATAGATTTTATATGTTGTAATCTGATGAGAATGTGTTTGTAAACACGTTGATTTTATGTATCTGACCTGTGAGTGTTAAAAGTTGACTCTTATCTTCAATCGTATGCACGGCGTTTGAAATCTTTAGATAAGTGTTTTAAAATATTAAGAATTACTCGTTGGTGCCAGTATGTCATTTCGTAGTTCGTGAGTTTAAGTTGTAAATAGCTTTTTCAGCATTTTTAGTAAACTTAAGATAATTAAGGGATCGCCAAGATAGCTTTCTAAATAATTTTATGTATATTTGAAGCAAGATCCGAAAATTGTGAAGAATTTTATCTGCCTCAATCATAATTGTAAGGATAATTTACCTTGAGGATAATTTGTATAGTGAAACTCAGTTTAATCATGCCTGGCAGGGCTTTCGATCATAATAATAAATAAGATCAGAATATCCACTTCATTATTTTTAATTAACGTGCAGCTTTACAAACGCTCACCGAATTCTGGTATCTGTTAGTTTTATCATGAAGTTATTGAACTTTGTTTTATTTATATTAAAATCTGATTAAAGTGCTTCTGTTGGAATATTGAAATCATCAGTAGTAGGTGTTCTTATAGGGAGTTTAAGTTAATTTTTAAAATAATCTTAACCAATCTTGCGCATTTATAATACGAGTGGACGTCGTTCTTAGCACTAGGGTACCGAGCTATTAAAAAGGATGGCAAACGTTGTAAAAATGTCCTCAAAAACATGAAGAGTCGCTTATATGTGAAGCTCTTTACAGCTCACCGCGACAAAAAAGTCGTTTATTTACAAAAATACCTCTCTTAAGGCGAAGTGACACAGAAACACAGATGTTCCAATCTCAACCCGACTAATCCGGTAAACCTTTGCTATATATATTTCGTCGCCAATCTTCGAATTAATCTCGCAAAAACAACATTGAACAAGGTAAACTGCCCGCGAGCCGGGAATAAATCTCGTCAAATGACACCCTGTTTGCGAGGAGAGATAATTGTCGCACTGTTATGATGTTTCCTTCCGAAATTGAGATTTAATGATGGCGAGAATAACTCGGGATTTAATAGGATTTAACGAGTATGAGAGTGAGAAATCTGTGCTTGCGCACGCGCATATGACACTTTCATCCTTACTAATATCCTTATTTACCGTTTTTAGGGTTCCGTAGCCAGAATGGCAAAAAAACGGAACCCTTATAGATTCGTCATGTCTGTCTGTCTGTCTGTCTGTCTGTCTGTCTGTCTGTCTGTCTGTCCGCCAGTCTGTCACAGCCACTTTTTTCCGAAACTATAAGTACTATACTGTTGAAACTTGGTGAGAAGATGTATTCTGTGAACCGCAACAAGGTTTTCACAAGAAAATAGAAAAAAAATAAAAAAAGTGGGGGGTCCCCATATTCAGAACTGAAACTTGAATTTTTTTTTTCATTGAACATATACGTGTGGGGTATCTATGAATAGGTCTTTAAAAATTATGTTAAGGTTTCTAATATCACTTTTTTCCAAAGTGAATACTTTGCGTGACAGACCCATCCAAAGTGGAAAAAAGTGTGTCCCCCCCCTCTAACTTCTAAAATAAGAGGATGATAAAACTGAAATAAATATACAATGTACATTTTCATAAAAACTACCAACGAAAATTGGTTCGAACGAAATCTATTCAGTAGTTTTTTTAATACGTCAAAAATAGAATTTGTACGGAACCCTCAGTGCGGGAGTCCGACTCGCACTTGGCCAATTTTTTATCAATAGGAAAGTGACTTTATTTGTTTGATGTTCCGCCGTAACTGCTGAGCCGACTGCTTTGAAATTTTGCAGACGTAAAGTAAGGAGTTCGGATTAAATAAACGGGTACTTTTTATCCCGGAAAAACTGATGTTCCCAAGGTAAAACAAAAATATTGTTTGCAATATAACCGACGTGGGCGAAGCCGCGGGCGGAAAGCTAGTAAAATATATCCTTTATGTAACAGCTACAAGATGTTCAACCGCTAGGAGAGTATTATGTTTATGTATTTCTGGGAAGTAATAAATGAATTTGAATTTGAATTTATTAAGCACTAGCGGCCCGCCCCGGCTTCGCCCGTGGTACTTGTCCACTATTTAATGGATGATATTATACATAAAAACATTCCTCATGAGTTACTCTATCTATTAAAAAAAACCGCATCAAAATCCGTTGCGTTGTTTTAAAGATTTAAGCGTTCATAGGGACATACAACATACAACATGACAGAAAAAGCGACTTTGTTTTATACTATGTAGTGATTTTCGCATCTTAGGGCCATAACACACGGCTAATTTAAACGCGCAGACGACGCGCGTTTCAGGAACGCGCGTTTTCGGCGCCGTAGATGCTGATTGTTGCGTTTGCAATCATGATACAAAAGTTACAAAGTTGCGATAGAATCTCGTTTGAATCGCGTATACGCGTGTAATCTGCGCGTCGTCTGCGCGTTTAAAATACGCCGTGTGCTATGGCCCTAATAGTGGAACCAATTAAAAATCACTGGTGTCCTCTTATACTCGTAAATATATATATTTTTGCAACCAAGGGACATGCTGCCGCCTCAAAACGAAAAGGAATGTGACTTCCGCGTTCTGTTCTGCGCTCTTTTATGATTATGAATGAACATTGTGAAACAAAACAACACACGAAGTACTACTTCCCTCAAGTTTTCTTTGAGGTCCTGACAGTGCCCCATACGCCACATGCGTATTGCTTGCATTGCATTTGCTTTTATCTAGCCTTTTATCCATAGGTCGCTGGTTCGAATCCGGCTCGAAGGACCAAATTTTGTATAAACCTCCGAAGGCCGCACCTCGGATATCGGTGGAGTGATCTTAAATAATTGTTGTGAGTGTTTATTTCACCTCACATGACCTCAAGATGAACTATTTATATTTTTAAACTTAATATTTAATTACGAAAATAAAAGGGCGCCATTTGTGTTTTTTGTTCTTTTTTTTAATTGTCAAAATGTAAAATGTCAAATATTCAGCCAGTAATAAATGTTTCTAAAAATATTCACAAATGAGTTCGTATATGTTTTGACCTATAAATAAATACATGTAAAATCCCTAACACACGTAATGCATCGTTTCTTCTTCTTCCTAGCGTTTATCCCGTTTCTATGGGGGGTTCGCTTTGTCCATGATCTAGGATTTGGCGAGTCTGGTTATTAAATTGAAGTGACTGCCATCAGACCTTCGTAACCCATAGAGGGGAACCAGACAGATTGGATCATGGATACACATTCAGATCTAACTGAACTAAAATCTGAATGTGCAGGTTTCCTCGCGGTGTTTTCCCTCACCGCCGAGCTAATGGCGCAAATCCATACTTGCATGTACGGAATGCATCGTTTATTACTATTAAATGTACTGTATGTCACTGTCACCCCTCTTTAAACGAGTAAAGTTGATCTGTATCCAAGGCAGTCATTATCCGAACGTTACGCTTTAAACAATTATTTTATTGACTCCCTAAACCTATAAGCTCATTGCAAACGTTCAACGCATCGTATATTTATATTTTTGCGTTGAATCGGACTGGACAATGAACGCCATTTGAAATCCTATTTCACGCGGGTCGCTTACAGCCGCAGTTACTGTAAAAATACAAGGACCGTTCCATGAATATTTTTACTCGAACCGCAGTTACGGAATACAATTATTTACTCAACCTTTTAAATTCAACGCAGTGTTTTCACGCTCCACATATAGAATTCCGACAATATTTTCTTTCGATTCCTAAAATAATTCGGGAACAAAATGATCCAGAAAAAGGGGAATGTTTGGAATAAAAATATTGGGTCTTATGTATCGCGATATTGACTATGTCTCGGTCTGATTTGTGTGCCATCTTGCCGCAGGGGAAGCACTGACAAAGTTTTAGTTCAAATCCGGATTTGGACCGAAATCCCTCTAGAATTTGGTTGGTAGTCAATTTCGGAACGAAGGAGGTTTCGTAATTCGACATGAACAAGTTTTTATTGTTGTTCACGAATAACTCGGTAGTTAATGATCCAATCTTAATTATTATTATTTTTTTATTCGTTATTAGGAATTTTTGATGTAATGTCGATGGTCCTGCGGCTGATCATTAACTACCGAGTTATTTGGACGACCCGCTTGGTGTAATGGTCAAAATGTTGACTATTACGCAAGAGGTCGCGGGTTCGATCCCCGCACAGGACAAACATTTGTGTGCATGAACATGTCTGTTTGTCCTGGTCTGGGTGTTATTTGTATCTATTTAAGATTTGTAATACCACTGTTGATTCTGATGTCTGTAACACAAGTGCTCAAGCTACTTAACACGGGGTCAGATCAATGTATGTGATGTTGTGAAATATTTATTTATTATTTATTTATTTATTATCTCAATTTCAATGTTTTGGAATTAAGGAATATCTCATAACCGTAGTAGACCATAGTGGTTGTAAAGATTGTCTGCCGTAGCCGAAACCCGACTAGGGGGATATTACTATCGGTACATGGTCCGGTGACCGTAATAAAATGTGGTATCTTTATTGTGCCCTGTTACTGGTAACTCGGCGATGATTATTACGTTTTAACGATAGCTTAATGGCTCTTCGATACCATGAATACGAGAAATTCAATTTGTTAAATGGTTATTGATAAAACTTTTTACTACTTTACCTGCTGTAAGAGTCCTTGTAAGGGTTATTAAAAGATGGGATCCTGCTTTATCGGGACACATATTATTGTAATATATGGCAAAGTGAATTACGTACGTGCTATAATAACTAACTATTATGGCTCAACGACCCAAAGTGTGTCTTGGCCTCCGAAACGAGAGACTTCCACCGGTCTCTCTATTCTTTCGTTTCTGTTTCGTAACAAAGTCTTTTTCCGTGGGAGGGGAGTTAATCCGCCGCACAACCCCCGATATGTTGGAGGACCACATCCTACTTCGGTCAGCGAGCCCATCGGACCTAACCGGTAGCACAGCTTAGCTATGCCGATAACTCAGCTAAGCTGTGCTACCGGCCTTCCCCCATCCGCCACCCGGGGGACGTTCCCTTACGCCGTGAGGCCCAGCGCGGGGATAATAGTCTACAATTATTTTATGCCTCGCTCTTCTATTTAATTAATATAACTGGACAATTTTTAATAAAATATTCATTTAATTTTCTATAAATTTTGTATGTGGAATCTGTATGCTAAATAAAAATGTCGAAATGAATATGTATAATACCGGACCGCAGAGTTTGTGAAACTAATTTAACTCTGTCTGTCTGTCTGTCTGTCTGTCTGTTACGCTTTCCCGCTTAAACCTCGCAACCGATTTTGATGAAATTTGGTACAGACAATCTTTAGACCCTGAGACAGAACATAGGCTACTTTTTATTTCGAAAAAAAGAAATCCACGCGGACGGAGTCGCGGGCGGCCGCTATAACGCAATATTTTCATTCATAAAGAAATTGAATGAGTAGTTATAACCAATAAAACAACATAAACATACAAACAAGTCGATGTTATCGCGACAATGAAGGAACACCTCTTTATTGCCCTGTCAGCAATAAAAGACTAAACGGATATAACACAAGTATCGGACACGGCCCACTCATGTAGATATGCGGCAATAAAATAAATCTTAGGACCTTCCGAGGTGAGGTGCAGGGTTAGGAGGTCGTAGCTTCGATTCCCGGCTTTTTATGCAAACTTCAATTTGAAGAGGAAGTGGCGTGCGATAGTGGGTGGTATTGTCTAATCAATGCATAGATACTTAAAAAAAATTGCGCCATCCACTGTCATTCTGATGGTACCTAAACGGAAGAATCCACCAATTTTAATATTAAAGTTCAACTTACCCCTGCAGTTCTCGTATTGTCATTCCGCCCCACATAATACCCTGGCTTACTAGCATCTCTATTATGAAATATTGGTCCATTGGTTTATTTTATCGCGAACCCAGAAGTTTGGCATCTCATTTCTTTGCTGATCTATTAAGCGATGGAAAGCGTTACCAGCGTGCGTATTACCTTCTCCCTAAAACCTGGATTCCTTTAAGAGAAGCGTGAAGTATCTTGCTGGTATCCGGTATCCGGTATGGCGATGCTAACGGATACGATTTTGGTATCACAGCAGTTATGGCGCCTCTTTGGCTTACCATTAGGCAGAGAGGAGCCAATGTACCTATACCAATGCTATATAAAAAAAATGTTGTGTCTCAAAGCGTCAGTAGCATCTTTTCCCACTAAGGAAAAGAAACTTTTAAGACATGTCCTCTGCTTTCTGGCCATAATCCTGAACCTGCGATAACAAACAAATCACTCTGACACTCCGTCCACAATTATGTAGATACGCAGCTATAAAATAAATCTTAAGATCAACCGAGATGTGTTAAACCAGCCTCCCCATCGAAATGGAGTAATAAAACAACATAATCTTTCCCAAGATCGAGATCCTTACTAATTAATTGTAATACAATACCTTTTTTAAGTCATTCTTCCAGGAATCGTCGTTTGTATCTAAACTTTAAGGACGAAATGTGTGTATATTAATTTGTATGACTTAATTATTAGCCTTGCGGTCGATTGATCTTTTATCATCCGTATTTTATAAAACATTTGCGTGCACATTTAATTATTTCGATAGTGCATTTATGAACTGACCTAAGCAAAACATCATTTAATTTTAATTATTTGCGGTTATTAATATTCTTATGTTTTGTTTGTAGTACCTATAAACCTACGCGGCCGAAAATAAAGTGGTAAAACTTTTTCCTTTTTTAACCGTCCGATTCCAACCGACTCCAGCGATACACTTTGACACTTTTTTCCTGGCAATAAATTAAATACTAAACCTTTTATGTTTTATAAGAGGGCGCTGTGTGGTCTTCCAATATCTTTAAGAAAGCGACGATTATATATACACCCGATCCAATGCTATTTCTTCGTGCTTAATGAATTGGTGATGGTTTTACCAATGGATGCTAGGGCATTCCCTAAAAAATACATAAAACATAAGGAAAAGATTAACACCTAGGCCTTGACAAATAGACATGTTGATGCACATACATGTTTGTCCAGTGCGTGTATCGAACCCGCGACCTCTTGATGTAATAGTTAACATCTTGACCACTACACCAAGTATGTCGACCAATCATCACGAACAGCCTATGTCCACTGCTGGACATAGGCCTCTCCTAGAGCTCTCCATCAACCGTTCCTCGACCACTCACATCCAGTTCCAACCAGCCATCTTTTGCAAATCGTCACACCATAATATTACTGAGAATCTAATCTAGCTTATATCATACTGCTCATTCAATTGCTACTGAACTTATCTAATGCAAACAAGCGAGATTATAACTGCTTCATAATTTTATCAGCCGCTCATACTACTGCGAATTAATTAAACTGATAGTGAATAAACACTTCAGCTATTGGATATGACTTTTGTGCATAATTTACATCGGTTTTGAATGAATCTGCATATTGATGCAACGAAAGTTTTGAACGTCAATGTGATAGGTGGCGCTTGGGACGCCCACTGACTCTTTTGTTTATGGTATAGTTTTTTACTCTGTCGCTAAATATTGTTAAGCTATCCGCCCATGCTTCCCGTTTGTGCAAGTTGGTTAAGTAAAAGAAACCTGAGATTTGACTGTGTACCTCAATATTGATGTTGGTATGATTATTAAACTTCACTGAAAAAGTGTTTTTTTCATATTTATCTTGTTATTGCTTTTAAGAGAAATATTAAGGTACTAGCGACCGCCCGCGACTCTGTCCACGTGGGACTCGGTTTCCGCACACACATAAGTGTTATTAATTATGTAGCTTGAAGCATTCCTCGACTAATGGATTATCCAACGCAAAAATATTTTTTTCAAATCGGACCAGTAGTTCCTGAGATTAGCGCGTTCAAACAAACTTTTCAGCTTTTTTATTTTATAAGTATAGATAAATTCTACACGTTTCAGATCTTGAATCCAACAATAGGCAAAAGAGCAAACGCTCTCAGTCAGCGAATAATCGTCGCCCAAGGACATTTTCTGGTCCAGATGCACCAATATAAACTGCATAATGATATTCACAAAAAGTTATCGAAAAGACTTCGTTCACGGCAATTACGAGGGTCTCGCCCACGCCCGCTTAATGCTAATAGAGCAGTCTCGATAAATCAGCCGATATGATAAACGCGACGCGTAATTATTTCACCCAGCTCTGATACATTGAGTCCACTTTGACCACCCAATTATAGAGCTCAGATGCTCTACTCACTTGACCTCCTGGCCTAGTCCCCTTTGAACACTCATCATCATTATCATCATCATCACAGCGAATAAAACAGTGTGAAACTGACTAGCGTGTTGAATTGTTGCATCGCATGTTGAAATACATACATAATACACACCAATTGTTAATTTTGGCAGGCCTATTTGCTGTTTTGGTTAGGCAAAATAATTTAAATAGGTGCTCAAACTCCACCTTAGATAAGATCGCAGTGAAATAGCACCTCTTAACTTTTGTGCTATGTTTTTATGGGGTTGAATAGAAAGGTAACGCATCTGCGACCCTTGTCCGGTTGTTGATGTCCATGGGCAGCGGTGATCACTTTCCATCAAGAGCCTTTCTGTTCGTTTGCCTCCCTATACCATTATAAATAAGTAGACTAGGCTAGGTGTTCAAGTTGCGGGCGCTAAAACTTGAGAGCTTAAAGAGGACTACCTCAGACCTGCATACATTGTGTTGCCACGCTTGTCAACTGTTATTCCAGCTGTTGCGTGCGGAACATTAATTTAATTAAATGCCGTGGGTGTTGGGGGAATCTGCATTTTTAATACTGTTTCACTTGACACATATAAATGTCCTGCAAATGGACTGCTTGCTGATGGAAAAGGGCTACTGCGTCCAGTCCCATTCAGACTACCATGTTGTAGGGTATTGAATTCTTCTACTCCTAATTTCAAGTGTGTTGTCAGACTTTCATGGGTCGGTAGATGTTCCGATAACCAAATGCAATAATGAAATTCGAATCTCTGCCTCCGCTGTTTACTATCGAAAATTGGAGAAAGATAGGATGTGGTGTGTAGCTCTTATCCCTTATCAACACTTCTGTCCGAGAACCGTACTTTTATTCCTTAGTATAGCCAAACTCGACAACTACAATAAATATCGGTCGCCAATAAAATTGAAAATTAAACAGCTGTGTCAATTACTCCATAAAAGTAAATCAGCACAAAACATTAGTCTCTGTTACGGGTCTTTGAAGACTAGCTTTAACTTATGTTGGCGTGGAAAGCTGTCTACAAATCATAACTGCGGCGGCGCGGCCATTACGGCTCAATCGCGCTATCGAAATAAGCCGCTAATTTTACCGCAAAACAAAGCGACTAGTGACTACGACTCGAGTGCGAGGGGACATGGCCGGTTTACAAGAGACGATTCGGAAAGGATTGCTCGTTATTCTGCAACTAGCGGGCGACTGCGACTCCGTCCGCGTGGACTTCGGTTTCCGCACACATAGTGTTTTTATGCTATATAGCTTAAAGCCTTACTCGACAAATGGATTGTCCAATGTTCAATTCGAACTAGCAGTTCCTGAGATTAGCGAGTTCAAACGAACATCACAAACACTTCAGCTTAATTATTTTAGTACAGATTTTATTGACAAAATCCCATTATTTATTGTATTTATTTATTACTAGCGGCCCGCCCCGGCTTCGCCCGTGGTACTTGTCCACTATTTATACATAAAAACCTTCCTCATGAGTTTCTCTATCTATTAAAAAAAAACGGATCAAAATCCGTTGCGTAGTTTTAAAGATTTAAGCGTTCATAGGGACAACATAACAGAAAAAGCGACTTTGTTTTATACTATGTAGTGAAGTGGTACAATGCTAAAAATGTTCAAGTACTGTCACACTAAGCAAAAACGCCCATTATAGAAACGTAAATAGTCCTCGATCGTCGTCATCCAGTAAATCGTTACTGGATGAAAAATTAGCTTCGATTAAGCAGGGAAGTCAGTGTTAAATTTTAGATTATAAACCTAGCATTCTTTTATTCGTATTGGTCGTGCGCTCAACAAACATAAAAAGTAAAATATTAAAAACCTCAAACAAACTAAGAGAAATTCAATATTTTTTTGTTATCTATTTTACGCAGTGGTAAAAATTGGCAGATAGCCATGCAATCCGATTTAATTTAAATATAAATGCTGAATTATAATCCTTGAGGTGCACTATGGGAGGGGGCACCGCCCTACGTGATTTATGAATGTTTTAATTTGAATAAATTGGTTTTGAGTATATCTTTTTCTGCAATAAAAGTTATTAGAAAGTCTATGATTCATTTCTATTGAGATATGATATAATAAGAAACTAAATTTTAAAAACATAAAATTTCTTAAATCACTTAATGGGAATGAAATCTATTTATTTATATCATTGAAACTGATAGTCTGAGGCTCGTATTAATAAATCGCCCTCAACTCTGAGCTCGAACTTGAGCGCGAACTTGAGGTAACTGTTTTGTATGAGAATGACATATCTAGTTCGCACTCAAGATCGAGCTCAGACTTGAGTGTGATTTATTAAGACGAGCCTAAATCAGCATATTACACACCCAATTACTTGCCTCATCATACAGTAGAGTTGAGTACATCTTATTACATTCTTATCCAATCATGCAAAGATGACAAACAACATCTTGGACAAGTGCCAAGAAATAAAGACTATTAGTTATGTCATAATGGCCAGTTGATACTAAAATAGTAGCTGTCACTAAGGATTGATGGATGGGTGTGCTAATTGTGCTATGTTTCTGCTAGTGAGCAAGGTCTCTAGAACTCAGTTGGGGAGGGTTTGGGGGCCTTTAAAAATAAAGGCAGACAACGCATCTGCGATCCTTGTAGAGTTGTTGATTGCCATGGGCAGCGGTAATCACTTACCACCATCAGGTAAAGCTTGCCGTTTGCTTTGCTCTTACATAAATAAAAGTACAAAAGTCGTCGCGTGTTAATCGACCCTGTTGGCAAACGGTCAACTAAAGATCTCTTTGGCACCGAGCGCTGTTAGAATGATGGATTTTTTTGAATAAGGTATGAGACCGATTTGAATATAGTTTGGTTTCGTAAATATTTTGTTTTTGTTATTTATTACTCAACTAATTATCATAGGCATGGTGCTCGCTTCTGGTTTGAAAGCTATTAATAAAAATAGGTTTATGGTAATAGTTTATTTATGTTTTCGATCGATTCTTCACAATTGAGGTATGGTTTTTGCTTGTGAATAAACATGTTTTGATAACTTTTTATTTCCAAACAAAGGTCTTTTGGTCTCTTAAATGGTTTACTGTCACAGTTAGTACATTCGAGAAAGACCAATAGATAAATACAGTGTAATTGTTGGACTTGCCAAATCTTAGATCATAACTAGACTCTGGCAGGAGTGCAGTGGTTCCAATGCATAATGCAATAACTGGCCATGCCAAATGGGTCATAAGCGTATCTTAACTAGATCACGACAAAGAAAGTAGTAAGGTACTTTTTCTGATAATTTCATTTCGTTGAAAAGCGCGCAATATTATTCAAGAAACTAAAAAGTTATCGAGAACTTTGCCGCGATTGATCGAGAGGCTAAAGCAGTTATTTACCATATTTTTCGCATCTAAATGGCAGCCATTCGTCATGGAATGAAATCAGAAGTATCGTATACATCAGTGCCTCCGGGCCCATATTTCAAGTCTCACTATTGATGCGGTGAATCCTACTGGGTATCATTTTGCTTCGCTTTAACATGACATGTAGTGTATTTTAATGTTATCTTTTATGTTATCGGGAAGCGAATAGGATACAATTATTCTTTCTTATCCAATGTGGGTGAATGTATTTATTTCTTTACCTCCTAAAAATTGCCAATTACTAAGTCAAGTTGATGGAATTATTTGGATGATGCTGACATGTGGTCTTTTAACGAAGTAGTTCTTCCGAAACTTGAGAGGAATTTTGCGAAGTATGGAATGTGTGACTAAAATGTTTCAGAGATCTGGGTATGCTTTATAATCATCGAAATCATTTAGTTTCAGGACACGTTGGGTGTCCAGATCTGATAGAAGTGTATCACCAGCTCTCATTCAAGTCGATAAATTGAATAAAAATAAACTTGTCACTATGTTTCGATATACTAGTTCTTGAATAGGACAGCACAATAAAAGTAGCAAAGAAAGTAGGATGCGCTTAAATCATCGGTGCGGGCGATCGCGGACAATGCGACGTCGCGCGGAAGCAATAACTCAATGTTTGTTAGCGGCTCGGAGCGTCCTTTGGCGTTCCTCAGGGCTGTCGTCTGCGGCCGTAGTTATTGAAGTTGACTGATTTGATTGCTTCCGTGGTACTGTGGTTAGAAGCACGTGTAGGGGAAGAGTTTTTTTGTTAGGCAAATAAGAATCAATTGCATGGATTGGATAAAGGGTTAAAAGCAGTCCAAGGGTGGCGTGTATTACTTACCATCAATCAGGTGAACCACTTGCTTGTTTGGCTCCCTCTTACATTAAAAATCTCAAATCTCTCAAATTTGCAGCTGAAATCGGTACTAACTCTGCCTAGTGCCGATTTTAGCTGCAAATGGGCTGTCGCCCCCTAGCAGTTGTTTACAACATTTTCCATCGTGAAAAGAAGAGCTGAAAACTGCCATGATGGAAATCGCCAGCTAACTTTAAAATCTATCGTGACTTTTGTGGTGTAACGGGTTTCGTGGCGAATGATCAAGAGACATTCATTTGCCAGGTGTCAGATTTCCATATTACAACTTTAGTACCTTGAGCTTGCATGAAAATGACCGAGAGCAAATAACAATTATTAATTTACGATAATTGTCTCCAGCCAGCCCTACTTTGAGCCTCGTCTTTATTCTGCCTACGGTTTTCGCGATGTCCTACAGCTTTATTATTTGAGTAACAAAGAGCAGTTTCGGTTGTAAATTACCCACAGTGACAGCAGAAGTGTTTTTTCAAGTTTTACGTCGTGTGAGTGCATAATTAATGGACTTTACGGAGATTACCTCCCACAATGAGAAGGCTTTCGTGTTTTACTATAAGCTTGTCTATTGTACAATTTTATATTGCTGTAGCACCATAAAGTTGGTCTAAGGTCGTTTATTGCAAAAGAGAGAAGGTATCGAAGAGAAAACATGATAATTTTGAACTGAGGTCGTTTGTATTTATTTAGTCATATATGCAATAGGCTTATATTTATTTGAGTCAAGTAAATAAAAATGTGTTGGTCAGTACTCTCTGGTGACGATTCTTAACAAATGTAGTTGTATTGATTTACGAAATCGGTCATGCTTTTTCCTTCATAAACGATATTTTTTGAACTGGGGATCTTAGTTGAATAATTATTTCAGAAAAAATACGATTAAGGCGAGCTAAATAAATAACCAATGACAATATATTAATTTAAAGACCATTATGCCTACAAGTTAGACACAGGGTATTCCGTGCTGACGTGAAAAGCGTACTTAAGCAGAGCCTCTCCCAAAACAAACAGTCTAATTTCACTTTTCCACTTTGCCGGTCACTTACCAGGTTCCTCCTGTTATTAGTCGGTGCACGCGATATCCCGATTAGCTGACGACCAGTTTAAAATGACCCGCCATTTTTGATCGAGCGGAGTTATGAGATGCGTCAATATTTTTTCTTAGCCTGTATTTGTAGATTTTAAATAACTTTGTATAATATGTAATTATTTTGTTTTACTACTACAAAAATTCAGTGTATGAGAAGCGATACAATTTGTGGAAAATTCCTTGTCAGGTCAATATAAAGATAATATAGACTTTCTTTGGATTTGCTTTAGTTTTATGTTATATATTTTATGTTATTTCATTTAATTGGGATATTTTATTAACCCCAACCATAATTATGAGGAATATTATTGAGCTTTTTCTGTAGTTGGCGAAGTTTATTAAACATTTAATATTTTTATTTAAAAATAAAGTACCAACGATAAGTGATCGCACAATCGTGACGCTTGCCGATTGATTACACTAAATACCTATTAGTTGAAAATTTATCACCCTTCGTTTTCAAATTTTTCTAATAAATTTTCATTAATTTTATTAGAAAGAGAACCGAATTTCTGACATTACGCAGTTCAACGTTCCCTGGTTGTTTGCACACTGAAAGTGGTGTTGTTGATGGTAAATGGTCGTTATCATTACCTGTCAATGTCCGAAGTTTCATGTTACGTATATTTATGTTGGTAACTCACGAGTGATTACAATAATTTGGTAAGAAAGTTAAAAGATATCTGGAAGCAGATAATGCGAGTATAAACACACCGTTTTTCTTGTGTTGTATATTTATGTTGGTGAATTTATAGTCAAGCTTTCTGCCATCAGTATCATCAGCCTATTAATGTCCACTGCAGGGCTAAGGCCTCCATCATTTGAAATCATGTTTTCGTTACAAAGATGGGTTTTGGCTTAATCAACACCCTTGCCAAATGCTGGTTGGTGGACCCGGGAATCGAACCCAGGACCTCGAGATCACGGCCCGGTACTTAAACCACTAGACCATCGAGGCGTTTCTGTCATCATACTTGTTTTTTTTTCAATTTCGTTTTTAATTTATTGATTAGAGATAATGTTATTTCTAATATCTGTACATATTTGTAATTGTTAATATTTATAAGTATACCTGGCTTTGTAAGTCAGAATCAAGTTTTTTTGCAATCAAAGTTATCCTCTCAAACGAAAAAGAATTTTCGCAAACGATGATACATCTACAATCGTGCACGAACATTTCCGCTCTCCAAGTCTGTAAGTGATTTAAAACGATAAGTTTCTACGAACGGGTCCATTGTTCATAAATGTCTTAGACAGTGGGGTGAGCTAGCATCTAGGGATGCCCGTTACGATACGATATATCGGAATATCGATACAGCACTATACGATACATCGATATTTCATGCGATATTTTGATAAGCTTCGATATAACGCATTTACGTATCGTAGGAAACTAAATCGGTTGTGATATAGTTTCCTACGATACGATGTATAGATTTAAAACCGTAAAAGGTTAAATCCACGGTGCTAATCAAAATTATTATTTTTGCGTTGATTAAGTGTTGAATAATGGCAATTGTGGTCTTTTTTTGAATAAATCTGTTTAAAATATGTACACATAAAATAAACCCTTCGCTCGATATATACTCATTATAATCATACTTATGATATAATTTCATTGTTTCGGGTAAGTTGCTGAGATCACTGCGTCGTAGCTGATAAGGTGACTGAGTGATGCATGACAAATGTATGACATAGCTAGTACGTCGTTGTCAAGCATAGCATTTTCACGGAAGAACGTTAATTAGCTTTACTGTTGTAGCTTGTAATGTTTTTGTAGGGGATTGTCTTTAAATGGTCGATGCGATATGGTGTAGGTGACCTCAAGGGTAGTGCGAATTTTATCCTTCATCCAGTAGAGGCAAGCACTCCAAACTTTACATGAGCGAGGATGATAGAATACTTAACGTATCGGGTTATACATTAGCTCGTATCGCATATAAATTAAAAGGCATGCGATACGGTTACGATACGATATGTCAATACAAAAGAAATCGATAATATCGCGTATCGATACAACCAAGTTCGATACAGTTACGATGCGATACAATACACTTTTAGGGCATCCCTACTAGCATCCTGCAATTGAGCCGGTCGCATTGTGCGGTATCCATTGGTCCGTGGTCATACGCGCCGCGGGGTTGCCGTGTACCCACGAAGCATTCTATGTTGATTAGGACCCTGATTGGTGGGTGGTCGCCTAGGTTTGTTTTGTTGCGACATGTTTATTGCTCTTTCAGTTGTTTGAATTGAGTTAATAGGTTTTGCTTAAAGGAAACACTTTTTTTTGATCTCAATGTTTTTCATGTGTGTGTGTGTGTATAACGAATCTTAAGTCAAAAGGAAACAAACATCTCTAGCCAGGTAAACAAACGTCAGTAAAACGACAGCTGTGAGAAAAGGTTCAGTCTCTGGAAATGATCACCAATACTAGCGCACCTAAAAAGTATTCTGCGCGAGTCCTTTAGTTGCAGTTCCACTATACAAGCTTATTCGTATTTGGCAATTTGATAATTAAACGCATCTTTTGACAACGAAACAGCTTCAATGATACTGGATCTTGCCCTGTAAGGACAGGAAGGAGACATCTAGACTAAAATTTAATTTTTAATAATCAGAATAGAACGCATTATTCGTCATAACAGTTATTCCTCCCACAGTGTTAAAACGATGATGAAGCATCTAATATCGATATTGGAGTGTCATCTAGCGCAGTAAATCAGGCGCGCGTCAGAACTGATCAATTGGGGCATTAATTCGCGTCGGCCCAGTGACCGGCGCGTGCGCAGCTGCCATTGACAGTTAGCGCGCTTGCAAGGAATATGCGCGTAGGCCAGGGCAGGCGAACCAATGGCACGCGACAAAATATTTTGGGCACGTTGTCGATCAGAAAACATGTGTGAAAAATGTGTCAAGTATAACGCGAGTGGACCAATTATTATTTTTTCAAATTTAATCAGAAAGTCGTATTTTTTTCATGGCACGTCAATAACTTCATGATTTATTTTTAAATCGCAAATAAATCTACATATAAAGGTTCGCCCACTCTGGCGTAGGCGAATGTTGAGAGGTGACTAGTGGAATATGCGCGCATAGGCGAAAATAAAGAAGTTGGAAGAAATGAGATAGGTGAAAATAAAGAGGTGACTCGCGAAATACTAGGAGCTTTGCGTGTAGGCTAGCATTGTCTTAATAAAGAGGTGATTCGCGGGTTTAGTTGTGGGCATTCCGTGTTACGTTACTATTTAAACGAAATCCCGCCATGTTTACTTCAGAAGTTAATTTAGTGTAGGAACACACTAGTCTAAAAATTACGCGACCAAAGTTTGGCGGAAATGCATTTTCTATACGAAATTGAGCGTCGTAATTTCGGCATAGTGTGTCATCGTCACGCCGAACTTCTGTCGCGTTTTTTCCGCCTAATGTGTACTTAGATGAATATTTATACAATGTATTTCCGAATGACATAGAAGACAATCAGATATACCTAAAGACGAATACCTTAACCCGTTTATGCAGAGTTCAAATCACTTACGGCATGTTTTCATTAACTCAACATAAGCAAGAATTACATGAAAGCCCAAACCACTGATGCTATCTGGTTATTCACAAGACACTAAATATTGTAGGCTGCCTTTAATGTATTCTACGCCTACTTGCCGCCAACGCTGTCGTTATAAAAACTATCGGGGCAAAATAATTGTACACCTGTTTGTTTGCAGTATTCAAATAAACCACAAAGTTATCGAGATAGTGGCAAAAACAAAATAACTTTCATTTCATTAATCCTGCAATCAATTTAATTGTAAGGTCTTTTGATACGCGAAGTTTTTAATCAAAATCGCTAATCCCAAGAATATTGCATTTTAAGATATGTAATGTTTTGCTTAAAAATATATAAAACACTATGTTCCAGACCTGTCACTTTTAAGAGAGAGTAGCCTGTAACTTTTAAGATTGGAAACTAATTTGTGACATCTTTCGCGCTGCAGAAATCCGTTGACTACAGAAGTCACTTCCCATCAGACTATTTTTCCTTTTGCTTACCAATTATACTCATTGTACACGCTGCGACTACAAACCTAATTTGACAAGCCCGGTTATTATCTACGGGCGTTATTATCTATATGGAGCTCAAAACTGACCCCATTACCACGACAGACACCATACTGCCTCCTCAGATCCTATAACAGCCCGCTTTCAAACTACAAAGAATATTTTCCTACTTCCCATTCAGTCAGTTATTAATAACGAAAAAAATGTCGGGTCGTGTTACAAAACGGCTGTTAATCGTAACTAACTCTGGTTAGAAATAACCGCGGTTACAGCTAACCGCGGCCAGACGACGGGTTTACGATCGCCATCGAATCACGTGATAACGATTGTTTCATTGCTTCCTGCGCTGTTGTTTATCCGAATACGAATATGATTTGTGTCTGTTAATGTTTCCGATGGGTATTTGGAAGGATGGAAACATTTTGGCTGTATAAATAGGATTCTAACGCCATATTCGATATTAAAAGGATTTTTTATTCTAGACCAAAAATTCTAGTTACTACATCATTCGCCTGCCCTGTTCCCAGTTTATCTGGGGTTGGCGTAATATATGGACTTCTGACATACACACCGATCATACCATACGTCATCTACTTACTATATTCGCAAGTAAGTTAATAATGCTCGTTTATGCAAGGCATGATTGCTTTAATTAAGCCGACCAAATTGCTCAATTTAATTACTGTTACAATATCTGTAGCTTACGGTTACCTAATTACTAAATTGTACCCTCGCAAAGCTATTTCGTATTTCTCGATGGCAGGGAGTAGGAAAGTTGATCCAAGAATTATATATTGTTCATTAATAGGGTTCATGATAAAATCCCATTTGTACCTAAGTATGTTTTGGAAGTTCCGTTGGTATGTGCAAAAAAACTGCTGACAACGTCTACATTTTTAGTACATTGAAAATAAATTTTACAGCCAAATAATATTACAATTTAGAACTTATCCAATTACAAATACATACATACAATTCCATTGTCGGTTAATTCCTACCAACTGTATCCCTTAATATCCCTCGTCCCCTTAATATCTCATAAAATTAGGGCGCTCTGCTAATAAAGACCCCTGTGCAATGAAACGGATACAGCAAATAAACGTCGTAATTACCTCTATTCATATATCAAATTATCTGTCGCATTTATTCCAAGGATTGGCGTAAATTTTAACAATGCAATAATGGCTTCGGTCGGGCGAAAAGCGCGGGAGTTTGATCAGTTTGACAGGTCGGCCATATTGTATTGTTAACGCAAATGGCGACGTGCTGTCATTAGTGGCGGATGTACTGAACATCTGTTCTGATTTCGTGAAATTATTTTAATTCGTTTTTAAGTGTTCGCAAATTGTATTTCATGCCTTCATGTGAAATATGTTCGTTAATGCCGGGCAATAAAACATAATTTACTGACATTCCGAGCTAGTATATCTGATACCTTTATTAGTGCTCAAATATTCTAAAAATCTCTTCTAATTGCTGTCAAGCTATGTCATTGCTCCGAATTGACAAATAAATGGGACCCGCTAATGGGGTTCCCAGGTCGCATAATTACTGTCATCATCGTTGCGTTGCATTGCGTTGCGTTGCACAGGAAACTGCAGCCCTAATCAGCTGATGCACTGATAGTGTTGGACACGTATTTAAATTATACATTCAATCTTTTACTAATTACGTTTTGAGTATTGGCTTAATTACATTTTTAGTATTTTGATGACCTCCGCCTGTATTTAGTAGGTTCAAAGCGTGTTAATATATTAGCTTGAACCGAATGTACGATTTTGCTCAAAATGAAACGACGTCGTAAATCAACTATTATTCAAAATTGCTGTGAGTAAAATCATTCCATAGTTTTCAATTGACAAGAACAACAAAATACCATGATTGATTGAGCAAAGATTTATTGAAATGTCTTAGTTAAAGCCAAACTAAAATTCATTTATCGGTGCCATGAATGTAAATACTTAAAGCAACTCATTTGAATGGCTCGCTAAGACTGCTTTAAACGTCTTCAGTGGTCTTGTAGCAAAGTATTGTCTATAACTCTATAGTAAACCGATGCTAATGATGGATGGCTTGTAATTGCCTCGGCTGAAGCGACTTATGCAAACTTTAATAGCCGCCATTAGGGGTCACTTAGGCCCCGGCGGTTTACGGTCGCGAGATAAATGCCGGTTTTGACGTAATATCACAGAGGCTTTATAAATAGTGATTCAAGATGGTTTTATTAAGTGCTGTGGCTAGATTGAGTAGACGTGGATAATGGTATTTGCAAATTATGTACAGTTTGTACAAAATCGTTGAATGTGCAATTGTGAAGACTGTCATTTTAGCACATTGTAAAAGAATTACTAAAGTTGTAATACTTCCCGTTCATGACACGTTAAATGTAAAATTACAAATGGTGTTCTTCAATACTTCAGTTCAGCTACTTAAAATTTGATTGAATGGTAAATCGATATCTCAATCGCTTGTGAGTGTGCTGGCTATCGATTAGATAGATATGTCAGTCAAACGACTCGGATGAGAGACGTTACCGTTTTATCAAACCGTACATGTAGGTACGTGTAACTATGTAACGTTTAAAAAATAAGTCGTTTAAAAAGTAAGTTTAAGTAATAAGAAGTTTATTGGTTCCGGTCCACTCGGTTCTTAGTTTATCGAACGAATACGGTCACTTTATGGGATTTCTAGGACAAAACATCCTGTTATATGCCAGAGTCGAGTCACTACGTTTAGAAAGTTCAAATAGTCTCTCAAAAGGGCAAAGAACAGAAGTCATTTAAACTTTCTAGTTCAATGTAGGAGTGAAGCGCAGGGCAATTTTAATAATTAAGTATGTGACGACATTCTTAGCATAGCATCTCGGGTAGTTACTGCATTTCTCATGTTATGAAATGTTTCTTAGAGTAACTTAATACGATGCCGTTTAAAACATCGAAATAATCATTATTTGGTTATCTTTTTTATTGGACATGTCCACTCATACAATCAAAGCACTTCAACTTATATTTCGATAAAAATATCTTTTTGCCATTTATAATATGCATTCGATTCAACGAAATAATATAAAAGAGTAACATGAAAAATTAAATAACATTCAACTGCACACTCAATTGAACATTCAATTACATTTAAATTGCTCAAAAAGAGGGACGTCACTAATTCCCTGTATTTTTCTTTTTCACGGCGCAAAATTATTTTTTGCCAGTGTCCCGAGCTGTGCAAAAAGTTTGAATAGCAATTTCATAGCCTTTTATGTTAAAACTGGCAGAAAACACGCATTAAAGCGGGTAATTTTGAATTTGAATACAGAGTAACTGCGTATGTTCCAATGAAAGGCGGGATTAAGTTATTCAGAAAAATAAACCTTTTTGAATGTACATATGTACGTGCGCCAGAGGACATTGTTAAGGTGAAGGCGTATCGTGTTTGTCTGCGGAATATAATAAATGGGTCTGACATTTTGAAACAGCCATAATTTAGTGACGAGCTAAAAATAAATGAAATATCATCTGTATTCATAATTGTATTATTGCCATTAAGGTTCTGGCGGCCACTACAATTGCCGAGCAGATTTTAATTACACCTGTAAGAAAACTCTTGGCCAATTTAAAAAGAACCTAAGATCTAGAAACCACGATGATCTTTCATGACCACCGTTCGGGTATTAATCGTCATTGTCAAGCTTAATTGAATATTGACCAAAACTAAACCAATTACGATTAAAGTTCCACAACATTATTAATAAACAGTACGAAACAGCGGATACGGCAATATCTTCTTGTTACGTCCGACCAGAGACAATATTAATAATAACAATTAAATTGTTGAAGACGGCACAGAGTAAGGCATAGACAAGGCGATCAATCTCCGTCATGGCGTCGTTTGCGCGGCCGGTTTATGAGCCGGCAGAGATTTATTGAATACTAGCGGCCCGCCCCGGCTTCGCCCGTGGTACTTGTCCACTATTTAATGGATGATATTATACATAAAAACCTTCCTCATGAGTTACTCTATCTATTAAAAAAACCGCATCAAAATCCGTTGCGTAGTTTTAAAGATTTAAGCGTTCATAGGGACATACAACACACATAGGGACAGAAAAAGCGACTTTGTTTTATACTATGTAGTGAAGCCCGGCTTGTAACTGCCTCCGTGGTGTAGTGGTTAGAGCGCTGTGCTTAAAAACTTCGAACTTGAAGGTCGTGGGTTCGAATCCCGCGGGGAACATTTTCACTTTGTGTTGGTTTTCCCAGTTTGGTTAAGACATTGCAGACTTGAATCACCTGATTGTCCGATAAGAATGATGATTCCGTGCTTCGGAAGGCACGTTAAGCCGTTGGTCCCGACTATGATCCAACCGGACTGGTTTCCCTTGTGGTTACGGAGGTCAGACGACAGTTGCTCCATTGTAATAACCAGGCATGTCAATTCAGGATCATAGTCGCAGCGTACCCTGGGCTCCAAGGCAATGGCCAAGGATGCAACCGGGAGAGGTGCTAGGATGATGATGAAGGCGATCAAACTCCGTTTATGAGCCGGCAGAGATTTACTGAATAAACCCGGCTTGTAGTGGGACGCTTTAAACCGAATGGGACTCCGGCTAGATTTCCAAGTAGGACCGAAAAAGTTTAGTCGCATTTTGTTCGGGAAATGTCTATTTATAACACAAAACAGTTCTCTGAAAATTTTATTCCTAGGAAAGCAAATAAAGAATTTACGTAAATGCAATACGCATAATCTAGGCACCAACTGACGTGAGGATTTTATAGGACTTTAACAGAAAGAGGAAAGGAATGTGCGCCTAGTTTAATTTAATTTAATTTAATGAAACTTATAATATATTGTACAATTGTACAATTTGTATTTTTTAGATAAACATGCTTTATTTCTAGCTCCTCTAGAGGAGCTCGATGGCGCAGTGGTTAGCGCACTCGGCCTGCGGTTGCTAAGGTTAAGCAACGTTCGCAGATGCCAGTCATCGGATGGGTGACCGAAAAATTTCATCTCGAGCTCCTCCGTGCTTCGGAAGGCACGTTAAGCCGTTGGTCCTGCGCCTGATCTCTCTACGGTCGTGTCAGATTGCTGTCCCACCGAATTATGAGAGTGAAGGAATAGGGAGTGCACCTGTGCTTGCGCACTCACTTGTGCACTATAATATATCCTGCGTACCTGGCTGATCGTAAGATCGGCCGCCATGGCCGAATACGGCCGGAGGGTATTATTATATTTATTTCTAAGGCTAAGCAAATTAGAGAACTTAAACAAAAAGTATACCGACGTTTGTAACCCTGCGTAAACTGAATGAATGATTTATGATTAATGTACCCATCAATAAGCTGCCTTCGTCACGCCGCACTAAAATAGACACTAAGATGTATTTTATAATCATGATTGTTTCAAGATAATCGTAAAAATATACTTTAAGATTATGTTAATTCTCTGCCAGTTAAATAATTCAAAATTGTAAATTCCATTTGCGATATCTTTTCTAATACCTTCATATATTGAAACTTATGCTTGTTCCAAATTCAAAAGCGAACTCGTCCATTATTTTGTTAGTAGAGTGATGAATCATCGGAATATATCGATAATCCTTTTATAATGCCGATCACTTTCATCGATCAATCATTTTTTTTTATTAATTTATTAATCCTCGCTTCATCTTTGGGGTTATTATTTGAGAGCCTGAGAGGGCTGTCGACGAAGTTTATAATACGCATTTTATGTAATTGTAACCTTAGGCACTTTTCGAACCTAATTGAATTTTCTCAATTCTGTACTATTGGGAAGTCCGTAGGTAAATAATAGTATTAATTATGAACAAAATTAGAATTTTCTTATTTAAAATATTAATTCATATCTGAAATCTGAAGTTGTTAGCTTTAGATGTCGGAAATTAATTATTGTTATTTGGTAGTTTATAAGTAAGCTTGCTAAATGAGATTCGCCCCCTATTGTACAAGACTAGGATTTAATTTAATTTAAATCCATTTAACTAAAATGGGACTGACGTCCTAAATAAGTAAAAGCGCTGCTGTGTTCGTTGAGCACTAATAAGTGAAATAAATCTTTAGCCCAAATATTTGTTTTCTGTGTATTTTATCGACGTTTTTTAATCCAATGATCAACCCTAGTCTAAGGTCGCGAGCACGCACGTCTCTCGCGGATTATCACTCGCCCTACACAAGCCCTATCCGGAAGCAAACACCCCGCTGCCCCTTAACAAATACCGCCAAACCAAACACAACCTTACCACAATGACTTAAAGTTCAAACTCCTCCAAAGCAAATCCTGTCTGTCAACGGTTTCCAATTTCAAAAAACTATATATTTTTTCGAAAGACCACGGCTCCTCATATGAATAGACTTTATAAGCAAACAGTAAGGTTCATATTGGCTTGGCATTAGCTAAATAAATAGCCGTAGGACGTGCCAGACGCGTGTCTACGCATAATATCATTGGCATACACTGTTATTGGTGATGATTTGTCAACTTTGACATCGAATGAAGTATTCTAAACTGTATCACTAGGACTTTTGAGTTGATTTTAGTGTGCTTTCATCTGTGTATGTTCTTTGAAGTTTAAAAAGTCCATTCACGGTCTGAACTTGGAGATGCGAGCAGGAAATTATTTAAGGCGAACCTCACAGTATGCAAAGTAAAACGTGACCGAACTAATACAATTTTTGTTTTTTCTTTACTTTTGCTTTTGTTTGCAAACTCAAAGGTATACCATGGCATTTATTGTTAACCATAACACTTAGTATTTCAATATATCGAAATAAGGATCCACCTACTCTAATATCGTCTTATGTTTGACGGAATCTGGGCGGTCTTTAAAAAAGTCATACGTGATCAGCAAAAAGTATTTTTAGTTTTATGATTTGTAATTGAACGTCAAATATTTTATGCACTCGAAAGTACCTACACCAATAATGTTTTTTTTTAATAATAGTTTTAACTTCATATGTTTACATTTTAATAGCTGTACCAAATCAGTATTTATCAGCCCATATCTGAAGCCTACAAAAATAAATTATACTATACTCGTATTGTTTTTAAGCTACCCAAATGGTCAAGACGCTGACTTATCCTCTTAGAAGCATTGCCTATCGTTGAAAATGTTAATTACACCATGGCTTGTAATGTAGTTGCTACTCGCAGCAGTAAAGGCGTAATGGCGCAGTATTGTTTAGCGCGGGAAAGCACCCGGTCGTAAAGATGTAGGTATGCCTTCAACCTGCTCGGTTAGATTCAAGATACTTGGTCTAGGGTTACTAAAGGAACCGCGGAGAATGCTTATGGCCTTAGGCCTTTAGCTAACCCGCCAGCTTCCCCGGCTCCCAAGGCAATGGAGGGACACCGTCAGGTTTTTAGCAGGTAGTTGGGTCTCCTTTCTAGACCTGGAGTCCTGCGTAACCCGTCGACCACCCCCGTGGCCAACGGGTATGCGTCAAAGCATTTTCCTGACTGACCTGAATGGACTATAATATGCTATTAACATGAGAGTTCAGACGTAAATTGATGAGTCCAAGAGGGACCTGAAAAATATTTATTCCGGACAGTATCTAATGTAAGTAACAAATGTAACTTTAATTAGTATAATGCGACATTCTTAATTTTAGAAGGATCCGTTTTACTTACTATACAATACTGCACATGATGACAATTATGTACAATTAAATAGTAGTTGTTTTAACTAAAATAAAATTAACTCGATAAATACAGGTCGTGTCTACTGTTACAATGCAAAATTTAAACATACGCTAATAACGTATCAGAGGTGTGATTTATTGCGCGTATTCAACTTTATGATGTTCCCTGCTAAACATTCCACTAGTTAACATAAAACCATAATATTATCTCATGTGGGTTTAATTAAATGAATGTATTTACTATATTATAAACAAATCGCAAAATATCTGACAGAAACCCCTACTTACCCCTCCCTGTAGCTTCCACACCATCAGAAAGCAAATTCAGTAAAGGGGGACGCCGGCTGGCCATAGAAGTTTAGGCCCACAGTGCACACATATGAAAGTACTATGGAAATATAGAGTAAATAGTCATTAGTTAACTGGCGAAAGGAAGGGTTTAAAAAAAGTCAGTGTTTTTGGGTAAATGCATATGTATTATTTTCCATCAGTAATACAATCTACGATTTCCACCATATTAGCTGTTGAAGGTTGTAAAAAGTATTTGTTTACCTGCTACGGCTGAACCCGGATCGTCGGAGTCAGTATTCATGATGAAGTTGTTTAGTTAAACGCACGAAATAAAACCGATCACTTTGTTGATGCAAGAAAAACACAATAACTTTTTGATATTTTGAACTCTGACAGTTGAATTGGCAGTTAATTTAGTGTTTCCATTGCGTAAAAAAATATCGATATTCGATTTTAGATCTATTCGATTCTAATATAGTTTAATAAAATAATGCAGCCTAAAATATACGTTTGATTGATTCATGAAAATATTTTACTAAGATTATAAAATATTTAAAAGATAAATAGGATAATGGCACTGAAATATATTTATTTTTTTATTTTAGTCATGCTACCCCTCATGTCACGATCGTACGGGTATCTTAAAAATTGCAACCAAATATTCACCTCATTTCTGTAGATAAATTTTAAGTGGTATTTTTATTTCTATTTAAGCTAAGATCCACCAACGTAATAATATTCGATATTCTCTTATAATCGATTATCTGAAATTATATTTCTGTAGTGGCAACTCTTAACACATACGAGCCCGCCGCGGATCGGCTCGATACACACGAATTTGAGCTTTACTTCAATGCTGATAGGGCGTAGATAGATTTGTTTACACATAGCTGTCAAAAGGACGCAATTCCGGTGGGGTTAATAAATAGTTGAATTTCTTTTAATTTTTGTTATATTAACCCCAACTTTTAGCGACATACGAATAGCGCGAATAATTAAGAAAGAATATTTTAGCTATTTTTATAAAATGGAACATCGTGTGCACTTCTGGGCCTTATTCCGGCATCCCTCTTTGCACCAAGACAAACTATAAGATAGAAAATACCATATAAAACCATGAAAACAAAACAAACCCTCAAGAATGCGCAGCTAATCACTCCACTGAATAGTTATTACCCGCCACCTGCCGTCCCGGACCATTTTCATCTTGTAATTGTAATTTACAAAGTATAGTTAAACCATAAAAGTCCGTAGATGGGAAGATTGGAGTTACAACGCTCCCTATTCCCATTCGCCCGGTGCCAGTAAACACCATGTATGGTTTATAGCAGACATATCCCATAGACAAGTACTGTTAGACCATAACTCACGTATCTACTTTTATTTAGACCTTTTTTGCTAGCTAATAAATCTTTGACGCGTAAAAATATTTATTGGGCCTTAATAAATACAAGTTAGCGCTATTAACTTTTTGCAATTTAAGAAAGCTTGAGTTGTGTTGAAAAGTTTGTACCTAACTAAACTTGTCGATGGTCTAGAGGTTTTTGTACCGGGCTGTGGGTCGAGGTTCTGGGTTCGACTTCCAAACTGTCGGTTTTTCCGAACACAGCTCGGGCTTGGTGATATATTTAGAAAACAACTTAAACGCTGGCTCTTAGAAAATGTTTACTAGGTACAGTGTGGCTGAATATTTTGAATCAAAGCACTAGAAACCGCAAAAATATTGCATGCCCGATATGGGTAACTGTTGATACTTCATATTAATTATTCCATCTTTGTAAATGTACACAGTTTAAGCAATAAAGATTTCTATTTCTATTTCTATTTCATAACCAACTATTGGTTTCTGTTGGTTGTTAGCACAAACCGTGTTGTAAAGAGTTAGAAAGGCTTGTAATGCATCTGCGATACCTCTGGTGTCGGGAATGTCCATGGAAGGCGGTGATTGCTTACCATCAGGCGACCCGCAAGCTCGCTTAAATTCTTCTACAAAAAAGCTAAAAAAACAAAGAGATTCTTGTTTAATTCGCCAAAAGAACGATTAAATAATATAAAACCGAATTGTAATGTTTGTTAACATTAATTTGCTTAATTATACCTCGGGAAGCGACATTTCTCAGGGGATTCGTAATTTATTCATCCCGTTTCCTCAGGGACTTGAGGTGTTTTCGTTTAAGGGACTAATTTGGTTTTTAGGCAATTTTCCTTTATTCAATTACTTTTTAGTAATTGTATAACAACAGACACACAGGTAGGAAAAAAACCGGAAAAGAGCGTGTCGGACACGCCCATGAAAGGGTTCCGTAGCTAAAAGATGGCCCGACCGCTTAAGACACCATTTAGTAAAGGCAACTGCACGTCATAAGTTGGTCGAGTTGTATAAAAATAACTATGTATGATACAGAGTTCGCTATAGTTTTCGTTGAAAGTACTTACTTGGAGGTATACAGGATTTTTTTTCAGAATTATTGTAATAGTATTTCAAAAGTTAAGGGGGGGGGGGGACGCTCTAATTTTAACTTTGTATTAATATATCTCGAGACTGGGGTGTTTGATCCACATGGTTTCAAGGCAAGTTTTATTGTATTTAAAAATACTTTTTAACGATACCCCATACGATGGGGTAAGTTAATTTTTTTTTTCGAATTTACTTTTCGCTGTATGGGAGGGGGGGGGGGGGGTAAAAATAATTATTTTTCGATTATTTTAAAAACCGATTCTTGAATTATCACTATACATCTCTCCACCAATTTTCGTGGCAATCGGTTCAGAAACGGCGCAGAACGGGCCGGACAGACAGACAGACAGACAGACGTGACGAAACTACAAGGGTTCCGTTTTTTGCCATTTGGCTACGGAACCCTAAAAACGAATTAAAAATATTTTTTTACAGTAGGTATATTAAACGCATAATTCATGAAATACATTAAACATTTTTCTTATCTGCTTATATTTTAATATCTTTCATTGCTATAAGCTAAGATAAGATAAGCTTATTTTGCATGGGGGATTTTTAGCATCATTTATTAATATTTATGATATGAATTGATTTATCGAGTTGGGCGTGCTTCTAATGATAGCTATCACTTTCATCAAATTTTGGTGATAAATTTTTTTCCAAGTTCAAATTCACGTTACAATACGGTATTTGACTGACAGGTCAAATCACCTACTTTTTTAAATGTCAAAAACGTAACCTTGTAGGAAAAAATGTATGAAATATTGAATCGTGACGTCACGATGCTGTAGTGTCAAATCAATACTCTTTTAACTTCGAATGGCTGGCTGTAATAATTAGTTAAAAGCTCAATAGTAACTGTGAGATAAAAAAATTGTGCGTAATTTTTGTTTTCGTCTTTAATCTTAGAATGTCATAATTTATTTCGTATGCAGTCAAATACCCAATTACAACAAGGATGCTATAGAATTGCCCATAGATGATTTACACAATTTAATATTAAATGATTGTATCCCTACGTCTGTATGGCACACCTCATAACTTAAAGAGCTTTATTTAACATTAAAAAAATAATAATACCCTCCGGCCGTATTCGGCCATGGCGGCCGATCTTACGATCAGCCAGGTACGCAGGATATATTATAGTGCACAAGTGTATGCGCAAGCACAGGTGCACTCCCTATTCCTTCACTCTCATAATTCGGTGGGACAGCACCGTAGAGAGATCAGGCGCAGGACCGACGGCAGATGCCAGTCATCGGATGGGTGACCGAAAAAATTCATCTCGAGCTCCTCCGTGCTTCGGAAGGCACGTTATTTAACATTATACCACAGAATAAGTATTAGAAAAAATACGGCAACATGCTTAATCAGAAAAATAGAAATTTTTGATCTTATGTTTTAACAATAAAGTTGGAATACACATGCCATCGTTTCCCCAAGTCATGTTATCTATTTACGAGACAGGTTTCCCAGGCATCTTTTATTGCGAACATTCTAGAACTTGCCTGAACTGTGTATCGCAAGAGCAGTCGTGTGCAATATGCGAGCCTAATATTCCATTACTTGTCACGTGATATTCGGAACGGGTACGGAAACTGTGATTTTATGGTGATTTGGTGGAGATTGTTTATTGATATTGTTGGGCATATGTCTTGAATTACATTCCAGTGACCGTTAGACAGATCATATACAGAGACAGATATGTTATGTATATAAGTTATATATAGGCTTTCGTAGGGTATATCTGGGGCAAGCTGTATTGAATTCTATTGTGGAGATATAACATCAAATATTGACTATTAAATAAAAAAAAAAAAAAAAAAAAACTTGTACTAAAAGGAACAATTAAAATAAAATAAAATAAAATAAAATAAAATTCTCTTAGTTACTCTACTGGGGATGTACCCTACTTCATTTTAATGTCATAAATAAATAAATAAATAAAAAAAATGTCAAGTTTTCTATACAAATATTATAAAGAGGAAAGGTTTGATTTTTTGTTTGTTTGTTTGTTTGTATGAATGGAATAGGCTCCGAAACTACTTGGCAGATTTGAAAAATTCTTTCACTGTTGGAAAGCTACATTCACCCAGAGTAACTTAGGCTATATTTTATCCCGGTACGGGAAGTAGTTCCCCCGGGACGCGGGTGAAACCGCGTGACGGGCCGCTAGTATATTATAAAAATAATTTAATTTCGTATGGTACTCCTAAAAAAACGTATTTAATTTCTTTTTACATAGCTGTTTGACTCCGATAAAAGCCACATCTCTAACAAGGAAGACAGGCAATAAACATCGAATGCAGAATTCAAAACGCATCTAACAAACGCTCTCTAAATATTCATAAACGTACTAAATGACAGAAAAACAGATTCCGCGTACGGCGCATGCGCACGCCTTATCGCCTCCTTGCTGAGGCCTCTGTATTAGGCGTAGACGGGTACAGATAGCTAAATCGAGTAAAAGCTAGGTCACACGTATGAAATATGCCGTGAGAACAGGCTTTTTACGGCCATATGTGATTTCTTGATAAAAAAAATATTTTTCCGTCGTCCATGTCGTGCCTTGTTGAGCGGCCTTCGCGGAATCTTCGTCGTGTCGTGATGTGTAAAGCGCGCTTTTTCTAGTTTTTCGCGGACGTGGGTAAGGTTTCTATGGAATGTTCGTACTAGCTTGCCTGACTTTTTTACATGCTTTCTGTTTATAATGTTGTAGAGTTTAAGGCCATCGTCTAGTAATTAATATTTAAATGTTTTATCTGTCGGTCCTAAAGATGTATAAAGCTTAATTCGGAAGAATATGATGTAAGGTTAGCAGAGCATTAGTTATGTACGAATGATGTTTCAAAGATAAAACAGGACGTTAACCGCTTACCAACAGGCCAGTTCTAGGGTTTTAGTGGTATAAAGAAATCGGTAGCCGATCTGTATATATACTTATATCGAAACAATCACACATCATCATCAGAGGTGCGATTCACTAAGCTCAAAGGTCATCTTACGGCTGTGTAATCGGTTACATTACTAAATTAGAACTAAATTACTTCTGTCACGATTTTACAGCCGCTTCGAATATGACATTTGCGCTTAGTGAATCGCACCTCAGATGCTAATACGCGTAGCGCTATTTTGCGTTCTAACCACCGTATACAAACCCAAAACGAGTTTGACAAGCTTGCAGTAACAACTTAAATCATCTTGAAGCAGCTGTTCCGGAAAATGTTGCGGTTTTGTGGTAAGAGCTACAAAGTAAAAAACAATAATTGTTTTAGTCGCAGCAAATGATATGACATTACAGTTGACGCGTGTCGCCTTAGAACGGTTATGTGGTTGCCGCTGGGTCTTTGAAACTAAGTGTCATAACTGCTGTTTAGTGATACCTACTTAGTGTCATAATTTTGCAATGTCTTGGAGCTTGATGGAGCTGTGGTTAGGATCTCCTTCGTGCTTCGGAAGGTACGTTAAGTCTTGCGCCAGATCTCTCTTCGGTCAGATTGCTGTGTCACCAAACTATGAAAGTGTGGGAATATGGACTGCAGTTTTGCACTATCCCAACTAATATTATAAATGCGAAAGTAACTCTGTCTGTCTGTCTGTCTGTCTGTTACGCTTTCCCGCTTAAACCTCGCAACCGATTTTGATGAAATTTGGTACAGACAATCTTTAGACCCTGAGACAGAACATAGGCTACTTTTTATTTCGAAAAAAAGAAATCCACGCGGACGGAGTCGCGGGCGGCCGCTAGTACTATAATATGTATATTCTGCGTACCTATCTGATCGCAAGATCCGACGCTACCGGAAAACGACCGGAAGGGTATTTATTATTTTCAATGTTTGCAAAACATGTGTCATAGGGCATAAACGATTAAATATCTTGGACAGTTTAAAAACACTCACATAACCTAGTCCAAAACTATGCAAAGTTTACATAGACAGATACAGTAATAGTATCTATATAATGATGTTTCTGATCAAAGTTCCAAGCCGTCGATCTTCGTCCGAATGCCGGCCCGGGCAAAATTTCAGTCGATGTTTCGTACACAACTCGAGTGAAGTTATTGGAAAATATCTGCTTTTAGTAAAACCTTAACTAACACTCCCTAAATACTGAGTTATTGCCATGAAATCGGGCATTATTAAGAGCTTTCTCAGTGAAATTGCATTCTTAAGCTTAAAATAAGGAGCCGCGAATGTCTACTTGAAGACATTTCTGCATTTCTAGTCGTAAACTTGACTTCTTACGAACTCCATTCGTGTCGAAACTGCGTTATCAAATGCCTCGGGTCGGTGAAATGACTGTTTATAAACAACTGTTACGATTATTGTCACTCGAAGTATTTCTATGTTTACTAGAAGAATTTGACGCAAGAATAAACCCAATCTTTTATTGGAATAATTAACAACTGATCGTTTCAAGACATACATCTATGAAGATAATTATTAACTAACAATAAAAAAACTTTACCTTAATCGCTTTACTTTACTTTAACTTAAAGAGGTACGTCAAACGCTTGTTTTTAACATTCGCGCGCTAAATGCGGTGCGCGAAGCAGGTAACAAATGCAAAATTAAAAATAATATTTAAATTTATTGATGCGTCACTATAATACCCACGACCATCACAAATCGCCATGAAGTTTGGAATTTTCGTTTTTAGTGTAACTACTGGAAGCCATATCTATACTAATATATAAAGCTGAAGAGTTTGTTTTTTATGTACGTTTTTTGTTTGTTTGTTTGTTTGTTTGAACGCGTCAATCTCAGGAACTCCTGGTCCGATTTGAAAAAAAAATGTGTTTGATAATCCATATGACGAGGAAGGCTTTAGGCTATAGTATATCCGAAATCCACGCGGACGGAGTCGCGTGCGGCCGCTAGTTCCTTAAATAAAGCCACTACAAAGCTATAAACTTATGAAATTTCAAACTAAAAAAGAATAACGCGATATCAAACACCCGGCTTTTCAGTAAAGTGTTTTTAAACCGCTCTTTCATAAACAAGCCATTGACGTCAACGTAATGGTAGACTAAAAATGAAATATGCGAAAAGTATCTTTCATAAATCTGTCTGCAGAATCAATAATTTAATTTATTAAAATAAAAACGGGAGAGTTATACACTTCAGAGTTGCGGAACATACTTCAATGCTTAACATGAGTTGGTCTGTTTTAAAAGTCGTTTATAAAATGTTCAAATAGGGCTTTCCACTTCTAATTTCTAGTTAAAGTTATTTAAGCCGACCGACAGTGTTGTTTTCAGATGCATGTAACTATTTCTTCGCTACCTTTTTTATTTATTTTCATTAAGTCCCTTGGACTAAAACAGCATTTGCTAGGTCCAAACTAAGCTTAATGTTTGTACAATTGATGCTAGAGAGCGGATATACCTACAAAGCCGTATGTGACATTAATAATTGTTTAACATCAGGCAACTAGGTATGTGGTAAAGTGATAGCTAAGACCAAATGTTAAAAGAAGTATCCATAACTATTGACTTATTCGTAATGGCGCGCGAAAAACTCGTTTACGCGCGCGAGTTGTCACATAACATTTCTTTTTGTCGTCATCTCGCGCGTCTCTATTTGTTGATATTTGACCCTACCGGGATTCGAATCCGCGACCTTCCTTATTGATGTCTCTAATCATTTGATCATTGGGATAGTCTCGGCTGCTTTGCATGCCCAAACTGGTGTATCTGTGATCTGGCAGAGCAATGGCGGAACGTTTGTTAGCAATTATCGGCGCGGAATCGATAACTTTCGATGGACGCCGATTTCATATTACATGCGGTGGAGTGTGGTCCAATGTTTATGTACTTTTGAGTTTGTATTTAATGCAGTAAGTTCAAATATCAAAAGAATCATAGTGGAACTTCCACTTATATCAAAACCGAATGAGCCTTCGTGTGAACGAAACTTTCAGAAGACAGCAGTGAAGTAGTTTACTATTATAGTTGTGGTTATGCTAAGTAAGCTTTTATTTCATTAGTATTGATCGATGACGCGCGATTGATTCCTCTGGTAATGTCCATCCATAAACGATGGCCTATGCATGCCTTCAGTTGGATTGGTGAGCGCCCCTTAGTTGGTTTTCCTTTTTTATTTTTAAAAATCTTTGAAGGGCCATTACCCTGTGATGGTCTCCAAAAAATGTTTTATCTTTTGTCCTGAACAAAACTAGTGGATTCGATACGGATTCAATATAAGTGTTAATAAAATGTTTTGATAGTTCACGGGCTGATTAAGATTCCCATAAGATCATATTGGAATAAATTAATATTTCATGAAATAATCGTAGTCTTTTTTTAAACTGCTGTTGGGAATAATGATAAAATGTGATCAAAGTCAATCTTTTTCGGATAAATATTTGTAACATACACACTGTCGCCTTCACTTTGGACCACAGTAAAGCCGGGCGAATCACAGAACTAAAGACATGTATTTAAACTAACTCGCTTCGACTAACGCGCGTATTTGCATCGATTGAATTACATCGAAATAGGACGAACAAGTACATGTGTTGTAGGAAATTATTCATTGTGTAATGTAACTGAATGTTAAATGGCTGGAAAAACAGATTTGCTTTCTAAATAATGTTTTATTGCCTACAATTAAACAAAGGCAATTTGTGTGTTTTGTTATTAATTGGGCAGCTCGCTTTGTGGGAATATTTGTTCGTGAATTCAAATATAATGTTTAATGTAGTCGAAAGCTTTTAATTAATGTACGATTTGATACACACGGATGAAAAGACTGGCAGTTAACACTATTTTAATACACTTACTTTTCAGACATGAAGAACTTAATCGAAGCTGCATATAAACTTTAGAATAGTCTTCGAGCGTTACATAATAATAATGTTATTTAAATACAGCTTAAAGAATTATTATATTAACGTTTTATTCTTCTTGTTACAGGTATGTTCGTGTTTAAACGAGTTACATTATATTTGCGTGAGTATTGTTAATTCAGTAAGACGAACTTACAATTCCGACTAATTTATAAGTTATGTTGATTCCAATACATATTAAACTCATAAATTGCGTATTATCCTTGCCCATACATAATGTATGTGGTCTGAATCTGGCACGGATCATGGACCATAATAATAATTTATTATCCATTACTTACTTCAATAATAAAGGGAGTGCCCAAGGCCCCGTGCGGCATTTATTTGAGATTTTCTATAATTATTTTACCATAAGAAGACGTACAAAATTTTGTAAGAAGAACGTCGTATAATAAAGATGTTGGCAAACGTTTTTGTGATTTGTTTCTTTGACGGTAGAGTGTGTTTTCATTTGTTCGGATTTGTGGGTTTGGACGAAAATAGTCGAGGGCGTAATTAGAGGCATGATGGGGATTACGCAATAGTTGTTGTTAGTCGACTAATTGTTGATCCATGGGTGATTGTAGCCATGCTTGCCGGTTTGATCGGGATAGTCTCGATTTTGTTATTATTTCTGTACATCGAATAAAATATTCTGTAATAAGTATATCAGGATTCTTTATTTTCATACTTTTAAATGTAACGAATAAGTAGCTGCATTTAAAGGACGTATCTAAGATAAAAAAAATTATGGACATGACAACAACCAACTTTATTTTAATATATAAATAAATAATTATACATTCCCTGGATTAACACACCAATTGCGTTGCAAAGCCCCAAGCTAAGCTCAAAGCTGTGGATGCTAGGAAACGGATAGAAATATTTAAATAGTTTTATAAACATCCATGACTCGAGCGAGTACAAATGTCTGTGTTCATCATAGAAATATTTGCCCCTAGCGGGATTCGTACCTTCGACCCTTGAAAAAAGATTATTGATTACCGATTATCCTGATCGATCTAGCGAACCATGGTCCCTATATCAATGGCGTATTACTGCAAGCGGCTTGCTTAGCCCGTGTACGTGTGGTCCCACAATTGCTAAGTACGTGCGGATTGAAGGTGATCGGATGGGTCGCCGACCTGATGTGGGTCGGGGCTCATAGTAGGTTCAATAATGACGGTGTTTATGAAGTTCGATCAATACATCAATTATAGCTAGAGCTAGGTACTAACTTCAGTAACTTAGCTTTAAGCTTGTAAAATGTATACTATGGAACAGATAGATATCTATGACTCGGTTACGAAGACCGAATTCATCACAAAAGCATTTGCCCCTAGCCGGATTCGAACTCGCGACAATCGGTTTAGTGGCCAGGCATCATACATAACATACATGTCGCCTGTTCCAAATGGAATAGTTCCCCTTGTATGGGTTACGGCAGTCAGATGACTGTGGCATCATTTTAATAACCAGGCTGGTCAATTCAGAATCATAGTCTTACCTTACCATGGGCACTGAAGCAACGCACGAGGATGCAACCGGTATAGGTGCTTGGATGATGATGATGAACACAAAAGTCGCCAGGGTTTCTAGCTTAGAAGATTTGTACTATCTATGATGGCCAAATTCACTGCCTACGAAGTTGATCTCTCTTCCATTTCCCAAACTAAACTGATATTCAATCATTCTAGCTGGCAGAGGTTATGCAATCTCGACCCACGGCCTCTTTCCCACAGCTGGGTGGAACACCATTAATCCTCGCGACACATAATGTATGAACTTTAAGATACATTACGCATTCGCGGACCATTTCTATGACAATATTAATGTACCCGCCGATTAGTAATACATACTTGTATCACGGTTATTATTGGTTTGGCTCATTACTGTTTTCAATTTTCTGCAGTGCGCTTGAAATATGTTGGCTTACCTGAAGCGCTGTCTATAAGGCTGAATGACAAATATTTAGTTTACTCCAAACTCCAATATTAATAACCAAACACATTCTAGATTAATCGTAGCATGAATGTCCGCACTACATTTAATAAATAAATAAATAAATGCCTTGGACTAACACACCAATCGCCTAGCCCCAAACTAAGCTCGAAGCTTGTACAATGGAAGCTAGGAAACGGATAGACATACTTAAAGACGTTTATAAACATCCATGACTCGAGTATAAATGCCGATGATCATCACATAAAAATTTGCCCCTAGCGGGATTCGAAGCCGCGGCCCTCGGTTTTGTAGCCTGGGTCTTTGACTACTAGACCAACGGGCCCGTCAATTTTCCGACATTTATGTCGTCCGATTAATTAAAGGATTCAAGAATTGATGTTGAAGTGTAAAAAGTGCATTATCCCACCTTTTGAAAACTACTTATTTGTTTTCTTTTTTGTTATAACAAAATGTATAGGTATATTGTATACTTGGTGCCCCACTCTATAAATTCACTCCTTAACCCGTTGGCATTTTCCATTTAAGTGTTCTGTAATTTGCGTGGAGAACAACAGAATTGCACTGTTGTTATGACTACGTGGGAAATAATGCCTCCAAACATATATGAGCATATTCTTTACTCAAACTATTTTGAACCTAATTAGAGGAAAGTTTGAGTCGATTTTTACAAAATTTCTGCAAAGCATAATTTTCTATTTAAGTTCAACTCGTTGGCTTAGTAATAGTTAGGCTTTGAATGAAGTAAATGCGAAATAACTTGGATTATTCTATTTTTGTTATTTGTGAATGTTGTTTTTGTATGTTTGATATCATTCATTCTTATCGAAAGATCTATATCAATACTTATTAAACACTAGCGGCCCCCCGCGACTCCGTCCGCGTGGTTTTCGGTTTCCATATCCTACTACTATTATAAAGGAGAAAGTTTGTATGTGTGGATGTATGGATGTCTGGATGTATGGATGTTTGTTACTCTTTCACGTAAAAACTACTTAACACGTAAAACTGCTTATAAGGCTTTAGGCTATAGTACATATGTACCTACTAGCGGCCGCCCGCGACTCCGACCGCGTGGATTTCGATTTCCAATATCCTATGTGTTATTCTGATGTTATATATTGTGGTAAAGTTTCATTCAAATCCATTCAGTAGTTTTTACGCGAAAGAGTAACAAACATCCATACATGTATTTACTTACAAACTTTCGCCTTTATAATAGTAGTAGGATAACTTACCTGATTCGCAAGATCAAAAAAGTGTTTTTCTCATATCCCTCCTTGAGTCGTATTCCTCATTCCTGAGGGTCGTGATCTTTGCACGAATGAAACAAACACCAACTCTCTTGACAAATAATGGAGTGGTTTGCCATCGACTTCTCTATTGCCATCTCATTTTCACATATATCTATACTTATAATAAATCTGTAGAGAAGTCAATTCGGTATATGAAACATATTTTCAAAATAACTATCAGGGGGTGATCATTATGCCTATTTTACTTTATCTAGGCAAAACAAAAGTTAGCGCTACAAAAGTTTTATTGATAAAAGTTTCTTGACTTCAGTTAACTACTAACTGCCTCCGTGGCGCAGTGGCTAGTGTGTCGCTGTAGGTACTTTAATGCGGCGGCCGGGCCGGAGGTCCTGGGTTCGAATCCCGGGTCGGACCGATGAAATTGTGTCTATGTTTTCATGATGTGATAACACAGATACAGTCCGGAGTTTGGAAGTTGGCGGTGTAATTACACCCCCGTGTCCCGGAAAGCACGTTAAGCCGTTGGTCCTGCGCCTGATCTCTCTACGGTCGTGTCAGACTGCTGTCCCACCGAATCATGAGAGTGAGGGAATAGGGAGTGCACCTGTGCTTGCGCATGTGCTTGTGCACTATAATATATCACGCGTAAGTGGCTAATCGTAAGATTGGCCGCCGTGGCCGCAATCGGCTAAGAGGGTATTATTATTAAACGTTATTTCTATCTATTTGTCTATTCTCTACAAATCTTTCTCTTTTTACATACAAATGGCTATTGGACTGCTTATTTGAAACCAGTTATAATAAATAACGAAGTGCCAGCTACTGTTTTGTTGGCAGTTTTGCATAGATTGAAATTCTACGCAATATTGTAGTATCATTTTAAATTATGTAGATAATATTGCTAGTTATCAATGAATCGAGCGACTGTATCACTTATGCAATGTAAATCTCTTAACTTTATCAGATCAACCTCAATTACTAGGCAAATCAGATGCTGATTGATAAATATTTTCTGGTTATTTTAAACTTATATGCAGCTTATAGTGGTAAGATACTAAGGCTAAAATTTAAAATTTGGGGTTACTTCTAAAGGCATAACCGACCATTATTAATTTGTAAATCTTTTGCCTGATAAAAGCCATCTTAACGCAAATAAGCAGGTAGGTAATTTATTTTATAGATCAGTAATAGGTCTGTATTCCTCGTCATTTGCATTCCTTCCTTTTCATTTTGCTCACTTACATGTCACCGGTACACCTGTACCTACATATATTATGGTGATATTTAACAATATTAAGCTCTTTTGTTTAGTACCTACATAGTTAGAAAACATTAAATCGGGACTAAAGGCGATAATAATTTTGGATCTCTCCTTCACCCATTCGTTCATCATCATTCATTTGATCATCACACTTTGCTCTCATTGGTCTTTTACAATAGACATTCATAACTCAGTCGTCAGTCATCCATTAATTACCATCTCACATGCAAAGACAATCGTCAATCACTCCCGAATTAAGCAGTAAGTACGCAAATACTTAAAAATTAATATCGCGTTTAGTACTTTTCTGATGTTGTCTAATAATAATGCAACGCGAAAGATTAAAGTTATATCTTACAAATCGAGTACCTACATAGTTGTCACGAAACAGATAAATAATAAACTAATTCCTTGGACTAACACCAATTGCCTAGCCCCAAAATAAGCTTGTAATATGGATGCTATTGATGATTGATGATCTATTACTCGAATACAAGTGTCGATGTTCATCACATAAACATTTGCCCGTAGCGGGACTCGAACCCACCCTTCGTTTTGCAGCCAGTGTCTCTGACCACTAGACCAACGGGACTGTCGTCGATACTTAGTGAGTGGATAGAAGTGTCTGTTTGTCATTCCATCAAATTCAATTAGTACGCAAATCGACTGTATTAAAAAAGGTTTTATTGGTATTCCGACGCAATCAACGTACACGCCTGTCGTCGCTTTCGCGTTGACTCAGATTAATAAATATCAATAGATTCAACGAACAATTTGACAGTTATGCTATCCTTTTTCTCCTTATTATGAATCACATGTGATAGAGCGAGATAGCAGACACACGTACTCCTGCCGCCTAACACTACTGAACGGTCAAGTGGAATGACGTCATTATCGCATGGCCCTCGTATTTGTTGAGAGAGACTGAGAGAAAAACAGACTTATGTGAAAAGTTACGTGAATTTGTGATGCTATGGTGGAGAGGATGCAGTTTTTTTTAAAATAACATAGGCTTGCATTTGACCTCGATCACGCCTCACACCTCGAAACACAGAACAAGGCAGTGAGTTCCACTCTTTAGCAGTTCGCATTATGAAAGAAGAAGCAAATCGCTTCGTGCGAGAAGGCCGAATATTAACAATGAAAGGGTGAAAGCCCTCACCGCATCTAGTTGTCCGAAGGCGGAAGGGAGCTGGAGGAATAAGATCATGTAAGACCGACCCATAGGGAGCATCTATTGTATTCATTTATCTGAGCGTTGAGATAAATTGCGCCCTCTCGCGGGAAGCATTTAAAACACACGCGCTGTAAAACTGTCGACGTAAAAAACAAAAAGTTTACCGGCTATTTTCTAACAGTGTCCGTCCGCGGGCGAGTGGACTATAGTGTCTGGTGCAAGTCACAGAAGTTCCTGTAAAGTAAAGATATTTAACAATATTACCTTTCTTTCTTTATATTAATTTTATACACACCGCCACTTTTTCGACGCTACTTTGACGGCCCTCTTGGTGTAGTGTGCAATGAATTGGCTATTAGACCAAAAGGTCGCGGGTTCGATTCCCGCATAGGACAAACTTATATGTGCAAGGCCATGTCAGTTGGTCCTAGTTTGGGTGTAAATGTATTTATTTTAGTATATTTGTAAAACCACTGTCGATTCTGATATCTGTAACACAAGTGCAGCTACTTATCACGGAATCAGATTAATGTACGAGTATGTGATTTTTTGCGAAATTGTTTTTTTTCATGATTATCGTCCTTTAAAATATCTATAGATACGCCCTTTTTCCTATTCCATACAATTTGGTCTATTGTCTGGCCAGTGATTAAGATAACCGTCTTCCCTATTCTACGTTTTAGGTATGTAGGAAAAAACGGAGGATTTATAAATACGTACCTAATGCATAAACATGCAGTATAATTCCAAAGCGCTTATGATGTCTTAAGACCCCAAAACCAAAGCTTTTAATTGCTGACTGAATAAGCCAATTGATATTTTAGAAGTTGTTGGAATTACGTATGATACTGATTTACTAGTTTGATTATGCCATTAGTTGTTTATAGATGTTGAAATGTAGGTACATAATGAAAAAAGGCATGAAGTTTTTCCCTTACACCACAAATAACTCCACAGGGGTCCTCTAATTTATTTGAAGGCTCTATTACCAGCCAAGTGCCAACTAGTTGTAAGGCTTTTTATTTATGCATCTGGTAATATAGTATTTACATATCAAGTTACCAGAGATCTGTTTTGAATACATTTCGCTCTTGTAATGGATATGAGATGGACTTGAAGTCGATAATATTCCGGTCCGAAGTACTATTGGAGATTCCTATAGCTTTTAGATTGCGTTTGTAGGTGAGTGGGTAGATAAATTTGTATGTTTAAGTTGAGCCGTCGGTATTTACTTATTTTTTTGATTTCACACATTTGCAGCTCAATGGTGATTAAGTCAGTCAATATATTTGTATTGAGGAGCTAGATGTTGTGGTGGTTTGCACACTCAGTCTGCGATTGCTAAATTAAGCAACCTTCGCTGGGGCCAGTCATATGGATGATCAAAATAGTTCACCGTGTTCAACTCCATGCTTCAGAAAGCACGTTAAGCCTGATCTCTCTACGGTCATGTTACAAGTAGATTGCTGTCCCACCAAACTATGACAATGTGGCAGTAGTGAGTGCACCTGTGCTCTATAAAATATCCTGCGTACCTGACTGTTTGAGTGTTATTATTTCGTATCGTAAGTTCTTTAACATAAAAGTAATTTTATCGTTCAGTTGGTCTCAATTTTGGTTTTAACAATAATTTTATTATAATTTTCAACGATGAAAAAGTTGGATATATCAATAAAAGACAGAGAAAAAATATTTTATATTGAAAGTTTATACAAGTTATACATGAGATATTTTATAGCTGAATAACATACAAAATAAATTTTATAGATTTTTTCAAGATTACAAAATATGTTTTTTTAGTTCAATCGGCTATTATTATGTCTTTAATACTCCAGCTATACACGTCAGCCGTCGTTCTACATTACAATGAAAAGCCTTATTAAAATCACAATTACGCTAAGTAGTAAAATCGGAACCATATTAAATATAAAAGCTATGTGAAAAATGTGGTACTGGTAATGATATGATTTATATGCAGTATTGTTAATGTTGGTGTATTCTTATTTTCAATGATGATTTGAATTACAATAAGTTTGATGATTCTTTGAACGAAGTCTGTGTTCTCTCGAAACAAGGATAAAAGTTCTTAACTACATTACAGTCAGTATATAATTATAGTATATAATGCGTATTATGCAAAAATAGCTTACAAAGAAGGGTAAATATCAATCCCCCTAGTATACATGTAGTTACAAAAACTCCTTAATATCACGTCAATATAAGATTACGAATCAGAACAACATAGAATTTTATACACGTAGAAGTGAGCATGTTTCATCTGATGGTACCTGTCAAACGTTTTAATGAATTTGTCTCCGTCAATAAATAATGTGGATATATAGAACATTATTCTCTAGGATATTATAAATAATCAGAAAAACAAGTATTACCATAAGAAATGCTAATAAGAAAGTTGATTTTAGGTGATTTGTAATAAAGAAACTTTAAAAAACTAAAACCAGCCAATATTCAGCAGTAAGTCAATAGTTCGTTGACAGAGCACGGCTGATCGCAGCACTCCGAAATGACACCTCTCTTACCTCGAGCACCTAAAGCCTTATTGGAAGGCAGCCACGGCCATTCGAAGTCCACGTAGTCACCCATTGCCCTCTTAGGCGGAGGCTGGCCCTCACAGAGATAGGCCAGGGTCATCGCAAGCCTTCTGCCACAGTATACCTGCCTAGAAGTATCCCCAGCCACCAGGCTTGACACAGCGAAGACGATCGGTAGAAGAAACATCTTGAGCTCCCACTGAGTCACTTCGTTGAAGCCTGGATGGCGAATGTGTATCTCCCGAAGAATATTTTCTATTTTATACGTTGGTTCCTTATGAATATTCAACGTGACTGGAATAATTCAGCTTTCCTAATGAGAACAGAACAAAATATGCCATTAGGCATACATGATGTCACTTACGCTCCAGTGAGTAAAGACGTAGATTCACCTGGATTTATGGAGAAAAATAACACCATAATCAATTTATGCTTATACTGTGCCAAGGACGAAGTAAAACGAATAGAAAATCTGTAAAGATGTAGAATAATGAATAATTATGCCCGTAAGATCACACGTGATAAGGTGAATGAGCATTAACTGTTTTTAAAGATTCTTAAATGTAGGGCTTTATGGATGAATATTCATGACGTTGATACGGTATAAAAGGGAAAATATTCCAGAGTTTATCACATTCGAACTTTCGACTTTACTGCTTTGGCAAGTTCAGGAGTTCGAAGAATCAACAGAAACCATGAAGACCCAACTTCTGATTGTTCTCACTATCGCCTGCTTGATGTCTCTGGCGTCTGGACGATCTTCAGCGCAAGTATTCTGTGGAAGGAAGCTCGCAGACACCCTGGCCTATTTCTGCTTCGATGAAACCTTCGAGAAGAGATCAGGAGCAAACTCCGTAGAAGATTACGAGTATGGATGGTCCTGGTCTGCGCCCAAAGCCAGAGCACTAGAAGGATCTAGAGGAAAGAGAAACGGCGTGGTCTCAGAATGCTGCGAGAAACCCTGCACTCTGAACGAATTACTATCTTACTGTTAGACTGTTTTAGCCAATTTTTTGCTTGTGTGTACTAAGATGAAATATGTAAATGTTGAGTGTAATAAAATGTTGATGTTTTGAAAACTGACCTGTTTTTATGATCCTCTGTCAACATACAAACATATTTATTTTTTAAAAGATGTTTTGAAACAATAGTTTATCATCCATCACGTTTGGGGTACTCAAAATAATTAATACTAATACAAACAGTTTAAAACTTAGTTTTCCATCAATTTGCAGTAATCATGAGGATGTACTCGTAATGTTCCAAAGGATATTATAATACGTAATACGAGAAAAACGTCCTATTAACATACATCAGTTCTAATTGGTTTCTTTTAATGAAAAAAGATTGAAGTGCATAATGAGTACTTTTAGAACTTTATACAAATTCAACAGTTTGAAAATACAAAGAGTTGTTTGCATTTGCTCTCTTTGTAATGTACATTTAAATTTGTGATACACAATTGATTGAAATACATACATTTTCATACGGACTTACTTCGCAGTTATAATAGACAAATTAATAATTATGTACGTTTTGTTTAAAGCTTTCATAACTACCTATGTTAAATTCGAATTTAACATAGTTTTGGTATTCCCAAAACTGACCAGGTAAATAGCGATTCTTGATGGTTGTTTTATTAACGGGACACGGGAACTCTTTTAAGAGGCTGTATAAAAGAAATAAAATCACGTTGTTTATAACCGTACGGTTGGTGATTTATCGTATGCTGGTCAAATCGTTTCGCTCAGCCTCGAATTGATGGTCGAAATAAGACCAATTTGTTATTACGACATTACGATATTATTTTCGTTTTACCCAAAATCGTTCAGAGAGTTCAAGATGAAGTAGGTACACTAAACGATGAATCTTTGCAATATTTGTTTATGTTATTCATTAGTCATAGCTAGGGTTTTAATTTCATTTGATCAAGGGTTACTATAGATACTTCATCATCGTCATCATCATCATCATCATCATCAGCCTATCGCAGTCCACTGCTGGGCATAAGCCTCTCCTAGGGCTCTCCATATAGCCCGATCCTCGGCGATCCTCGGGCGATAGGTACTTATCTCCTGGTAACTTAACTGACAATATCTGAATTGATTTTTTGCATATAGCTCGGTAATATTATGGCACGATTTACATTGATAATTAGTTGGAATGTACTAAGTTCTTTACATTGTAAAGTAAGGAGCTCGAATTAGAGTAACTATCTTAATCAACAAAGTTACTCTAAGATTTACTTAAGTTGAACACCGCGTAGAAGCTGAGCGGAATGCGTCAAGCTTTTCGGTTTAACATTGACACTCAATTTTTATGGTGAAATGTTATTTGATTAATTCAATCTGTAATGTCTTAACATTACATTTTTCGTTAATCTTACTACACTTTTATACATAATTATTATATTCCCCGCCCTTATCCCACTGGTCGAGGCCGGCGCAACATGTTTTATCCATCCACTTACTTCTATCAGCCGTCAACCCTACATTCACTCCTTTCACGTTCATATCGCAACTATCTTATAGTTAAAATATTATTAAAATATTTTATAGAATGAAGTAAGTGCCTAGGGAGTTGCACATTTGGTAGTGCAAACTTGATATAGTTTCTTTAATGCTGGAGGAACCAAGGGAGAAGGGTCTTGTTAAAATACTGAATTATACAGTAAAATATTTATTTGTAATATCGTGGTTATCTGCCACCGACATAAAGGAGACGATCCATTTTGGGCTTGATTGTGCATGGATAAATTATATACCAAAAAAACTGTAAATTTTTGTTAATTAACCTCTATAAATAACAACGGAATAGGCTTTGGCCAACTTAAGTTAATTGCATAATTATATGTTTTACATTATCAAACATACTTTATAAACGACATAGCACTATATTTTTTAATTTTTAACTTTCTTCGAAAACGCACCTAATAACATGACAGATTAAATAATCGATTAGAGAAAATCGATAAGCGGAGATTAAATTAAATGCATCATGTTCCAGTGTGTTTTTGCTACATTTTGAAAAACTACAATCATTTATTATTTGTAATATTCGTTATATCTTAATAATGATCTACTTTTTACGTCTTCATAATAAACATAATAATAAAATCAAACAATTGATCGATTAAACGATCAGTGTCAATTGAAATGGAGCCATTTTGGCACTGACCTATATCTTGTCTATGTATAGATCAGTGCATTATGGTTTTACGTCATACGTCAATGTCAATCATTCCTGTCCTGTCACTTGATGTCACACCATATAGATATGGCAATAATAATGAATATTCATGCATGATTTTAACATATTTGGCCGTTGTATTCAGCTATTAAAATTGGGCAAATGTAATCTTTTGAAGTGTTCTAATCGGTGACCAATTTGTAGCCGTGCACATCCAGGCCCCCGTTTGTATGAGAAACGGATTTCTCCTTTCATAGTACAGTTTTCACAAATATTACTACGAATATTAGTTAACAAATACCTACTTATATGTATGACTAATACAAGCATAAGCCATCGTTATCTCTTATCACCTTCGGGTTACCAAGAGCTTTATTTGCCTACTTAACAAGTACAATATACATTTAAAAACACAAACGCTAACAGTTATATGCAGAATGGAACGGAACCCCAATACAATAACTTACTAATTACACCTAACACAATTAAACTTGGCAATTAAATTTAGCAATACGACATGAGTACTTCGTAAGTGCAACTGTTGGTGCAGCAAGCCTCAATGATGCCTCTCTTGCGGACCTCCATGCTGTCCTGGGGGAGGAACCAGGACCAAGGTCTCTCCAAGTCCTCACTGGTGAGGTGGTTCCTCTGCAAGTCCTCACTGATGCGGTTCAGTCTGTGATGCTGGCCAGACCGCTTCTCGGAGTAGGGGCAAAGCTTCGCCATTGCGTTGGCTAGATGCCTCCCGCAGAAGTATTGGGCAGGAGTCTTCGCTTCAGCAGCCAAGATGACGGCGAGAAGAGCGACTATAATCTGTACCTTCATGACTTTAACGTTCTTTTTCCAATCTCTTGAATCTTCTTAAACTTGATGTCTCCAAAGTCAGCTAGCGAGTGAAGATGGCGAAATCGCTCCAACCCTTTTATATCCAAACTTAGATCAATAAAATTCATTATTCATTACGTCTTTTGTTTAATTGTCATCGATGTAGGCGGCTATTAATTATGCCGTGGAAATTATCTCCAGTCACATGTGAAAATGTGACCTGATGAGTTGACAGCTCACCTGCTTTGACGTTGCTTTCTTGGGCGCACCACAAGGTCGACGATTGAATATTCATTTTCTTAGGCAGTATAAAAGGGGTTGGAATCTTCCACATAACCACACTTGCTTCATTTCTCTTGGAATAACAGTATACCAGCCAGTTGAAAGCATATTCAGCCTTTGTTATCTTGGAGAACTAAGGAACCTAACCATGAAGGTCCAAGTATTGTTCGTGCTCGCTCTGATCAGCTGGTTGGCTGTGGTCTCCGCTAAGGCACCCGGTCAGTTCTTCTGCGGCAGAAAGCTGGCTGAAACCCTGGCCTACATGTGTCCCACTGACATGGATAAGAGATCAGGCCTCAATACTGTGGACTACGACTACGGGTGGCCCTGGATGAGCCCCCAGAGGGCGCGGGCTATGGAGGGGAGGGGCAAGAGGGGAGGTGTCGTGTCCGAATGCTGCGAGAAACCGTGTTCCATCAACGAGCTGCTGTCTTACTGCTAAATGACAACGAATGTTTTGTAGATTGAATGTTAAATTGGAATAAAAATTAGTTCCAGTTATTTGTACGTTTTATTGTTGAAATAATATTTTTCCGACTAACTACATTTTTGAATCCAATTTCTTTTCCAGTAATGCTGATCAGTATCCCAATTTTAGTTTATTGATCCCAGTCTATTGTTCCACATTCCATATTCCATACAAGTTAAAATTTCAAGAGTCGTAAAATCTGTGCAAAGTTAGCCAGCCCACACAGTTATAAAAGGAAATATTTTAAAACAGGTCTTGTAGCACGATTAAATCAGCCAGTTATAAACTTTTTTCTTATAATACATATTATTGTTCTTTTTACATTTTATAAAACGCCTGTCTCTTATCATCTTAGTCCTAACATGAAACCGGTTGAGAATAATTAGATCTTACTTTTCAAATTTTTTATTTTATAATTTGACGTCTCAAGCGGAGATGAAAGAAGCATACTTTCAGCCATAGCACCTCACTGCTTTCGGCGGCCCCTACCTTAATATGGTCGGAATAAAAGTCGGACACGTAAAAATATATGAAATATATACTACTGCTTCGAATTGAAAAAATATTTTTGTGTTGGATGGATAGTCCTTTTAACCGACTTCATTGTTGAGGAATGTGTGCAGAAACCAAAATCGAACAGACCGAGACGAAGTCGCGGGCGGCCGCTAATGAATATATTTGTGAAAAAGAAAATGTTTGAATTAAACATTATTTATTCAAACATGTTATTACAAATTATTTCATTTCAAAAATGTTTTTCCATGTATTTTTTATACCATTCTTTGTAGTATGTAGTACCTACATATTTATTCGGTAAATTGTATGTCGCCATCAAGATCGTTTACATGATACGTAATTTTTATCATATAACCAATTATTTAACACTCGTATACAAACCATATTTGTATTGTCACCTAAGTGGTAATACCTCTAGAATCGGCTTAGTGTTTGAGTCCGTGTCGCCTCCAACAAATCCGTACAATCCGCTTTCTGCCAAGCAATATTACGAGTATATCCCATAGACTTAGCTCCTTTGAGTTACCTTCTTAGTTTTGTAAGAAAATAATTCCATTTTTGTTATTTTGATAGAACCAGTAGCAATAGATTAATGGATAGAACAAAGTCATGTTACAGTCGATAGCATGCCAAACGAAACCCATTGGAACTATTATACCTGCCACATACGTCGTATTTTTGATCAGGTGCTACATTTGGGGACTGGTCGCCTGGGACGCTGGGTCATAAAAAATAATGAAAAACTGTAAAACTCTGTGACTTAAACCATTATAAACAATTGTTAAAAAAATGGTATTTGAATAGAGCAACTATCGAGTTTCTTGCCGTTCCTTCTCGCCAGTAACTGCCTTCCGTATCGGTGGTAGAGCCATCATTTTGTATTGTCCTGACGATAAATAAGTGATTCTATGAAGCTTATTTAAAAAAAAAATTGAGTTTGAGTTTGACAATTAAGGATCTTCAACTATTTGAAGTACGGCTGACTGTACTGTACATCGTGGACGAAATTGCTGGCACATAGTTACTTTTAAGTGTATCAATTGTTAATTAGAAATCCAATTTAAGCTCTCAAAACACTGTAATATTTTTTATTTCACCTTAAACATAATGTACGCGATGTCAACTGGGTACAATTAAAGTGATTCGTAACATGAAAATAATTTATTGAAGCCATAAAACCAACTAGAATAAATACTTTTGACTCGGTACATAAAAGCATATTTACATGATTATATTACACATTAAGATAGTCTTCTCTCTAATTATTTAAGCTACGGGCTCAATAATATACTTAACAAATTACTAAAGCGATTGAATCGTAGCAACTTTGTCACGCGACTTTGTTCCCACGGGGGTATTTCGTCTTTATTTTTATTTAAAAGGGGAAGTAATAACATGTCACTGTAATAAGATTTAGACTTTCGCGTTACATTATAAACACTAATAGCGAGTAAATGACAAAATATTGAGACCATGCCAATAGTGTAAACGGGGCAAAATAATGAAACCACGATTGTTGCGATTACCCGAAACGTCAAGCATTAAGTGTATTCGAACTGTATATGTCACTGTTGCTACTGTTTCAATCGCATCTATAACTATGTACATAGAATTTACATGAAGAAGTTGTCATAAATAAGTTACATCTAAAAGCAGATACTATAATTTTCCACTGAAATTATAAAGAGACTTTTTCATCCAATAAGTATCGGTGGTAACTCAGCAGTAGCTCATCATCACTGAAATGCTGCAGGGCTTGTCGCAGCACTCCGAGACTATCTGACCATTCCTCTTCACCAGCAAGGCTTTAGAGCGAGAAGTACGCCACGGCCAGTCACGATCAGCGTACTCGCTCATCTCCAGCCCAGAGCAGACTTTAACCAAAGTCTCCGACAGCTGCCGACCACATTTCTGGACGTAGTAATGGTTCGCACTAGCCAACGAGATCATGACCACCAGAATCACTAATACCTTCATTTTCTTATCAGATCCTACTACAAGCAGCTGCGAAAGCAATATGGGACTCAAGACAAAAGTATCTCCCTTTTATATTCAGGAGTTTCCATTAATATTCACCATGCAATTAACATAGGATGCAGTTGGATCTCTCGTATGACGTTGGAGGATAATTACTGCCAGTTCAGGTGGCTTTCCGCGCGAGTGAACCCTGATTTGCATGCCTGGAAAGGTGTGACATATTTTTCATCTTATTTTAAGAGGGCGGTAATTAATTATTAATGATCTCGGGGTATAAAACGGGCCTGGATTGTAGGCTTAGTACATTCATCTTCAGCTCTTCATAGCATCGACACAGTTGTAGCAACTATTTAAATAGCAACAGTTCAAGAAATTACACTTCTTGTAATAATGAAGTTCCTTGTGGTCTTGTCTCTTGCTGTGTTCATCGCAACAGTCGGTGGAAAGCCTTCAGACCAGTTCTACTGCGGGAGCCAGCTCTCGGAGACGTTGGCTTACATGTGTCCGGTCTACTCCTATGAGAAGAGGTCGGGACTTGAGTCCTGGGAGCATGATGGTGGCAGGAGCTGGGAGATGGGTGGCCGCTGGCTGGAGACCAGCGCCAAGGCTCTCAGTGGCCGTGGAAAGCGCCGTGTGGTCGACGAGTGCTGCTACAAGCCTTGCTCGCTCAATGTGCTGTTGTCTTACTGCTAGTAAGAGAGAAGACATAACTTGTAATGTCTTTGATGTGATTTCGAAATAAATATTTATGTAGATAACTTTTTTTTTTGGAATGTTTTCCTCAATTTTTTATAGCCACAATTATCAATGCACATAATTCGTTTTGCCATGACTGAAAACCCAGTCAAACCTTGTCAAATGGTTATAACTTGAAATATTACTATACAGGCATACGGTAGACAAACAGGTACCAGAAAATCTTATAAACCAAAATAATAAAATACCACCTACCCACCTTAGGTCGTAGGAAGAACAATTATATGTATAAGTACAGGTTTAAACGAAACAAAATCGATTCCTGGATACCATTCCAGGAATCGATTTTCGTTCGAACACGTCGAAAACACGTCTTGAGGAGGAACTCAACGATGTAACAAGTTAATTTTGAAGCAATTGTCAAAATTATGAATTCCAAGCCCGTAATTACGATATGCGTCAAATACTTATTCACACTAACCAAGTATCCAGTAGAGAAGAATCATGTATGATTTGTTTAAGAAACAAAAAGTCCAATTGGTCAATTGGCACTTTAGGTCTTAGTCTTAGTTTGGATAGATGTGTCACACAGTTTTGATGGTTTTGTTTTTACATTATTTAATAGAACAACCAACATTACTATGACTAAAATAAGAAATTGAGTATTCTCAATGTTACCTCTGTAAATTAATTATCTGCTATTTGTGTTCTAAGTAATTCATTGATGTGTTTATTTATTTTCGTTCCAATTGATTAGACTTCCTCTTTGTATTTTGCCGGTGACTGAGGAATCACCGAATAATGCCAAATAGTTAAATTACCGACTTATACTATTTTCCTTTGATATGTATACTCTGTTTAAAGACGAACATAACGAGATACCGTGTGGGATGTTTGACGCCGCATCCGAACATCTTTTTGGACATAATGGTCGGTAATTTGCGCCGAAGGTAGGCCGCTGTAATTTTGTGTTATAAAAACTGGACAAGGCAGTATTTGGGATTTGGGTCCGCTGGTTTGGTTAGAAAATGTAGGACAATAATGAACTGTTAGTAGATGTTGGTGATTAATCTTTTATTGTATATTTAATTAAAGTTTAAATATGTGGTAAAATCTAATTGAGTACCATTTGAATTGCACTTATGAATCATCAAATATTGTATTTATAGCATAATTTTATCAGCAGATTTCGAACTCCTTAACTACCTACCAATCTTTTGTCCCATAAAACCGGCATAGTTGATCTTTTTCGTCTCCAAAATTCAGTTGTCATTGGCAGATACTTTGAGGTATTACTATACTTCAATGGGCAGACTTCAAATATGTAAGTGGCAGGTACATATGCCCCACGTATATGCCAAGTATGGTAAAATAGTGTTGAAAATAATTGTACTCATACATTTTTCTTGTATGTACGCATGACACAGACATTTCTTTCGTATAACTATGATTTGCACTAAATATTGTTACGGAACCTTTACAACGAATAAGGAAGTCTTTGATTTGGGGGAGGATTAATGAACTACGAAATAAACTAAGTACTTTCGCCGTACCTCATTACCTTTCGGTTAAACGGCGAAAGTTGGATCACAATTAGCTAATAAACGGTTCGGTCCAAATCAATCAAACTTCAATCACGAATACAATCAGTAATTTGCTGGTTCAAATTAATTATATTATAAAACTCGCTTCACAATAAGTTTTATTTATTCATTTATAGATAAAACTTTTCTGGAATAAGATTCTTAATTTCCAATCAAATAATATATTAAAGCAAGTAAAGTAAAGTAAATAAATATTCATTTGCAAAGAATGAAAGTATCAAATCGTGTAAAAAAAATTAATGAACAGGATTCCATCAATCAGAAGAGAGAAGCCTGATCTCGCTGGCTTTGAACACACGCACTTATGGATCTCGATGTACCTTCATAATAACAAGTCTTTGGACATTACTATCCCAGACCCATACCGGTACGTATTATTATTTATTTTGCTAAATTCTAGACGTAGCTTCTATACCTATGCTCTAATTGCGTATCAAATGCACCTTTCGCATTGCCAAACGCATCCTTAACCAGTTGCATGTTTAATTGGGTGTCTTCTCAATAAATCGTCCTTATCAGATCTGTTTAGCGTAAACAGACGTACAATACAATCCACTTAGCCGCCTTACTGCTTAGATCGATTGATAGTCGGCGTAAATCAACGTGATCGGGCACCTCATGAATTGCTGCGAACAACCCATTATATTTAAATGCTGACCTAATTTGGGAGTTTTAAGGTGCTTTTAGGTATCGTGGGAATGTGTGCATTTTAAATGCAGAATGAATTAGTAGTCAAATGTTTCAAATATTTTTAACAGATTTGAACTGGAACGCCGTGACGGATAAAGTTAAACAAATGTAGGTATGAAAAGAAAATAGTAAATACTCATCTGGATGTTGCCATGTTCCTAGATATTTTATAATTTAACAATTTTGGACAGGAACTTAACATTTCTATTTCCATTAAGGCCAGTAACAAAAAAAAAAACTAGTCCAAATCAAATCTCACCGCGTCTGTCACTTACGAAACATAATTATTTTTAACCGACACTCTCTTATCTCCCAATCAGCGGCAATCACGCGGCATATAATTACGGCAATGAGCTCATAGATGGCGCTAAACGCATTAACCGATCGTTTAACTAACCACGGGTTAGTTTAACCGATCCGTCGACGGGTATTAAAAGTCATCGTTCGTGATCGGGCGATTGGATTTATGATGTGCGGTGTATGTTTGAGGATGTAGCGATTGGATGATTGTTTACGACAATGAAGGTTTAATTTATATTGTGAGTAACAGATGGCAGTGACATATTGCGGAGCGTAAGATCGCCTACTCCGCGATGACGAGATTTGTTCTCGATTGTATAAGAGGCTTTAGTGACATCTATAATACATGCTTGGTCCACCTGATATGTTTGTTTCATTTAATGTTTCAAACCCAAAGTGCGCTCGGAGTCTTTTCATGGTCCTTTCGATTGCCGGATCTGTGGAGTGCAGTTCCTTTGGGCACTAGTCCTAGTGCAGGCTGAGTGCACTTTTTGGAGGAGGTGACGTCCTGGACAGTGGTTCGCTGTCGCAACCAGGACGTAGGAGCAGCTGGTCCAGGGAGACCAGTTGGACAGCGGAGCGGACGGGAGCAGCTGTCAGGCCGAGCATCGGTTGAGGAGACGGGAGCAGAGGAGCTGCCTGGTGGTGGCGACCAGCAGCCGATGAGGAGTTCGCCAAGGAACTAAGTGTATAGTGTGAGTGAGACGGAAAACTGTGAGTACTTTATGTGTTTATTGTGGAAATTGGTTGGAGCAAAATTGAACTTTATTTTTATGGGAAATTTATCTTGGAATAGTGTTTGTAAATAGTTGGACTTAGAATAATTTAGTTTAGATTTTAGGGACTTAGAATAGTTATAAGAAAACGGTTCGTACGGGGAACCTATGCCCGATTTTGGAGCGAGGTTTTAAGTCCAAACACTTAGAATAAATTTGTTGTAATATATTTTGTAAATTTGGTTAAAATGGAAAATTTAGTAGATTCTCAGATAGAATTGTTTGAGCGCATATGTAAAGCCAAATCCAACTTTGAGAAGTACCCTAAAGATCGGATTACTAAATACTACATAGAGGGACGGTTGGAATTGGTGGATCAGATGTGGCTAGAGTTCTCATCGGGACATACAGAATTAAGGCGTACTGTGGACAAAAGAGTATTGTCCAGTACAGACTATGTAAACAGGGAAATCTATGATCAAACGGAAGAATGTTTTTTAGATTACAAAGCAAAATTGAAAACATATTTGGAACAATTTAATTTAGTACAGTCCGGAGCTAACGTTGGAAAAACATATTCGCAATTTAAATTGCCGAAAATTATTATACCTACCTTTGCTGGAAGTTATACTGAATGGTCGACCTTCAAAGATCTATTTTTTGAGTTGATTCATTCAAACCAGGAATTGTCTAATGTGCAGAAGATGTACTATTTAAAAAGTTATTTGGAAGGCGAGGTTGCACAATATTTGAAGCACATACCTGTTGCCAATGAAAATTATGAGAGGGCTTGGCAATTACTGGGAGACAGATATGATAATAAAAAATATATTTGTAATTTAACTTTAAAGAGATTGTTTGGTCAAAGTATTATGTTGGATGAGTCTGCTAATGCTTTGAAGGATTTAATTGACACCACCAATGATTGTCTTTCAGTACTAGAAAATATAGGGGTGGATGTCGGTACATGGGATGTCATTGTAAATTATATATTAAGTTTAAAGTTGGACCCGGAAACCAAGCGCCAATGGGAATTCAAGGTAAGCGATAGTTCGGCAGATGAGTTACCCACATATGCCGAGTTAAAACAATTCTTGACACAAAGATATCGCGCTCTGGAACTCTTGGAATCCGGATCCAACGCAGCAAAAATGTATATAGTTAATAGTACACTTCATCCATCGAATCATAAATGTTTGTTTTGTCTGGGAACACATTCACTATCATTTTGTAAATATTTTAAGAAGAAGACGGTTTACGCCCGTCGTAAATTTGTTGGTACAAACAACTTTTGTTTTGTGTGCTTGGGAAGCAATCACACTGCCAAACAGTGTAGGTCTAATTATTTGTGTCGTGTGTGTAGGAAAAGGCATCACGTTTTGTTGCATCCTGACGCTCAGGTACCCCAATCTGGGGAGGATCCAATTATTTCCTGTGTGTCAATAAAAAGGGAAAGTAGTCGCAACAAAGTATTACTACCGACAGCAGTTGTAAATAAAGGAACTAAATTTGTTAAATTACAAAGAAATCGCGAATTGGATGAAGGATCCCAGTCATCTTTTAGGACTGAGGCTATTGTAAATAAGTTAGGGTTGGATAGGATTCCTAATCGGAGAATGATTTTGGGTATTGGTGGTCATAGACATACCTCCAAAGCTATGGTGAAAATGAAAGTGGTTAGGTAATTTTAGTTGATTTGCATTTATAATTGTATTGTTTATTTTTATGGATTTGTGTTTAAAGATGTCATGTTTGGTTTTATATTTGTTATGTTTATGTTATGTCATGGTGGGCGATCTGTTTTTAATGTTAATATTTTGGTTGTAGGGAAATTGTATATTTGTGAAGGACAAACGGCACTTTGTCCTTGGTGGGCGATATGTTTACGACAATGAAGGTTTAATTTATATTGTGAGTAACAGATGGCAGTGACATATTGCGGAGCGTAAGATCGCCTACTCCGCGATGACGAGATTTGTTCTCGATTGTATAAGAGGCTTTAGTGACATCTATAATACATGCTTGGTCCACCTGATATGTTTGTTTCATTTAATGTTTCAAACCCAAAGTGCGCTCGGAGTCTTTTCAAACGCATTAACCGATCGTTTAACTAACCACGGGTTAGTTTAACCGATCCGTCGACGGGTATTAAAAGTCATCGTTCGTGATCGGGCGATTGGATTTATGATGTGCGGTGTATGTTTGAGGATGTAGCGATTGGATAATGAAAAAGTGGATTTAGTATTTTGGTTCAAAAAGTTTCAATTCGACTTAAGTCATAGCGTAAGTAATTACGCAATTTTATTAGAAATTGGAAGAACCTCGAGCTTTACAAAATAGCACAGTGACTTGTGGAGCTCGTGAGTTTTGAGGAGTTATGCATATTTTTGTCCGATGCTGACAAATGCTAGCAGTTTAATTGCTCTTTTTTTGAGGGTATCATTACAGGCAGACCCCTATTACTGGCGGCTATGAGTGATGATGATCACTTTCGATCAGGGGACCCTCTAGCTCCCACTTAATTTCCTACTACTACCAATATGGTCGTGAATGTTTACTCAAATGTAAATAAGATACTCTCCGCTACAACTTGCGCCTTATACTCCACCACTCGAAAGCCTCAAGGCACGTCACACCTCCGCCTCATCCCGCATTATAGGCTTGCAATTACCGCGCCAGTTCACGCCTGCTGGCTTCAACTGTACTGTAGGTACTCGCACCTACTGCTGGCACGCTCTTGTCTAAAGACTGGTAGATACTATTTGTGTATGTGATTGGTAGTTCTCTATTGATTATTCAGGTTGGCCAATCATTTTATTCGAGAGAGGGAAAATTAGAGGGACAGTGAGTAATAGACAATAACTGTGAACAATAACTGCCTCCGTGGTGTAGTGGTTAGAGCGCTGCGCTCAAAAACTACGAACTCGGAGGTAGTGGGTTCGAATCCCGCGGGGAACACCTTCACTTTGTGTTGGTTTTCCCAGTTTGGTTAGGGCGTTGCAGGCTTGAATCACCTGATTGTCCGATAAGAATGATGATTTCGTGATTCGGAAGGCACGTTAAGCCGTTGGTCCCGACTATGATCCAACTGGTCTGGTTTCCCTTGTGGTTACAGAGGTCAGACGACAGTCGCTCCATTGTAATAACCAGGCATGTCAATTCAGGATCATAGTCGCAGCGTACCCTGGGCTCCAATTCAATGGCCGAGGATGCAACCGGGAGAGGCGCTAGGATGATGGTGATGAGTGAGTAATAGACAGTTAAGATTTGCGACCTTCAGACCATTCAAGTATTTTTTTTTAATTCACTAGCGGTCGCCCGCGACTTCGTCCGCGTGGATTTCGATTTCCGCGCTTAGTTTAGTGTATACTAGCTTAATGCGTTCCTCGTCAAATAGACTATCCAACAAGAAATAATTTTACAATGCGAGCCAGTTTTTTCTGAAGTTAGCGCGTTTAAACAAATAAAAAAACTCTTCAGCTTTATTATATCAGTATAGATTAATTAAAGTGCATCTTCAAGGGTGTGGACACAGTCGTAAATGCTTTCGTAACGTAATAACTGCGCCGGCGCATGTTATGCACCGCGCGTTGCATCCGAATGTCTCACAAGTGATGCCACAGTAGAGGAGTATTCAGAAAGTCCTCTTCATAGCCTAGTGGTGGTTCATTTTCTTGTGATACTGCCGATGCAATTTCACCAAAACAAAACGAATTTTGCACACGTTTTCATCCACACTAAAGTTATTAACAATTAAAGGTTTTATTTATAGTTTGACCGACATAAGAAAAGTGGAAGACTGAATTTTCCTAAAAAAACAGTTCTCCCGGGATAATGTTGTCGAATGGGTTTTAAAATCAAAATCAAAATGAAAAATATGCTTATAGTCATACACTCAAGCACTTTCGAATTGTCAAAACTAAGAATTAACCGCGAATATATAATTTTGAATTGGGTTAATATTGTATTTGTAATTTGTGATACTCACGTGATTTTAGATTAAAACATTAAGCTGTGGATTTCAGATAATCGTGGTGTATCTAATAAGTTACATACTTTAAGGTCTTGTATAATATACTCCAATTTCAAATCAATAAATATGTATCTAGGTTTACTGTTTACGTTTTTACTGCAGCCGTGCCAAGTATGCCACGACGCAATTAAAAGCAAAAGTGCAAAATCGACAAATTATGAAATGACAATAAAACGGCCCCATAAAAATGAATTAACAACAATAAACCTCATTTTACAACTTATAAAACAATTTGGGTTCATAAAAATGTTTTTAAGTGCCGAAGAGAAATATTCTCTTTGATAAAAATAATTAGTAAAGTTACAGTCAAAAGTTTTACTTTGATTAATGTTGAGATTGAGCAACCTTTCAAAATATGATTAGAACCTAAATATTAAAGTTTAACAACTACGCTACTGAATGAGTGAACTATTTCTGATTAATGATTATAATAACAAAAGTCATACATTATAACTGTGGTCATTTTGTCTACCAGCCTCAAAAGCAACTGAAGACTAAAACAAAATTTTGAATTTGAAATATTATCATCCAATTTCCGAACGTAATAGACAAAATTCACGTTCCTTAGTACGCACAAAAAAAAAACGCAGCGTAACGCCACAGATTCATAATCATGACATTCCGTTCTTTCCCGCCAGAAATTATAATTGCCCTTCTCCATAACCATCGCGTCATAAATCTCTCGCCGCGATGAAGATTAGACGCGTAAAATAAAAATAAACAAAATGGAACGCGACGCGATGATGGTATGACAAATTAATCGGAACGTTCGCCGCTTTGTGATGCAAGTTTGAAAATAGAACGGCGTTGTTTAATCTGAGCGACAATGTGAGATTACTTTTTTTTGTTATAATAGCAGACTATATAAAAATATCTCTTTTTAAAATTAAAAAGTGAAGGTGGAGTTAGCAGGTTCAGTTGGAAGGGTAAACTGCTGACCAGCAACTGGCCACTTGAACAGTATTTATTAATGATAAGAAATATTCCTACATTTCTTTCAAATGGCCAGTAAATGGTCAATTTGTCTTACTTTGAGAAGAAACCAGACGAAGATTAGGTATGTTATTTTGCAAATAAGTCAACATTGCGATTAAATTAGAATTAATGTCTGAGAACAAAAGTATCTACATCTATATGTAACAAAACCACAATTGTTTCAAATCCCACGGAAAGCATTCACAAAATTAAGGTAACGCCGCGGGACACAAGTAGCCTCACCACAATTTAGTCAGTAACAAGACTTAACGGATAAAAATAAGCAGGTATGCCGTAGGGGCTTTGCACTCTTCAAAAGTCATAATGCGAACCTATCATCAAGCAATCTTCATTCCACTCGGTACTCATTCGTAACTACTTAATGACAGTATTTTGGTTGAGACAACAATGGTCTATTATGCTAGCAGCGTTTGAAACAAAGTGTAAAGAAAAAAAAGTTGGAAATGCTACGTGGGATGGGTCACTTTGGAATCAATCTCGTCGGGTCGAGTCGCCATATTTGTATGATGGCGCCAATAGGGTATTACACCATTTTTTGAGAACTGCTTAAAATCAATCTATGTGCCGTAATGTACTACCAAATATTTTATTTTGATTTTTAAATACCGATAAACGGTCTAAATTTATGTTTAAAATTAGGACTTGACATTGACGTGCGAAAACGCTAGCCGCCATGACGTTTCTTCGCGAGACGTCACTCGGTTAGTGAAATAGTAACAAAACGTACTAACATTAGTCATAAAGTATTTGACTGAATATCGAAGTGACGTCATATCGGCTTCTAAAATGGCGTCTGCTGTTTTTGACACATTAAAAACAGATTAAAAATGTCGATCTTTAAAATTGAATTATTAAATTTACACATTTGATTTTGGTGAAATATCAACGTATTTTAATTTATTTTGTTCAAAATCTATCACATAAATGCATTTTTATATTTTTTCTTACATGGTGTAAAATACCCTATTTGCGGAGGCAATCAAATACACGATGCAACGGAATAAAAATTTTTTTAGGTTTTCGTTGTGATTTTCACTTTAATTTATCGATAAAGTTGAATAATTTTAATTGTTTTGTTGGTTAGGTTTAAAGAACTCGATGAAAGAAATTGTTTTGTAGTTTTTTTTTCATTTTGAGTTTATTTAAAAAAAAACGTTTTAAGTCACGTATGTTAATTGATTTGTGATGCAAATCTCAGCAATTTCTGTCAGAAAACTAATAATCGACGGCAGATTTGGAAGCATTAATATATTTTTCTTTAGTCTTTTATTCAGAACGGTACATAAGACACTCGTATGATTATATTATATCTCGTGTCTACAAGCCTATTACGTGTTCCCAAATGAGCCGTCAGCACCGGCCGGGCACAAACGAGTGCATTAGCGAGCTAAGCGAAGTGAACAACTAATTTCACAATCCGCTTACTCCATTACCATTCGGAATGGGATGGGACTATGCCCTGCGTTGACTCTTCATTTCTGCAGTGGATATGGCATTGCACAAACTCATTGTAACTAGGTTTAATTAAAAATAATTTACTTAAACAGCTCGGTAGTCTAGTGGTAAAAGCGCCCACATGCGTGAGGTCGGCGGATCGAATCCTTTCAGCCACGCACCTCTAGATTATCAAAAATCAATGTGCGTATTTTCATCTCAGCTGTGAAAGAAAACATTGTGAGGAAACCTGCACACTACAAGTAAGGCCAGGGCAAACCACTCCATTAAAATTTGCCAAGAGAGTTGTTGTGTGTTTCTTTTCATACAATGATCACGACCCTCAGTAATGAGGAATATGACTCAAGGAGGAGGAGGGGGAATTCACTTAAACACCACGTTTGCTAAGTTTAGTAGTCTCTAATTGTTCGTAGCAAGAAAAAAGTGTCGGCATACTTATTTTAAAATGTTTTATTCTGACCCGAATCCAATCTCAATGTACTTGATTTTCCAGTGAAAATGTAATAGTTTTCGCGCAATTGTGTTCAAACAGAATTAAATGGCTTTTCCTCTGTTCTGCATATTTGCTCAATGATCACCAAATTGCCACAGACTCTGTTCCGTTATCGTATTTTATTTAAACAGTCAGTATATTTCGCACACCATTAATACTGTTTTATTTGCGTGGCCGGCGGCACTGGGAGCGGGTAAATAACGCATCGAATCGCCGTGTTTTTGATAAGCCTTCGTTTGTTTGAGGTAAACGAGCCAACGCGGCCATTGCAAAAGCTGTTATGTTCAAAAAACTCTGTGTACGTAGGTAATTCACCATGCGTTTGCGAATGGGTTACCGTTTTTGCGCTGGTGGCAATTTTGTTGACTAAGTTCCAACCCTAAATGGAAGTCAGAAGTACCATTAAACGATTGTTTTGTGTAGAAATTAGTGATTCTTTCGTTATGTGATTTACTTATTTTTGAGATCAGAACTGCAATGAGATTACGTACACTTACAATATTACTTCTTTTTGTTTCAGGTAAATCAGTGCTCACAAACTACTGCATATTATATCATCGTTTCGGTAAGTCTAATAATATTATTGTTGGATCATTTTTCTTTCAATTTATCAACGGTTTTATGTAGTGTTATGATGCATCTCTCTCTCTCTTTCTCTCTGCGAGATCGGAGATTGACAAGCTTAAGCGACAATAGTCAACCAAGACACAAACCAATTTATGCCGTTGATATTACTATGGCTAAAGAATTAATATTCGAGGTTCGTCAATTATTGCGGAAGGAAAGACTGACACTATTTAATCCTTAATAAATCTTCATCTTTGTTTAATTTACAATGAATAATAGATCACAATAAGTGATTGTTATGGAGGTTATAATCGAGAACATTAAGTCATGATGTCGTTAAATCGTTTAATTAATTCATCGCGGGGCGCGGGCCCGGCTATAATTTATACATTTCTAATCGCCAGGGGCCGTGGAAATAGGTTTGTGCTAGTGCTGCGATGAAGTATTATTAGATTTGACAAACATTCGATTCATATCCTATGAATATATTTATTTCAACGTTTGATGCAAAAAAGTTTTCAAAATAATATTAATGATATCATTCATATCTATTATTAGTATGTTTGCGTTATTTTTTTATTTTACAGCCAGTACAAACAGTTCGTTTTATTCGTTTGTATTCGGTGTTTTGATTTACTTTGTGAAACAACAACAAAATATCACTGATGCACTATCTACAGCACAGCTTTTATCTTTATTTTGTTGAAAATTCTACTATTCAAGTTTTAAACCAATTCGTCTTCCTACTGGGCTTCAACGTCTTAAATCAGCAAGTTCCATGTACAAGATAGTTTCGGCTCAAGCTCAACTTCGGCTCAACTTTTTCGACCGCAACCGAACTTAGTGCAGCACTAAAACGAAACGTATTGCACCAAGTTAAATTTACGCTTCGACTCGATGTAATGAATTGCGCATTGTGTCTCGACCGGCGTGGCCTGGCACAATGGAAACGTGTTCCATTGCCGCGACTTCTTAAAAATGTTGCGCGCCATTTTTTATTCGTGACATTTAAAAACGCGGGAAAAGTTTAATCGTGGACATTTAAAATAGCGGGAAGAGTTTTTGAGAAATGGTATTGGCCTTTGACATGCGATTGTTTTGTTTCAAAAAAATATTTTAAGGTGACTTCGAGAATAAATATACCTACACTTGGGTCTCAAAATGAATGTAGGGTAAACTGACCAGCCCGTCTGGACTGGCTTACATTTAGTAAATCGCCAATTGAAACATTATTTCTTTATGTTTATGATAAGATATTATTCCTACGTTTTCAAGTAACCCTACCTCCAAATGTATCCTAAAAACCAGTTTATTTTTTGCATAAGTAAGATCATCTAAGTATTTTATTTCCTTACAACATAGGAAAACACTACCTTTCAATAGAACAACGAAACAAGTTTCTCACACGTCTACATCAAGAAAATGTTTAAAGCACCTCAATAAGAATTCTAATCTCTCTCTTTTTGATTTTCTCAGCACAAGGTTCAAATTAACACAACAGATTAACGGACATGATGCTGTCTGATCAAGCTTAACCTCTAACCATCTAACCTCTTAATAAGTGGACACGCAATTGATGTTATTCTCTCATCAGGCCTTCTATACACCGTATGTTTGAAGCTATTCAGCATTCAAACATTAAAATGGTGATATATTCATTTCTAATTAAATAAATAAATATCTTACAACATCACATACATTGATCTGACTCTGTGTTAAGTAGCTTTAGCAATGTGGTACAGTACAGAGATCAGAATCAACAGTGATATTACAAATATACCAAAATAGATAGATATAACACCCAGACCAGAACAAACAGACATGTTCACGCACACATAGGTTTGTCCTGTGCGAATCGAATTCGCGACCTCTTGGTGTCAACCAACTTCTTAACCATTACACCAAACCAGTCGTCGAAGACGATTACGGATAGAATTCATACATACTAATTTATTTAAGGCTTTATATTACTAGGTTAATGTAAACATGTCGGTTAAAAATTGGTGTCCTTAACTTGTATCTGCAAATGGTGGACTTGGGATGCTTTTTTTGTTTACTACCGAATCTAGACTAGGTTCAAAGTTTTACCCTAACATCTGTCACGGAAAATATACGAAACTTCGATCGTCGAATACGAAATCCATCCCACATTTTTCCCACACTCATCTGTCGATTCCGAGAGTCCGTTACTCTTTCCAAAGTGGTCTTTTATTTTCGAACCTGGCAACCCTGCTTTAAGGGTATTTGATTGTCAACAGCTGCGTCGAATCCGAACTGAATTCGGAACGAAGAATCTTTCCGTGGCGTTATGGTCGGAACGTGATGGAGATCGACCTAATATCTTAATGTCTGTTGGTTTAAGACATTTGTGGGTACGAGTGATTTCTATCGCACGTGAACTAGACATTTGTCTTGTTTTTAGGGTTCCGTAGCCAAAATGGCAAAAAAACGGAACCCTTATAGATTCGTCATGTCTGTCTGTCTGTCTGTCTGTCTGTCTGTCCGCCAGTCTGTCACAGCCACTTTTTTCCGAAACTATAAGTACTATACTATTGAAACTTGGTGAGTAGATGTATTCTGTGAACCGCAACAAGGTTTTTATACGAACATAGAGAAAAAAAATAAAAAAATGGGGGGTCCCCATAGTTAGAACTGAAACTGAAAATATTTTTTTTCACTGAACATATACGTGTGGGGTATCTATGGATAGGTCTTTAAAAATTATATTGAGGTTTCTAAGCTCATTTTTTTCTTAAGTGAATACTTTGCGTGACAGACTCTTCCAAAGTGGAAAAAAGTGTGTCCCCCCCCCTCTAACTTCTAAAGTAAGAGGCTGATAAATCTGAAATAAATATATAATGTACATTACCATAAAAACTACCAACGAAAATTGGTTTGAACGAAATCTATTCAGTAGTTTTTTTAATACGTCAAAAATAGAATTTGTACGGAACCCTCAGTGCGGGAGTCCGACTCGCACTTGGCCAATTTTTTTCTTTTTTAATCGGGTATTTGTGGCTTTGTGACATAGTTTTTAGCCACTAATGGTCGATTTCAGTAATGTATCTCTCGGTAAAGACAGGCTTACCAGACTTTGTTGCTAGAATTTTTTTTTAAATAGAGTCTGATAACAATAAATAACGCTTTTCATTCGAGTGTTAAGGAAAATAATGGGACGTATTTAACAAGGTTAATCAATTCAATTGGAGGTTTTGTTTTGACTACATTGTATAAATGTTTGCAGTTTCACTACTGACAATGAGGAAGAGATATTTAATTTTATTTTGATCTCTTGTTCATTTTAATTCAGTCAGCTGTATTTATTACGTATTTTAATTTGTGCGTCTGTCTAACCAATTACATTTCGCAATGAACAAGATAACCTCTTAACTGGTCAACTTAATTCATTAACTAATTTATGGACTTGTGAAGAGAAAAAGTAATGTAACACAGGAAGAAGTTCTTATTTTTTCTTCCTGATAAGTGAGAACTTTAAGGTGCCTCGTCTAAGCTGTTAAATATATTTAAGGTAAGTTTTGTCAATCTTTCTTCATTTTATAGTGTTTATATCTTGCCCTAAAATCCGATTGTTTTATAAACAAAAGGGAAAAGAAGATCTCTCATTAAACTTTCAGCCGCAACTTTTTCACTCTCACTCGACCACAGATAAAACAGCACGAAGTCCATTCAGCCAGTAACCACATTTCTCTCGCCGCTCGTCCAAGGAGTTTATTCATTCAGCCAGTAACTTTCTTAACCAACCTTTTTCTCAGATAGATGATTCAAGATGGCCGATTCTTTCTTGCGATAATTAAACTCGCTGGTATTGTATGACGTTGAATAAATTACAGATAAGCGAGATGTATGGGCCGGTATTGAGTGATGGCGGCTGCTGTTGCCGCATCGCTCATTGTCCATGATAGCTTTATCTCGGTTCTGAAGTGAATCAAGTGAATCGTTTCTTATCGGATTGAAGTCGCTGTCAGTTTGCGAGGGAAAATGAGGGAGCCATTTTGTTAAGGTGATTTTTACCAAGTTAAATGGAAATGTTTGGTCTGCATATGCCAAGATTACATTAGCCTTCTTCAGTCAGTTCAGTTTGAAAGTCGGGTAGAAATGTCAATATCAGCTTAAAACATTGACCAATAACAATATGAGGTTAAATTCCTAATAGCTTCTTGTATTTTTACGTGATGTGTTATTTTTGTAACTTGCCCATTATTTCCAACTAATTACTTACCCAAAATCCTGCAAACAATCACTTTTTCTTCTTTTCTGCCTTCCATACAAAAAAACTGAAAACACGAAAAAGTTCCAACAAAACTTTGTCGATGCCAACTGAAAAGTGTGGACCAACAATGAATTTGCTCTGCATTCCCGATGGGGACATCAAAACAACTTCCGTACGTCGGCAGATTGGTCCATCTATGCCTTTTAGTTTTATTTCCCATGTGACCATTGGTGGTTTTCATCGAAATTCCATTTTGGGAAACTGTTTTATAAATGCTGTGTACCTATTCGAAATTGAAGCGAAGTTTTTTTTCATAGTTCAATTATTTATTCAGGTATTTTGGTGTCTGTATGCATAACAAAATTCGATTTATTGGTACTAAAGAGAATAAAACCTATAAAAGAGAATTATTAACTGATATTGAAATAAGTCATTTCTAAGTAGGTACATTATAACTGATAGCTATAAGCTTCCCATGGATAATTATCCATGAAGTGCAGTAGCACTTCGTAACTGTTGCGCTACGTTTCTGTATGGGGTTATTGAGGCAGTCAACGCATCAGCTACCTTTGAGGTGTTGTTGATGTCCATGGGCAGCGGTGATACTTGCCATCAAGTGACGCTCTTGATCGTTTCCCTCCCGTTGTCATAAAAACAGACTTTATCTTTCCGTCCGTCAGCGGGGTGCATCAAACAATGCAAATCAAACGATGCCCCGGGCTGCATGTGCAAGCCCAGGGGCGTTGCACCGCGTGCATAATGCAAGCGTATCGATCACCGGCCTTGCCTGGCTTCCCCGGAACTGATGTCGGCCATCGATGAAGTAATTGATGCTAACCTAAAGACCTAAGTATAGAAACACACCAGGATGAAAATACGCGACCGAAGTTCGGCGGCAATGCATTTTCTATCTATACTAATATAATAAAGCAGAAGAGTTTGTTTGTTTGTATGATTGTTTGAACGTGCTAATCTCAAAAACTACTGGTTCGAATTGAAAAAATCTTTTTGTGTTTATAATCTACGCGACCAGGAAGGCTTTAAACTATTGGTAATATAACCGAGATCTACGCGGACGGATTCGCTGGCGGTCGCTAGTACAATATTATAACTATGGCGCGTATATTCGAGCCCTTGGGTAAAATGTGCGTGTTGGCGTATTTAGTCTATTTTGCACTAAAGGCTATGTTGTGTTCAAACTAAAAGTAGGATGAACATTGCAAAGGTGAACTAAACGTGTATTGTATTTGGCATGTGCATCTTGGTCTCCGTTTCAATATAGATTTGTCGTTATATTGTCAATTCTTATACCAGTGGAAGAATTCTATAGGGAGCTAGGGGTTGTTGTGAATTCGTCACAAAGTAAATCGTGACGGAAAATAGTATGTGTAAATTCGTCACAGTCACAGTTGACCATCATAGTGCACTTTGGATCTTTGCTAATTTTGGAAGATCAATGTGATCGTATCACAACGTTTCGTTGAGTTGAGACAAAATTCTGGACATAATCTAAACAATTCATTTTTGTGGCAATTCTGCCTCCTACACTAGTGCTTGAATTTCAACCGACCTATAGAAAGAAGCTCGCCAGATCTGTTGTCAAACAAACTACATGACAACACAACTACAGGACATTTCCTCGGCCAGTTAATTTCAACAATAAAAACAGCGCGCAATGGAATAGCTTCTAAACGAGACAAATCGTTTTTTTATTAGCTGCTTTGCATGGGTGACGTCACGCGAGAACGAACTCTCATTTACTCCGTCTGTCCTGTTGTGGCTCATTTGTATGCATTCTGGACTAATGAACTAAGTAGGTTGACAATTAGTTATGCGCTTTGAAATAGACAACCAATTGATTGAAACTAGCATAATATGGTAGTTTTAATAAATCGAGCAACCAAGCAAACTACTGCTAATCCTCTTTAGAGTTATTCCGGTCTGATCCATCGTGAGATATTTATTTATTTATTTACAAACACACATAATATAATATTTAACATTTAGATTTGAACCCCTATTTGTATTAATAAATTTACCATAAGTAAGGAGATCAGATTGTGACGGATCAGACTGGGGTAACACTTTATTAACAGCTTTGCATCTGTGACGTCACGCAAGAACGGATTCTCATTTACTACGTCTGCCTTGTTGTGGCCCATTTGTATGCATTCTGGACTAATGAACTAAGTTGACAATTAGTTATGCGCTTGAAATATAGAGAATTGAGTGCTCAAATGACAGTTATATTCAATCAATCAACCAAGCAATTTCCTACTGCTAACTCTTATAAGTTATTCTTGTATGATCCGCCGTATCGGCTACACTAGAGGATCAGCTTAAATTTGTATTTTATATTCCGGACTGATCCTCTAGTTATGTGAACAAATTTTTAACAATACTCCGTCTGCCTTATTGTGGCTCATTTATATGCATTCTGGACTAATGAACTAAGTAGGTTGACAATTAGATGTGTGTTTTGAATTGGAAGTACTCAAATGATAGTTCTAATCAATCAGTCAAACTTTGTCTACTGTTGACCGTAGACCACCCGAAAAGCAGAATGGAAATGATATATTTATAGAGTGCTAATAATTATTAAAACGATAGTCAAGCCAACAGCCGTCCAAGGGACTGCCGCGCCTATGGATGTTTTTACACAAGAGAACCATCACATAACGACTCATCCGTAGAACAAAGTCCGATCTGCAGGAATGCTAGTTTTCAGTAGAGGGCAAAGAAGTTTTAGATCTTTGTTTTCGGGCTGCGATCAAAACGGTAAGACGTATCATTTTGAATTTTAGATATGTTTATATAGCGCAATAGCGTAATTAAATGCTCTTTAGTGTATATTTCTATTGCTTTTATTTCACGAAATAGTGAGTTCCATATCAACATCGGACATTTTCTAGCGGAAGACCGGGAGTCCTTGGTGAACATAACACGTTGTTTTACGGAGACGTCCGAATTAAGTGCCGTTCTATATGAACTTGGGGCGTTTTTTGATTGAATAATTTATCACTTTAAAGTCCTATGTGAATACTTATCTGGTTTGAAATGTGTTTTTTGTAATGTTAGCCATAACATAACATAACACAATCTTTTATTCGGGCTTACACAAGGTTTATTCGTTAAAAAAAACCGAATTAGGAACTTAATGAAGCCCGGTGACCTGCTTGGTGTAGTGCTCAAGAGGTTGGGTTGGGTTCGATCCCAAGATTTGTTGGCATGAACATGTATCCATTTAAGTGTATGTATTTGTATAAATAAAATATATTTAAGCATGTCTTTCAGTTCCCTAGCTTGCCATGGTACAAGCTTCGAGCTTAGTTTGCTGCTAGGCAATTGGCGTTTTCAAACCCATTAGGCAAGGATCTTCACAGAAATCAACTCCGTGCATTTATTTATTGCCAACTGAATGGTGATTTTTCATTTGGTATGAAAAATCACCATTCAGTTTGAAGATTTAAAAGTTCCACATCACAAATATTTCCCGGTTAATATGGAACTGTCAGTACCAACTCTTCCAAATATCCTTGCCTAATAATACCTATTCAGTCTGTGATAGTTAATTCTGGCGATATATTATGGAGAAAGTTTCTTTATGATTTGTTCGTCGTCATTTAGCACCTCTAATTAACTAGAAAACCATTTAAGTAGAAAACCCGTGGCCCCTAAAACCAATAGAAAAATGCAGAGACGCCCTAAGTAATGAACAGACCGTAAGCGCAAATGGTTCAAGAAACATAACGAATTAATCGAAAAACGATGGGACCATCTTACAATGTCGTTAGTCGTTACAAATCTTCTTCTTCTTCCTAGCGTTTATCCCGTTAGTCGTTACAAATGATCCAATTAAATATCTCACCAACAGTACTTGGTACAGTAAATTTTTGGCAACTGGGAGATCGAGTTAAGCTATGGGATATCATCATCAAGTTTTCAGATAAAATCAAAAAGAAAATATGCCTCAAGTATCTCCTAATAAATTTCAAAGTATTATGGTCACAGGCACCAACCAATCTCACTGCGAGAACATTGAAGTATGTGAAACAATATTTATTACACTTAAGTTTATATACTTTTGCCGTAACAGCTTGTATCTGAAAGAATGTGTGAAATACAAAGGAGGTCAGCGTACAAATAATAAGATACATTTATAAAGCACAGCAGTGGACTGCGATAGGCTGATGATGATGATGATGATGATAAAGCCCTTCCATCGTACTTCTTCCACGCAGTCTTTAAGATACGAGCTAAAACGGCAAGATATTGAAACATTGTTTGATATACTTATATTTTCTCTCAAAAAGAGGAATCTTTTTTTAAACAGGCTTTAAGGAATTAAAGCCTGTTTATTTATAAAATTTTATCAAATAACTTCATGATGCAGTTTCTTTCCACAAAAACAGAAACAGTCTAGGCGCTGTTGGTGAGATATTGTATCGAATCATTTGTAACAATAAATGGCATTTTCTACACGGTCCCATCGCTATTTTGACTTTTTCATAACATTTGTCTTGCCTAGGTTTTTAAATCACTTGCGTTTAAGGTCTGTCCATTCTTTATTAGTCTCTGCCTTTTTCTAGTGGTTTTAGGAGCCACGGAGCTACTGCTTCAATACGAAGACAGAGGTGAATTTAGTGGTGCCTAATGACGAAGAACAAGACAAAGAGAAACAGTCTCTATGATAAGGGCAGAATAAACTATCACAGACAGAATGGATGCCCATTGCTATGCATAATCCTAGTAGGAGAGGATCTAGGAGTTAGTACTGACAGTTCCATATAAACCAAGGTAGATCTGTGGTACAAAATATGTTAATCCTAAAACTGAATGAATGGTGAATTTTCATAATTTGATGGCACTTCTAAGGAAAACGTAAGTTGATTGCTGTAATGATCCACACCTAGTGTGCCAGGTATGGCGTTGGATATTATGCTGTAGCAGGAAATTTTCTCGGTCTCGTCATGGCCATCCAGATTTTTTTCCATTCTATCAGCTCATTATTTAACACTAGCGGCCGCCCGCGACTCCGTCCGCGTGGTTTTCGATTTCCAATATCCTATGTGTTATTCTGATGTATAAGCTATATTGTGGTAGTTTCATTCAAATCCATTCAGTAGTTTTTACGTGAAAGAGTAACAAACATCCATACATCCATACATACAAATTTTCGCCTTTATAATAGTAGAAGGATTACAACGGGACTAAACGCGATATTATTTTAGCTTGTGACCACGCCACGGTTGTAGCATCACAGCCGAAACGTCAAGCAGAAAGTACTCAGTAATATAAGATTTTAGACTTTCGCGTTGCATTATTACACTAGTATTATTTAACGGGACTTACCGGAAGCCCACGCATACTGATAGGTATCTACATGCGACTTCTCATCATCATCCGCGGCACCTTCAGTCTGTTATTGCGTCATTGACAAACAGAGCCCACATGCTCTGTGACCCTGAACACCTTCAGGCGGAATTAGCGCATGTTCAGGAGGTACTACAATATAACGGATATGGGGTGACAAGAAATATGAGGAGGTCCAAAGAGAAGGCAAGATGTCCTGAGGTGAAACGGCAGGCTATGTTTTTACCGTATTTGAAAGGTGTAACGGATAAGATTGGAACAGTACTTAAGAAATTCTCCATCAAGACTGTATATACTCCGTTATGCAAGATGTCAAAACTATTGCGATCACCTAAGGATAAGATACCATATCAAACATCAGGCGTTTACAAAATCGATTGTAGCTGTGGTAGTTCCTACATAGGCCAGACTAAGCGTTCAATAGCTGAACGGGTCAAAGAACACATTGCCGCAGTGAAAAATCGACAAACGAGTAAATCTGCGGTTGCTGAACATCTACTTGACATGGGACCGAATCACTGGATGGAATTACATGAGCCGAAAATCCTCTCCACTGAACGCCATTACCATTCTAGGATGGTACGAGAGGCAATTGAAATTAAGAAGTACAAAAATTTCAACAGGGAAGACGGGTTTAAATTAGCATCAGCGTGGAATCCAGTGATTAGCAAGTGTCAACCGCGATTTGTTTCGTCTCGACCAAACCCTGATACTGTTAGTGTTGTGTGCCGTGAAAGTGTGGGTGACAATTTAATAAATGACAATTTGGGGGTAGAGGAAGAACATTCTCAACCGCGCCCGAGCAGACGACGCCCCGCTTCACCAGTCCGCTTGCGACCACGGCTGTTGTAACGCAGTCGAAACGTCAAGCAGTAAGTAGTATACATATACTACATAATTAATATCGCGTTAAGTCCCGTTAAATAATACTAGTACTCAGTAATATATAAAAATAATATCGCGTTTAGTCCCGTTGTAATGTTAAATAATTAAAACGCAACGCGAAAGTATAAAGTTATATATTCTCAGCTGATTTTTCTTCATCAGTAGGTAGGCAAAGGTGACTATGGTGGAGTCAAGTTTTAAAAAAAATCTCAATAAAAATAATAGGAAATGTATTATTACTAATAAGGCAAGACTATATACCTGCCTAGCAATTCATTACACAATGTTTAATTCAAATATTTGAATAATTGAGGATTTTTTTAATTGAACAACGTCTTATCTTATTCCGTTCTTCCAGTAATAACGTCCCATTTTACCATCGGACTAACAAATCGTCTCATAGATTCCGAAGAAAAGTGTTCTACATTCACATGCAACACTCAGAAGTACCATTAATTTCGTATAAAATGGTCCTAAGTTCGGTTAAGACTTCTACTTTTTACTATTTATTTTAACAGTTATAGTGGTTATCCTGCGAATATGCATTACAACGCATGTATTTTCGTACGAAAATTACGTTTCTTAACTTTTCCATCAAAAAACGCCCTATATAAAAATCGATCACCCACAAATAGGAACGGAGCCAAAAAGTATGAATAAAGAGACAAATTGATTCTATATTCTAATTTCATTTTTTCGAAGAAAACCTAAGCCCGTGAAATGTAAATTTCCTTCCTCCACTGAACAACGGCCGGTCTCAACAACAGACGTGGCATCCGCACCGCCCCCACTGTCCCTTGGTCACATGAAGCGTTTTTTTACGGAAAGTTTATCACATGGAACGTTATTCGACTCTGTAACTCTGGAACTAAATAAGATAGAAAAAAAATAAAAATGTACGTCGATAGAGTTCGTTATCCTTATACTGTTAAGGTATTTAACTCATTTTTGCTCTATGATCACATCGGACTATGTTCTACGGATGAGTCGATAATGTCCATCATCATGTGTTCAGTGGTAGTGGAGCTTGTGGTAAAAGGGCCAGACAGTTGTTTCTCAGTTATGATTGGTATTGCATATAAAAAATTTGAGCGAAACGCTCTAGCTGTAAGCATTGAAATAAAAAAGCATTTACGAGAAAACACAGCTCAAACAGTAACAAATCTAACAAAAAGATAAATAGTGTCATCAAAACCGCGTTTAGCCTCGCTCATTAATAGTTAAGCGATTCAAAGTTAGTTAGTATGAAGTGTTTGCAATAGCCCTATGGTAGCAGTTTTGAACTGAGCGGTTGGCGGCATGGGTTACCGCGCCCGCGGCCGTGGTTAGATTACTTTTGACCGGGCGCTCGCGTTACGGACGTCTGATTTGATACTACGATGTCTTGTGTGAGATTTTTTTTATGCTATTGTTTATTGCTTTTATCGGTGGAGTAATTACAACTCTGATGTGAACTCTCTTTCTGTGTTTAATACATTTACCTCTGATGTAAACACTTTCTCTATGTTTAATTCAAACACATAAAAAATGATAAATAAAAAAATGACACTTAGAAAAAAGGCAGTTTACCTTCAAGGTGTATTAAAAGTGAGGACTGAGACTGATTTAACAGAGTCGGCCCCGCTGTAACAGCCGGCAAGTACTTATTAATATTTTAATTTTTGCTTTTATTCAGAGTTTAGACCATGTAAAATTAACATTTTGAATCAAACAATCTGGAAACTCAAAGACCAGCTAATTAATTCAAATTAATGAATTTCTTATTCCATACACTTAGAATATGTAAAACGTGCTCAATGAACACAAACGGGCCGGATTAAAAGCGAACCGTATTGCAAAATCGCACCGCGCCCCGAGCGGGAGTTAAATTAATCCGCCCTTTGAAGTTCGGCAAACAGTGTCTGTGAACAGTTGAACACGTGTCAGAGGCACGGCCGCTGTGTCTGGCTGTGCTGGAATCATGAACCTACTGTACGTTATTATATGTGAGGCTTAATTATAATTAATTAAGCACAAAAAAAAACTGTTTTGTTACGAAAAAATGTTGACACCGCTGTGAAAAAATCAGGTAATCACTATTTCAGGGGTATTTTAATTTTATGAAAGGAATGTTTGTGATATTTATGTAAGAAAATCCATGAATATCCTTAAATCGGTTTACCAGAAACTCAAGCTGCCGCTTTGTAACACGCCTATTAACCAGACCCAAAATAAGCAAAACCACGACTTAAGGTTTTCTGCAATATCTATAACTAATATTTCGGACTTTTAGTTGTAAGAAACCAATGGCATAGGATATAGTGGCGACTGATCCGTGAAGATGCTCAGAATATAGAGGTGCATTAATAAACATACTTTGAGTCTTTGAAAGAGGGCCACATATTAACAAAATACGAAATCAAGTTAATCTCATAATTGTCGAAGCTCCAACAAGTTAAAAACAATCCTGTTGCGCAATCAAGCGTATCCCAAACTTAACCAAGTTGCTAAATTTAACATACCTAACTCATTGTTTTACAATGAAGTAGCTAAAACTACCCAATTGAAACCGTAACATGTTCCCGCCGACAATAAAGGTTCGGAACAAAGTGCAAAAACGTAGTTGGAATGCAACAAAGCACCGCGTATCGTGTTACCGCGCGAGTCAAATTAATTCCGGGGTTTACTCGCGGTAAGCACAGCGGATTGGACGCTACGCTACGTGTAAAACGTGCATGGGATTTTTAAACGTTCGTGTAAATTCTCGAATATCCGCAATTAAAGTGTGCAGGTTTTTTTTATTTACAAACAGTAAACAAAATATAATAACAGGTGGTGCAGCCTTTAGTAAACCACTAAGGTTTGTGCTCATGCTGCCGTCGTCGCAACAATACAAAATTACTTATTGACACTTTACCGTAGACTTTTTCATATTATTTGAACATGTTAGCAATTACATCTCCGTCAGTGATTGTAAAAAATTTGCTCTTAGTTTTATTTTTAGATGTTATTGGCCTAACACTGTCGCGGAGTTCACGCGGAAAATAATATTTACATTTGTAAGTTGCCAATAATAAGTTGTATCAGGATATTATGTAAACATTCGTTTAAAAAAGTTGAACAGGGTGGCAAAGTTCGTTTATTACGGTCAGTATTACTTGGAACTTTTGTACATTTTCATTAAATTAATTATAAAGTTCGCGTGAACAAATTCGAAGACAGAAAGTGGGTTAGTTACTTTTTATAGTAAAAACGAAGTTAATTTATTATTTATCCAGCTTTACTCCTAATGTCTTGAAAATCGAGTTATATGTATATAGTTGCGGTTGCTGGCTAAATCACCATCCTTGCCAAATTAATGGTGGTGATAAAACATTTTGTAGGAACTAAGATCGGAAGATACTTAACCTGTTGTTTATCCCAAAATCCCTCGATCCCAACACGTAAATGCAACTTCCCGCCTCAGTATTTAAATTACAACATAGATCATCTAGGGTCAAGACTTCAAGGACTTCTTAAAGACTTTGTATTTCCAGACGATTGAACCCGTTCATTCTCTCTAAGATAGTGGTTCTTTACCTTTTAAGCATGATGGTCAATTTTACCTAATTTCAGTCAGCCAGGGACCACCGAATTGGTAATATGCGGTTCTCAATTGATAACTACAGTTATTGCTCTTCTCTCATTTAAGATAGCTTCGAAGACCACTTGGATTGAGACCACCAGTAGTTCGCAGTAGCAAGGTTTAAAACCACTGCTCCAAGGGAACAGATTCCACACTTGCACTAATAGCTTACCCGCGGGCTTCGGCCAGAAGTTTCATTACGCGAGCTAATAGCTGCCCCGCCTGCATTAGCATAGTTATAAGCCTTTTGTTTGTACACCTAGATCGCTCCATAGGATCGTAAGAGGACCTGTCTTAGGATTATTAATGGGTACCTATAAATATATACCTGTTATAGTTGCAGGTGCTGGCTAAATCACCACGCTTGCCAATTGATGTTGATAAAAGCTTGTTTTTTCTGGTTATTAAGGTGGCCAGAGCTCAGTTGGGGAGGGCATGGGGTTTTTAAAGGCAGCCAACGCATCCGCGACACTTGTACGGATGTTGATGCCCATAGGTAGCGGTGTTCACTTACCATCAGGTGACCCGCTTGTTTGTTTGCCTCACAGTTTAGCCGATGGCTTCCTAAGTAGGTAGTGCGGGAGAAGTGACTAAAAAAAAACAACTTCGTCTAAGAATCATTTTGTGTCTGTACACTTTTAAAAAACACAAGAGAGGTTTTCTGTATAGTTCATTCATTGGGCAATACAGTTGCAACTATATGCCGCAGTATGTCTCTCATTCTTTATTCGTTCTCTTCACATTTCCATAGTTAAAACTCCTTTGTTTGCCTACCAAGGGCGATCACCCGACACTACAAAAAGAGGGCAATGTTTTTAATTATATCGGGATTTGCCTCGCAAAACAAGGATTATCGAACTTTGTTAGGGAGAATGTTAATCCTTCCAAGGATATTGAGTTTGCTATATTTGTAAATGTTCTTATTTTAAAGTTTTCGGGGAGGGTCGTTAAATTTATTTCCACCCCACTTTTTAATGGATTGAAATTCGAAGGAATGAATTGTGTTGGTCGCATGACGTGCCTTTCCATCTGGTACTGGGATTATATTGTAGTGAATGTTACAAAATAGTTAATATTCTTATTGATTTCAATGAATGACAACAACTTTAATTCCAACTGGAATTAAAGGCGTATGGTTTAGTAGGTAGTGAGCCTTATTTTAGCCCGGAGCCTAACACATGCCTAATGTTAAAATAACGTCTCACAAAAGCATCAGTAAATTATCTTCAGTAATCCCCGTACCTCGTTACCATGAAGTTGTGTTGACCAGAGTGAATACCTGAGTGCATGTACTCTGTGATTTTCTTTATCTGGGTACTTGTGGCTGGGATACACGCCATCATCGGCTATAGACATTTAGGTAGGCCTAGAAACCCATCTTTACACCATGGACATTTTTAACCCTACAAGGGTGATAGATGCTTTACCTGCCTTAAAAAAGAACCACGCGTACTGGTCGACGTTGTCACCCATATACCGTGACCACTATTCCATCGCGAACCCAGGTTTGTAAATTCATTTCTTTGCCGAACTATTAAGAGATGGAATGCGTTACCAGCATAGGTGTTTCCGCCATCCTATAACCTTGGTTCCTTCAAGAGAAGCGTGAGGAATTATCTCGCGGTCCGGTATGGCAATGCCTGTCTGTCATGGCAATTAGGGCTCCTCTTTTGCTTACCATCAGGCAGAGTGGAATCGAATATACCGAGCCAATATAAAAAACCCTTCACCACAGCCCAACCGAACACTGAACATTTTCTCAAATAAAATAAGATTTACAGATGTAGTGACTTCTCTTCTTCTTTCATTGAAAGAATGTCCGCCATTCGTGTAGCACAGCCGGTAAGCTGACAGCACGGTAGGTTGCCGCGAACAATGCGTCACGGTCGGCTGCGTCCAACGTGACCGACCATTGTTGTGCACTGGTAGCGGGTTCGATTCTGTGTCGGTACATTGTTTCTGTATCATACTTGAAAACAATCATTTGGCAGATTTATAGACAGATAATTTATACGATCGGGTCTATCTAGTAAATTGAACGTTCAAATGTATTTCTCGAAATAAGGTAGTTACAGCAAGTTTAAAACAAGTGTTGAAAAGGTATTGTTACCAACGTGTAGTCTAATTTAATCTTTAAATAAAAATTCCACGCATAGATTAACTTGAAAGATCAATAAACATTCAGATCCAGAACAAACTCCAAAATAAGTATATTCTAGACGAGTTTTTGTTTCAAAACTCCTGGTGCGTTGACCATTCAGATTTTAAGCTTGAGTTGAGTATAAAATAAGCTTGTATTAAAACATCAAAAATAAACGATGTTTCCTTTACCATCGGTTTATATAACAGCTGCAATACTCAAATAAAGTTCAAAAAAAACCTACAAAACATATTTGCTATCCCTCCCCGCGTCATCCGACCCGGCACGAACCCACTGACCGTGCGAGCTGAAAGCGTAAACCGACCCGCACTCCACGCCGTCGCTTTCCGCCTTTTTGCTTTTCGGCCGCGATAAACAAACCTTTTTGCATACTTTTTAGCCGTTGAAAAAGCGAAAAAGCCCACTCTTTGATGCGTTTGTGCAGAGTTTCACTTTCAAGCGCGATGTTTTTCCAGTTTGCGGCAGTAAATATTTAGGCTTTTACTCGTATTTTTAACTGGAAATTGTAGAATATAATATTTATAGAAAATATTAGCACTTTTTTACTTCCTTCCCTAAATAACTTAACATAATAGGTTAGACTTTGTGACGAGAAACAATATTGAGTTGTAAATCAAAATAAGTGTTGTCTTATGATCGCGCTATGCCAAAAAGAGGACAGAGTTATAGGAAGAAAACTTATTACTCGTCTGTACATTTACTTGTTTCACTGCAATAATTATTTCCTAGTAGGTTGATCTTAAATGATTTTCTTTTTATCATATGTGAAAAGTCCGTTGGTCTTGTGGTCGGAGATCCTGGCTACAGAACCAAGGGGATGAACATCGACATGTTTAAGTATGTCTATCCGCTCCTTAGCATCCAGCTTCAGGCTTAGTTTGAGCTAGGCAATTTGTGTGTTAGTCCAAGGAATTTACTTATTTAATTAAATATTATTAAATTTATTATTATGTGTTGAAAGTTTCCATCGCACCCGCGTAGACCTGCGTAGTTCATTAACCATAAAAATCGAGTGCTAGGCGTAATTCGACAAGGAAGCCTATTATTTAATTTTCTCGTCTAAATTCCCTTAACGTAGAGCAAAAGCCGTGTAACAGTACCACAGCTCGGCAATTCTCGCGCTTTAATAGGCCAATAAGTTAATTAACCGGAGATTTCCTGCGCCCATCGCGAGCGGGGCCTACTTACGGACTCATAAAATTAATTGCGCCTAAGTAATATATTTCGTTAATTTACGGGCTCTTTCGCGAACACTTCATTAGCTTTATGCTTTAATAAAGAACGTCACGATTCCGTGTGAGAAAGAATTTGGAGTGCGAAGGTGGGTGAGTAACGGTTTTAGGCAGTGGGAGTGTGAGATGCGTAGGAATTGACGTTTACAGATCACTGGTTGTGGGTTAGACGGGAAAAACATAATAAGTTAAGTTAACAGAATAAGTTAGTATGAAAACTGTTTAAATTAAAAAGGTGGCGGATGGTATAAAAAATTATTAAATAATAGTATGCAACGACTACATTGAAAAACAAAACAAAAAATTCTGAAATAGATGATAATAAAGCTGAAGAGTTTGTTTGTTTGAACGCACTTATCTCAGGAACTACTGATTTGAATTAAAAACATATTTATGTGTTGCATAGTCCATTTGACGAGGAAGGCTTTAAGCTATAACTGAAAGCTATGGGTGCGGAAACCGAAATCTACGCGGATGGATCGCGGGCGGCCGCGAGAAGCTAAATTTTGTATTGTCTTTTAAGCTATAACTTGATAATCACTTGGAACTTGTCAAAGTAGACCGGCGTCTTTTTTTTATTCCCAAAAGATAGCAATCAATTAATCGAGTTTCACACCAAAACGGGCTTTACAAAGGCTTCAAAAGTTCGCTATTACGAACAGGACGACGATTAACATTGTTCCCGTGAAACCGTTCTTGTGTCCCGAATCCGGTGAGAGCTGGTAAAAACTGGTAAAAACTTGGTCCGGAAGACGACCACCTGTCGGCATTGTGTGAAATGGACCGGGTAATTGCGGCAAAAAGTGTCGCGGCAAGGCATGCCACTGTGTGGGATGTTGTACATGAATTACTTACTAAGTTATTACTTGCTGGGTTTTATTGTACAGAGTGCGACAGATAATGATACTCGTACAAAAAAGGACAAATTGCAATTTTATTACTGTATACACTGGAATAATTATGTTGTACATAATTACGTACTTAGTAGCTGGCTACAACGTTTTTTCTACAATTTCTACAACGTCGAATTTGTAAGATTATGAATATATACAAGACACAATATTTTTAGTTTGGTATTTCATTTTGCTATGTTGTCCATGATTTACGTGTGTAAAATTTTTCCCACCTTATATATCCTCGAACGAACCGTGCAGGAGCGTAGCGTGTAGAGCGAGTCTAATTTTTTTATTTTTGTGAAATCACGTTTTTATTATAGTAGGTACTAGCGGCCCGCCCCGGCTTCGCCCGTGGTACTTGTCCACTATTTAATGGATGATATCCCAACTAATATTATAAATGCGAAAGTAACTCTGTCTGTCTGTCTGTCTGTCTGTCTGTCTGTCTGTCTGTCTGTCTGTCTGTCTGTTACGCTTTCCCGCTTAAACCTCGCAACCGATTTTGATGAAATTTGGTACAGACAATCTTTAGACCCTGTGACAGAACATAGGCTACTTTTTATTTCGAAAAAAAGAAATCCACGCGGACGGAGTCGCGTTCGGCCGCTAGTTATACATAAAAACCTTCCTCATGAGTTACTCTATCTATTAAAAAAAACCGCATCAAAATCCGTTGCGTAGTTTTAAAGATTTAAGCGTTCATAGGGACATACAACACACATAGGGACAGAAAAAGCGGTTTTGTTTTATACTATGTAGTGATTTGACGACCCGCTTGGTGTAATAAGTAAGAAGAGAATAAAACATCATGGGTGTTCTGGACACCCAAGTATTTGCAAACCAATAATTATGTGAAAAGTTAGTTTGATTGCGATTTTTAGCTGTCATTCCGAAGTTGCAATTAAAGGAAATAATTTATGAAGCCACGAGCGGAACTATAAATATTACTTAAAACAGGAGATAGACAGTGTTAGGAAATTAGTTGAAATCTCATGTTGTTTATCGACAATAAATTACGATTAAACAGTTTGTTTTTGTAGTTTTACGATATTTATATTCGTTTTATGTTAATCAATACTGGTCCGTGAAAATAATGTGTGTATTTGCATAGAATTCGCTGTGAATGTAGTATCTTAGTCTTTAAGTGACTGTTATATACATTCCTCGTACGTCGGATACATCAATTAGAAGTTATATACATTTATCGGCATTCCTGACACAGTATGCAAACATTTACTTGAAGAATTGAGATTGTGGTTGGAATTATCAAGCCAGTAAATAAGCCTACGGTTATCTGCATTCAAATAACAAGGATCGTTTCATTTAAACATTGAGGTCTTTATTGGTTCGTTGTGCAATGAGGCATGCAAATAGTCTATATCTATTATCTATATAATCTATAATATATATAAGCTGAAGAGTTTGTTTGTATGTTTGTTTGTTTGAACGCGCTAATGTCAGGAACTACTAGTCCTATTTGAAAAAATATTTTTGTACTGGATAGTCCATTTGACGAGGTAGGCTTTAGGCTATAATATATACTTAATATGTGCTATAGTATATACCTAAATAAAACGAAAACCACGCGGATGGAGTCGCGGGCGGCCGCTAGTAATTTCATAATTTTATAAGATTTAATAATAAATTCAACTCTGGTACACTACGTCATAAATGTGACATCCAATAGGTACAGTTTTTTTGAACTAAAACTTTAACACATACAAGTGTTTTTCGTTTATCCCAGCCATGCCTTTAAGTTCCAAAGTTTCATTTACAGTGACTTAAAAAAAATACCCGCCAAATCCACCGCCACAGATAGAACAAAACAGCTGTTCCATCAATCGGCGGCCATTTTGATTGCGGTCCAACAAACGAACTGGAGCGTCTAATGCTGAGTGGGAAGACAGATTACACACTAGTGAACTAATCAAGCGTTAATTAATTTCACGGCGTTGAAACATTCATTTGTGATGTCAGAAGTCAGGCCGGCTGTGAACGGTCTTGGGCCGATGACAGCGGATTTGTCACGTTAATGTTGTTGATCTGTGGTAATGTGAGGTTAGTTGCTGGCGTGCTAGTCATTCTGATGCTTTGTTGAGGACTGTTTTAAAGACTTTTGTTCAGAAGAATTGTTAAATTAACAATTAAACTTTTTATTTACACACAAACACCGTCCGCTGTATATCTTCTTGTTTCTTGCAACTCTAGAGTTAACTTAAGACTACGGCCAAGACGGATACTTCTGACAAGAAAAACGTAAAAAACTAGATTTCTGCCTTTGAAATATTGAGTTTTTCTGTAATTACAAATCATAGCGTAAATTACGGAAGGTTCTTTTTAGTTAATTTTACTTAATATTTGCTTTTTATATTGCAATTTAATAATTATTCCGAATTCAGGAATGCACAAAAGAAAGCCGACCGATAAAAAAATAGATAAAATTTTCCATTAAGACATGAATATGAATTGCTAAGGAGAAAACAAAAACGTGGATGAATTGAGCTCGTTGTAACACGAGCAGCGTTTTAATAACATAATATACATCACAGGCGGCCGCTAAACAAACTCGATTTAGTGCCGTAATAAAATCTATTATTCTGCGCTCGTGGACTAGAATGTAAATTAATATACAGTTTCGTCACAGTGCGCTGAATTACAGTGAAGTCTTATATAGTTACTTAATTTATGAACTACATACCTACTTTTCTATTTAATTCTATTCTAATATTATATGATGATGGTTCACGACAAAGTTTGATATTGACCTTTACACATGAAAATGTATCGCCACCGTATGATAAATGATAAGCTAAAGAGGATTCCAGGACCAGAGGTAACGTGAAATGGACCCAGCTGACGTTTTAATAATTTATTTGTAACAACATAATTAAAAAAAGTATACTTAACCAAGTTTCAACTTCAGAAGCCGCAATTTACTTTCATCATCCTAAAGATACAATTAGTGAAAAAAAATAAAAAAACCTATAAAAACATTTTTTATTTTATATAAAGAGTTGGTCCGCTGTCGCCTATTTGACTGTGAATCCGCTGAGGTTAGGAAACCTAATAAAAGCGGGCTTTCAAGAGATCTCGGCGCAAGCAGCCTTTGTTTTATGTAAACAACGACTTTAGATGCATTTTAACATTTTCATTTTATGACTGCCTCGTAATATTGAGAGTAAGTTGAATAAACAAAAACTTTGGAAAAGATAATTTTGCATATTTTTTGTGAGAATTTTTAATAATGAGTATTTCAACATTTTTCTAAATTTTTCATTGCAAACATTTTATTTAAATAAGTATTACTTTGATAAAAAAAAATTTGCTTGAATTTGTAGACAGTGATAAAGTCGTTACTTTATGAATAAGAATCATTGAACTGTTGATTTACTTTAATTTATGCTTTAATTAAGGATACAAGTGAAAACCTGAAGTTTGAAATTACGAGGGCAAATCTAATGATTTAAATCTACGCTGAAATCAAAATTTTAATTCGACGGTATTTGAGTGACTATTCTTTTCCGTGTCTTAGCGTCCTTAGTACAAGCTTCAAGTTTGGTTTAAATCTAGACAAGAGGCAGGTTAGTCCAAGAAATAGTTTATCTATTATTGTTGTATCAGTGGTTGTTAACCAAAAATATAAAATAACTTAAAACAGTTTATCCGCGAAATGCAACGGAATTTGTCGATTTGATTGTGTAAATAAACGATTTGGTCACGATTCGGTTGTATTACACATTAATTCGATTAAGGTCATTTTAAAATACAAAAATTACGTTAAGCATTCGTTGTAAGAACTGTTCATTTTTACAACCAAACTCACATCAGTGATAAAAAACAGCTTTTTATATTAATGTGTGAAAAAAATACTTGGTTATCAAATGTTATCTTGAGATAAGAAATTGTCTCTTAGTATCATGATTTAATTGGCAATTAAGTTTTAATGAGGAATAAAACTATCTATTCTCACGCGATGAAATCGCCAATAGCTCTAACGGATTACAACTCGTATAAAGATAATAATTTGCTGAATTTGTGGACATTAAAGGTCATAATATTCTTGACTATTTAGCTGGCCGATCCAATGGTAAGTGGCAACTATGGGATTCATATAAACGCCGACAAAATCGTGTGGTGGGTTAATGGATAGATGTTCACAACAAAATAAAAATAAATGAAAAAAAAAAAAAAAAAAAATTTGCTGAATTTGTGGACATTAAAGGTCATAATATTCTTGACTATTTAGCTGGCCGATCCAATGGTAAGTGGCAACTATGGGATTCATATAAACGCCGACAAAATCGTGTGGTGGGTTAATGGATAGATGTTCACAACAATTGAACATAAATCGAAAAGTAATTTTAACGAGATCTATGTACATGTACCTACGTACGTACATCACCTTACCTATATGTATAAGTAAAAAAAAATTGACGGACGTGCTTGTGTTTTCTGCAAAAGTTTATCTACGAGTAAAAACATAATAATATGATTTTCTAAATTTTACATAGAAGTTAATCTTGATAACATAGCGGTTTCTATAACTTTACATTTCAGGCAGGTAGTAAGTAGCGTGTTTTGTTGGGACTCAACTTTTTTAGTCTGTGCCTCTCAATGGACGACGATTTACGACAGACTCCGTGGCAACAAAAAGTTTCCTTCTTTTTTCACTAAAGTACGAGCATGACTGGCCATTCATAAAAGTTGCTTAAATAAGCTACATGAAAAAAAAGTTTTATGTCTTTACTCGTCCTGTTTGATTTAGAACTTTATTTCATATGGGGTTATGTTTGTTTTTGTTTGTTTCGAGTTCGTTTATTTAGGAGAGGGCTTGGTTGATGCGTCAAGAATATTGCTGCATTGTGTTTGACGATATTATTTGTGGTTTCAAATGACAATGCTAAGGTTATCTGCGTATTACATTGTGCGGAACGGGACAAAAACGTCGGGGAATTTTAACAATGACATTAATGCATTCTTGCTATCCGTATTATGATATATCAATTTAACTGAACGATGTTTTGTGCTATAACTGTCAATTCAAGCCAGAGAATTGGACACACTTACATAAATGCCCACATTTTGCGTTCATCTTCTATTGAATTATAAGTAGTTCGAAATAATAATGTATTGGTTCTTTTATATGATTAAATAGGCTGCGGTTGCTTTTATTCAAAGGAATCGTGTATCTGATGTATAAACGGACCAGATGATTGCATCTTGCAGCCAAATTAGTGTTTTAAGTATTAAATGAGGATTAAATTGTTCCCTCAAATTGCTTTGCATATCCAAATCTAAATGAAATAAAAACAACACAGTTACTCCAAAATATTTTATTCAAAAACGCGACGTGCAAAAAACTCAATGGATTATCAAAACGCAATTAGACCAATATGGCGGCACAAAAACAACAATGGCGGATTGAAAACGAAGCGCGGTGTTTACGAGCCTTTGTCTGCTCCTGCCGATTTGTTTAACAGCTGTTTTGGCTCGCGATCGGTGCAGTTTATGTTAATTATCCTACAACCTTGACTTTGATCGGCGTTAGCTTGAAGGAGCGAGGGAAAACGCTTTTATCGGTAGCTAGGCTGAAGTTAGATCGTAAATTCTTTGAACAATGTAAAGTGTTTACATTCTAAGGATAGAGCTGGAAGCGAGTGGCCGAGGTTTGGGCGTAGTGGCAAGTTTCAAGAGGATTTAATCCAGCAGACGTCAACAATAAGTTGATAATAATGATGATGAACAGTAAAATGTTTACGTGGGTACAGCACTCCCTCTTACTATCTAGTTAATGAATCGAAAATAGAAAAAAGTGGCGAAGTATTATAGACACCAAAAAAAGAAATCCTTTGACGCTTCCATCAGTTGTTAGCTTTAACGCAAAAAATCGAAGTGTTGAACAATTCAGTCTCAAACAAATGACGTTTACTAGAAACAAACGCATGCAGCTAATACCTATTTCAATAACCGTTTAAAACAAACTATCGTAGTACTGACCACAGTCATGCGCGGGCGCCCCTCGTAAAACTATCTACATACATAAATTGCGCCTGGATAACTTGCAAGTTGGAGGATCGGCACTAGAACGGAATAGCGATGTATTATTTTAATAGATCTTTTTTTCAACACTTTATTGAAAGTCTTATGTCGATAATTCTGCAAAAAAAATTGTGAAGTGAAATATTTTCGCAAAGCAAATAAAACATCCAGCTAATTCCCATTTCAAAAGCCGTTTAAAACAAACTACCTATCGTAGACTTTTCCACATTGTCTGCGCCTGCGCCGCTCGTAAAATGCACTTAGTGATTGCGCGCGAGGTGTGTTGACATCTCAGAGGAATAAATCAACATACATACTAGTGAAAAGGAAGAGATTTATATTGTTTTATGCAAGATTCCTTACGCTTTTTCAGACGGGGCTCAGTAGGACATTAAATTATCGGGTGTTATGTTTGAGTTTTTATTTGTTTTAATGTTCGACATATTATGTAGTTCTTTTGAAAGTGACATATTCTATTTGAGAGTATGCTACTCACTTAGTAGACTTTAAATTATCGTCGAATTCCAAAATATGCCAATATTTTGGAATTCGACGATAATTTAAAGTAAAAAGTGAAAGGGCCAATTTGAGAGTGCTGATGGGACACGTAAAATAGGCTAATTAGTGCGATATTGAGTAGCTACTGTAACAAAACTGTCAAGCTACATATGTATTTTCAATTAATAACCGAACATAAACTCTTAAACTACAATTATTTTATTTTATAAGTTATCAATTAATAAATTTCCGAACTTACTTCTTTAAAAAAATATATCGAAATGGCCAGAGACAAAAGTCCAGTGCTGTGAATTTGTGACAGTTGGTGGCATTCGAGTGTGAGTCGCCGTGAAGTGAACATTAAGGTTAGTACGAATTGACCTTGTTTGATAACCAATAAATACTGAATGATACGGTGATATCTACCTTTTATTTAAATCTATCACCCCTTTAAGATAAGGTCACATCTCAGAAGTGGGATATAAACATAAATTGCCATGTTTAACCACCCCACAGCTCGACCTTAGACGTTAAAGACAAATTAAATTAAACTTTATCATGAATTTTAATGTAAGCGCTAGAAGGATTTCAAAATAACGTAAGATAAATAACGTACAATATTACTTTTGAATGTGTTAAAGGAGGTTTTAATGGACTTTGCATGATGATAGATTGCAATTATTTTTTCCATTATCTTTTACTTTAACTTTTATAAATTGGAATACTGGAATGAAAATATCGGCGGTTAAACGTCCGTTATCAAGATTTATATTATTAAATGAATAATTTAAACTGAATTAAGCTGTAGATCTCGCGATGTAACTGGATTAGTTTTTGGAATATTTTATTTTTATTTTTTTTTCTCCGCTAATGTAATTTCTTGGCTAAAAATATGAGTGCTAAAAACTAATTGAACTAGTGTTAAACTCAGATGTAATAGCTTATTTCCAAAATAACCAGTAGCTGCTACGATGAAAACGGATTTATTCAGTTTATGTACTACATCATTATATTCTAGTGGTAAAAATGGAAAAACGTTTCGAGTTTCAGAGACATGAGTGACCACGAACGTGAGGCAAGCAGGACTCGACCTCGAAGTCGCAGTCGTGCAGATGATCGAGATAATGCAAGACGAAGTCGCAGTCGCAGTCGCCGTGATGACAGTCGTCTCCGGAGCCGGCGGTCTCGGACGCGCACTTCGCCTCGTGACCAGCGCCGCAGCCGCCGTCGGAGTCGCAGCGCAGCGAGCTCCCGCACCCTACGCGAGCGAGAACGCCAGCTGTCGCAAGAAAGAGAGAGACTGCGGACACTGGAAAGGGAGGTACGTAGGGAACGCGAAAGATTGACGGATCGAGTTCTTGCTAAGTCACGTGAACGATTCCAATCACCCAAGCCCGGATGTAGCCACCATGACCAGGGAGGTTCAAATAACCATTCATTGCGAACACCCACGAAGCGACACACACCTGATAGTGATACAAATAGCGATAAGACTAAGCAGCCCAGATTAGTGACTATAGATATTTTTGAGGACTTTTTGAATGCGATGATGAAATCAAAGGCAGGGGATCGTGAATCGTTTGCCGGGATTGACAATGTGATACCGGAATTCGATCCATTGTCAAAAGAACAGACGATTAACGTTTGGCTTGACAAAGTTGACGAGTGTTCTGAAATATATGGTTGGACTGATAAACAAACTCTTCACTATGCCCTGCCAAAGCTCACAGGACTAGCCAAGACGTGGTACCGCGGTCAGAGATCTGTCAAACATAGTTGGGTGGAATGGAAATCTAAACTTAAAGAGTCATTTCCCGCTACTGAAAACTATGCCGAGTTATTAACTGATATGTTAAACAGACGTGTTCGTCCTGGCGAGTCATATGAGCTTTATTACTTTTCTAAAATCAATTTGTTAAGTAGATGTAAGATATTTGAACGGCAAGCGGTAGATTGTTTACTCTACGGGATAGACGATAGAGGGGTACGTGTAAGTGCTCAAGCAGCAAAATTTGATAGGCCTGAAGAGGTATTTGAATTCTTTAAAACGATTAAGTTTCATAATAAAAATACACAAGAATTTCATCAAGATTCAAATAAACGCCTTAACAGTACATCTATAGTTAGCAACAATCATACTACAAATAATCTTGAAGGTATCACAACCAGATTTTCTCACAATATGGGTTCTGTGAAATGTTTTAATTGCCAGGGTGTCGGGCACCCTAGTTTTAAATGCCCTAAACCTATTATAAAATGTACGAACTGCAATTTTCTTGGTCATGACGCTGCTAATTGTCCTAAAGGTAAAGACCCTACAAATGGCTTTAAGGACAAAAATGGGCCTTGAACTTTCTGTGGCTGACAATGCCATAAAGTCCAGTTCCTTCCCGTTCAATAGAGACTCCAGTGAGGTATTAGTTCCTGAAAATAGTAATAACTAATATAAAATAATGATCAGAGTAAACGGCATCGCTACGGTTTGTCAATTAGACCTAGATAGTGTCCTTGATGCGCAAAAGTGACGCTCTGAAGTTAAAGTTAGACTGAAAAAGTGTAGACGGCCCGTATCTAAGGGGCAAAATACGAAACAATCGTCGCCATTGATAAGATCTTCTCTTGGTCGAGTTTCAACGCTCCTAAAGTGAATAAGAAAATGTTAATGAGAGTGATAGTGACTAGCCAGTTGCTTTGAGATTGTATTGTCGCAAACCAAAATTGTGAAATTGTTTATTTTATAAATTAAAGATTGGGGCTTAAAATGAGATGATTTTATAGCTAATGAGATAATACGGTAATTTATTTATGTTTAATGAGATAATAAGGTAATTTATTTACATATACAATGATAAAAATAAAAAGTGAATTCGTCGTCTCAATTATAATAAATTATAGATCTTCGTTAGGTGATCATTGATCAGTCTTTTAGCAGCACTAAATTATTGATAGTGAATCTAAAATATCTAACGATAGAAACTAGTAATATACTTACTAGTTTATGATTATGATTAGTGGGGTGCTTCGAGTCGGGCAGGAGTGGCGTATGAACTCGCCGCCCATGAGTGGCTCAGAGCATCGCAGCCGATGTTGGAGTGAAGGTGAAGGAAGTAGCCCCACTCCGCTCGGCTATAGTATTAGATGAGTGAGGATGTTTGAGTCGGGCAGGAGTGGCGTATGAACTCGCCGCCCATGAGTGGCTCAGAGCATCGCAGCCGATGATGGAGTGAAGGTGAAGGAAGTAGCCCCACTCCGCTCGGCTATAGTATTAGATGAGTGAGGATGTTTGAGTCGGGCAGGAGTGGCGTATGAACTCGCCGCCCATGAGTGGCTCAGAGCATCGCAGCCGATGATGGAGTGAAGGTGAAGGAAGTAGCCCCACTCCGCTCGGCTATAGTATTAGATGAGTGAGGATGTTTGAGTCGGGCAGGAGTGGCGTATGAACTCGCCGCCCATGAGTGGCTCAGAGCATCGCAGCCGATGATGGAGTGAAGGTGAAGGAAGTAGCCCCACTCCGCTCGGCTATAGTATTAGATGAGTGAGGATGTTTGAGTCGGGCAGGAGTGGCGTATGAACTCGCCGCCCATGAGTGGCTCAGAGCATCGCAGCCGATGATGGAGTGAAGGTGAAGGAAGTAGCCCCACTCCGCTCGGCTATAAGATAAGATTATGGGATAGTAATATTTGAGTTGGGCATGATTAGCGTATGAACTCGCCGCCAATGAGCAGCTCAAATATTGCAATTGATTGCAGCTTGAATTAATGAATTAAGAAAAAAAACAGATTTGTAAATGATTAAATATTTATATTCCATTAAGTATGTGGTATACTATAATTTTTACTTCTTCTATCTATTGTTCTTCTATGTATTGTAATTAGAATATGAGATAGCTTATGAACTTGGATCTATTTTTGTATAACATTTAGATAATTATAAATGTTGGTCATTACTACTAACTCCATACCTATTTAATTGGGAACAGATGTGTTAGAGACTGTTGTATAATGTCCTAGAAAAATTGTGATTAAGTCTTAAAAACATTATTGTTTCGGTTGTTCACAACGAAGGGACTCGTTCTCGAAGGATGGCCGACTGTAACAAAACTGTCAAGCTACATATGTATTTTCAATTAATAACCGAACATAAACTCTTAAACTACAATTATTTTATTTTATAAGTTATCAATTAATAAATTTCCGAACTTACTTCTTTAAAAAAATATATCGAAATGGCCAGAGACAAAAGTCCAGTGCTGTGAATTTGTGACAGTTGGTGGCATTCGAGTGTGAGTCGCCGTGAAGTGAACATTAAGGTTAGTACGAATTGACCTTGTTTGATAACCAATAAATACTGAATGATACGGTGATATCTACCTTTTATTTAAATCTATCACCCCTTTAAGATAAGGTCACACTACTGACATATAACCTATCAACTTATCTCAATTCTAGCGGCCGCCCGCCCATTCGTCCGCCCTGATTTTGGTTTCGGCACACATAGTATTATTCTATAGCTTAGACCAGTAGTTCCTAAGGTAAGCGTGTTTAAGCAACCAAACAAATACTTCAGCCTTACTATATTACTTTGCATTATTTTATAAAAACTACTACAAACCCTTCGAATCTAACAAGCATGTGTTTATATGCATCGGTTACCGAGAAGGATATTCTTCAAACACTTATCTCTAAGCGAATTCTCCAAACTGGTTGCAAAGAGGTTGTTACTCGTACGAAGCCTGTTGGTACTGGCACATCGTAAAATGCTAGTTTGTAGCCTACCACACGTGATCCTAGTATGGAGACATTGTAATAAATGAACGTGATAACATCACACGCATCCATTTGACCTCGATGAAAGTATATGTAGTGTTATGGGTATCAGAATGAACAAAAGATGCATATATGTATATAGGTACATGAATACATATTTTATAGAACAAATGGTGGAAGAAAAAAGTGTAAGTAAGTTGAAGGCGTATTGTACTATAATTAACAACTTTCCAAAAAATATATAATTACTTACCTACATAAATAAATGGAAACACCGTAAAAACGCGACCGAAGTTCGGCGTGCGTATGATTTTACCTTTAGGTACTTTGATTCAATAGTAAAAATAAAGTGATCAATTACGGAATCTTTTCGATTCAAAAGCGCACTCCATAATAATAATCACCACTTTAGATAAATATGCATCCCATTATCCGATGACAGATTATGACACTCTGTGTCAAAATCACGTGTATCGTAATATTTTATAGGAACTGCACTTCTATAATTTAGTCGTTATAGCAGCTTGCATGAGATACAGAAACAAATCACTTATTATTAGCACTAACAGCACTGTTCAATAACAGAGAAAACACAATAATTTAAGCTGCAATTCTGGAAAGCCCACCGGTGAGAGTTCAGTGTTTCAACAAGCTCCGTTTAAGATAAACAAATTAATCATATAATTGCGTATTGTTTACGTCGGGAAACACGAACCAATCCGGGAAACGGCGATATGTTACTTAGAGTACACGCGGGTGTAATAACACAGCACGACTCACACGAGGGTAGGGTTAGCAGATAAGGTCTTAATTAGCCCTGGAATATTTTGTTTCCTTGAATAATATCCACGAATAATAAAGTCAAAGTCTTCATCTGCAACGTTTATAGTGACAAGGCTATTTACAATTCATTGAAACCTGAAAATTTTGCAAGTTAGTATGAGGTATCTTAAAAATAATATTAAACCGGGACTAAACAAACTAGGTGTGGCCAAATATGCAACCGGAAGCGGTGCTAGGATGATGATGACTAGGTATGGCCTTTCGGATGAAGTCATAAAATGAAGTAGGTACCTAGATAATATAATTGAATTAATAATTTACGAAAACACCGTGAGGAAACCTGCACATTCAGATAGATTCTAACTTTAGTTCAGTTAGATCTGAATGTGTAACCATTATCCGATCTGTCTTTTTCCCCTTTAAGGGTAACGAAGGTCAGATAGCAGTCGCTTCACTGTTATAACCAGACTCGCCAAATCCTGAATCATGGTCAAAGCGGACGCCGCACAGAAACGGGATAAACGCTAGAAAGAAGAAGAAGAATGTGAATCAATGGTTTTAAAAAAGATCTATACCAATAATTATGCAACCATCTCTATTCAGTATTCGAGCGACTGAATTTTCCGAACAGAGCCCTTAGTTAGGAAGAATAAACACTCGATCTTGTCCGACATTTTTACAACGCTACGGATGCAACAATCCTTTTATATTATTGCAGGGGTAGAGACTGGGCTTTTGTTGCCAACCCTACAATGTAACAAGTTAACGAACGCGCAAAATCTGGCCAATGTTATTGCTAACTTAATGCATTAGCCACGCAAACAGTTGAAGTATCCACTCAGCTTTGAAGTACTTATGAAGTCTTCAAGGGAATTAAAGTAAACAGATATATTGGAGCGATGTTGGCTCTCCGAGAGCGAGTATGCGGGGTGACTCGTCGAATTATGGTGGGGAAATGACGCATTATTTGTATTTCCAGAAATATTAAAATATGGATGTTTATTTTATTAATTTATTTTGTTTTCAAAGCGTAAGTCAGACTTTTCATGTTTATTGTAAAGTCGAAGACCCATTGCGCAGTGACTCGTCGACTCATGATGGGGAAATGGCGTATTTTGCATTACCAAAATATACATAAAAATAAAATTGATGTTATAATGTTTTCTTAGGTTTACGCAACTGTTACTCATGAAATAAAACTACTTTAAAACAGATTTAACCAAATAGTATACCGCGATTATATCCGTTTAAAAGTAGTTTTATTTCTTGATGTTATATATATATACTAGCGGCCCGCCCCGGCTTCGCCCGTGGTACTTGTCCACTATTTATACATAAAAACCTTCCTCATGAGTTACTCTATCTATTAAAAAAAACCGCATCAAAATCCGTTGCGTAGTTTTAAAGATTTAAGCGTTCATAGGGACAACATGACAGAAAAAGCGACTTTGTTTTATACTATGTAGTGATATTTATTTTTAGGCTGCCATACTTATCTCAAATTCGCCCTCAAGATCGATCTCAGAGTTGAGAGCGATTTATTTATACGAGACTTAATGTGCTTAGAACTTTTTTTTTTACAATAAAACTCATTTGACCACCATCGTGTCTGCGTGATGCAAACAGGATGCGCCCGGAAGTCAAACCTGAAATTAACTTAATAATCTTACGTGCTGTCTGGATTAGGTACTTAAAAGAAATCCTGATGCTAAACTTTATTATTTATACGCCCTGGGCCATAGACCAGTGGATCGTGGCGATTGTAAGAAGATACCAGGCCGAAGTTACCAGCCGAGGATGCGACCGGAACAAGCGCTAGGAGGATGAATTGATGATGATGATCAGAGAAGAAAGGCCTGGGAAATTAAATTCTTCTTCGTGGGATATTAAAATATAAGCTGATACTATTTTCTTTAAGAATATAATTATTTTAACAAACTTTAAACAGTTTTACGTGCATTTCAATAAATCAATAAGTTCTAAGAGACTCCGGATAGTCTGACCTAAAATCTTTGAAATCTTAACGTATCCCGAATACTTTTAATTTTAAACATGTCTGAATGCATTTCCTCCGGCGTTGGTGAAAGATTAAAGAAATTTTGATATATTTTATTTATATGTAAACGAGTGACTAATTTAAAGGAATTTATAGCCACCGTCTGAAGTGATTCAGTGCCGTGTTTGTATTTCTATTAAGATTAACAATCTGTTTTGTTTATGTCTAGCTAATTAATTGTGAAATTGAAAAACATTTTATGAATGTGAATTTTGGTAGTAAATCTGATGCCATCCATGATGCCAAGATGCTAATAAAACTACTATTTCATTCAAATCTTATGTTTCTTGGTTCTTTATGCTTGTTGTAATTTATGATCAAGTCCAAATAAGTTGAATGGGCGACATAGGAATTAATTGGAGATTTACCACGACCTTATAGGAAACTTGCAGTTGTACTACAAGTTACGTTTGACTGAGTATCGCACTCCATATTACTAGGAAATTATATTATGAAGGAAAGAGATATTATGCACCTAAAGGACCTTTCTTGAGTGTCAGAATTATGGAAATATTTTTACCGTTTTTTTAATCTTTTTAGCTTTTGTCCTTAACTAAAAAACCTTACTAATTTTAACCTACGATAAATAATCAATTAAATTGAAATTCAACCCCTGCCCTAGAGGGTTAATATTATTCGTTTATTTTTTGAACGAATACGCGCTTGTACAAAGATTTGACTTACATTGGTTAAATCAAAATGCTAAGCATCCAAACAAAGTAAGGACAAACAAACTTAAGAAAAAATCACCGGTCATAACGTCGGCAATTATACCCCCATCCATCATCTCGTCTCATCAGGAGAGGGTGACCGTATGTCAACTGCAGAGGGTTCAAATTGCCGTGATTGATGAAAGACTTGACTCTTCCACTCTGATTAGAGATATAACCTTAACTCTACGGAAGAAGGGTTATATTTCCTTGAAGGGAGAAGTCCCCTATGATTTATGATGATTTTATTTCGATCTTGTACGTGAAGCGTTTTTACTTTTGGGATTTTAAATCAGACTGTAGACTTGATAAATTTAAATTAATTTATTTGCGTGTTACACAGAGGAGTACAAGTTACAGAGTGACACTTAAAATTTAAAACTACGTCGTCCTTCAGCCGTCATTGGTTGTCCTGGGATGATTTGTCCTTTTTGAAGATTCCCATTGGTTCCGTGATGACAGACATTTTTGTGGGCGTAGCTATTGAGAAAGCGCCTGGGTGGTAATTGCGGCAATTCATTTTTATGTAGGCTATTTGTGCATATTTATGTAGGATTTTAACATGCCCCCGGCGTTGAAAGAGACCACTTTCAATAGTTATGTTCGATCTTCTTCCCACAGTGGACATATCTTGGCAAATGTGCGTCTAATGATGCCTGAACTGGTTCTAATGTCCGCTACCCTGGATACACCGTCGTTTCCTGGAACAGTGCTAATAATGCGGCCTAAGCGCCACTTCAGCGGGGGCAAATGGTCATCCTTTATCAAAACCATTACATTAGGCTTCAGGTCTGCTTGGCGGGTTTTCCATTTGTTACGAATTTGCATCTCAGATATATACTCTTTGGACCATCTAGTCCAAAAGTTTTGCCGGATCTGCTCCACGCGCTGATAACGCGTCAAGTATGAAGTTTTGGCTTCCCGTAGATCGCTGCACGGCGGAGCTGTCAGTGGACGACCAACCAAGAAGTGAGCAGGGCTAAGGGGAGTGTAGTCAGTAGGATCTGTAGACATAGGACTAAGTGGACGGGAGTTAAGGACCGCTTCAACCTGGGTTAAAACCGTATTGAATTCCTCGTACGTTAAATGTAAATTACCAATAACTCGTCGTAAATGATGTTTACAAGATTTTACTCCAGCTTCTACATATCCTGCGAAATGAGGTGAATAGGGGGGAATAAAATGAAATTTTATGCTTTGACTAGTAGCGTAATCAATAATATCCTGCGAACAGTTAGACAAAAATTTAGCAAACTCATTGCTGAGCCCGACAAAGTTCCTTCCGTTATCTGAATAAATATCAGACGGTTTACCGCGGCGCGAAATAAACCGGTTGAACGCCAGTAAATATGCATCTGTCGATAAGTCACCTACCAATTCCAAAGTAACAGCGCGTGTAGCAAAACATATAAATATAGCTACGTATGCCTTGACAGTGCGCGCGCCCCGGCCCTTACGGTTTAGAACGTAGACTGGACCCATGTAGTCTACTCCTGCGTGCATAAATGTAAAACCTGGAATTAAGCGTTCCGCAGGAAAATTACCCATGATTGGCGTTAGCGTTTTGGCGCGAAAACGGGCACATTTGATACATTCGTAAATGGTTTGTTTTGCGACATTTCTCCCTCCAACCGGCCACCACGTCTCTCTTATCGCGTACAAGAGGGCTTGCGGCGCTGCGTGCAGTAGCCGTTTGTGTTCGGCACGAAACAATAGTACTGTGAATCTATGTTTACCTGGTAACAGTATGGGATGTTTTTTGTCGTATGAGAAATCGGAATTATTCAGGCGCCCGCCGACTCGAATTAATTTACAGTCGTCTAAAAATGGATTTAAATTACATAGATTGTGCGAATTATTTAACTGACCGTGTTTAGACAATGCGTTATAAACCTCCCCAAATGATTCCGTTTGTGTGAGATGTGTTAGTGTTTTAATCGATTCATTTATTTCATCAAGAATCAACGCTCCTACCCGCCTGTTAGTTTTATTTTTAATGTTGTGTATGAAACGTAGAAAATAAGCACAAGCGCGTATCATGCGATTGAATTGTGAGAATCGATCAAAAGGAAACCAACTAGTGGGTTGTTGTGATGTAAGATGTGTGTGTATTGAACTGGACTTAATCTCAGGCAAATCAGAAATCGAGCAGCCTAAGCTTTCAGGGGTTTCAGTAATTGAAGCGTCGAAGTTTATATTTTGTAAAAAGGATGGGCCTTCCCACCAGAGAGTATTTGAGGAAAGTGTTTCTAAATAAGCCCCTCGGGAAACTATGTCTGCTGGATTTTCCTTGCCAGCTACGTGCCTCCACGAATGGTCGCGTGTTAATTCGTGAATTTCGGCAACCCTATTTTGAACAAAGGGTTTTAGTAAGTTAGGATTCATGCGTAACCAGCCTATGACAATAGTGGAATCGGTCCAAAATGACACATTACTGAATTTGCAACGTACCGACTGTTTAATTTTTTCATAAAGCCTCGCTCCTAATAGTGCGCCTAGTAATTCTAATCGCGGCATGCTTACAGGTCGTAAAGGACAAACCTTTCCTTTAGAGAAAAACAGTCGGACAATCATATTCCCGTTTTTACATTGCGTGCGGATATAGGCGCACGCCCCGTAGGCAATTTGAGACGCGTCTGTAAATATGTGCAATTCTATGTGTGACGAATCGGTACCTACTGCATTCCTTGGAACATCGATATTAGAAAGGAATGGCACATTGTTGACGAATCGCTCCCATTCGCGTGCTACGTCATCGGGAAGCGGGTCGTCCCAGCCAACCTTTGTCAGCCATAGTTTTTGTAATAGAACCTTCGCGTTAATTATGAATGGGCTGAGCATGCCTAACGGATCGAATATTTTAGAAATTTTTGATAGAATAACCCGCTTAGTTACTTTGTCGTAATCAATACTAAATTCTGTGTTGTAATGAAGCGTATCAGAATGATTGTTCCAACAAAGACCTAGCGTTTTCTGATGCGTAATTTCTCCTAAGGATAATTCTTTTGACGTGTCCTGAAAAGGTTCAAGCGATTCGAAATCAAAGTTAAAAACCCATTTTCGTAGCGGAAAACACCCTGACTTCAAAACTTTACTAGTTTCTTCACAGATTCGAATTAAGTTTATTTTAGAATCTGATGTTGTAATTAGGTCATCTACGTAGAAATCCTCCCTAATCGTTCTACTAACCTCCTCGTCAGAACAATGGTGTGCTAATTCTTTCAGGCATCTGACGCTCAAGAAAGCTGCGGAGCCAGTACCATAAGTAACAGTTTTTAATCGGTATACACTTAAGTCATCTTCAGGATTATCGCGCCATAATATTAATTGCATGTCGCAGTCATCCGAATGTATAAGTACTTGCCGGTACATTTTCTCGATATCTGCGCAAGCTACATATTGGTGCTGTCTGAAACGTAACAAAATTGCAATTAGATCACCTTGTATAGCTGGACCTACGAATTGAATGTCATTTAATGACTTTCCAGTGCTTGTCGGTGCACTTCCATCAAAAACAACCCTCATTTTTGAAGTACTTTTAAGAGGACGATACACCCCTTTGTGAGGTAGTATATAATGAGGCGTTTTGTATGATTGCACTTTTTCCATATGACCTAATTCAAGATATTCTTTGATAAATTCCGCGTATAATTTTTTATATTCGGGTAAGCGTTCTAATCGTCTTTCAAGTGCAGAAAATCTATTCGCAGCTTGAGAGAATGAATCACCCAGCGCGGTGGGACTATCCTTGAAAGGGATGCGAACACAGAACCTGCCATCCTCATTGCGAGTTGTTGTCTTTATAAAATGCTCCTCGCAAGCCTTTTCCTCATCACTGCGTATATCAGCTACCCTAGGCACTTCTTCTAATTCCCAGAATTTTTTAACTTGAGCGTCAATTGTTTGCGTAAAGTTACAAATTACGTGCGAAGTACTATTTGAATTAGTGTAAATAGGGCCCGAAATTATCCATCCTAATTTGGTATTCTGTAAGACTGGACCATTTTTCAAGCGTAATTGCCCTTCAATGAGCAGATCCCAGAAAATATCCGCGCCTATTAGGATGTCAATCGGATTTGACTCAAAATACCTAGAATCGGCCAACTGAATGTGACTAGGAATGCGAAGATTTGATGCGTTAATTGAAGTAGGCGGCAAGTCAGAAGTTATTTCCGGAAGAACTAAACATTGTATATTTTCTGTATAGGAGCTGCATAACGACCTGATATTGATGTTACAGGTTTTAGTGCTTTTCGTTACTGAGCTACCTACACCCTTGATGCTATGAGTGGACTGTATTAATTGCGCGTTTAATTTGTTGCAAAATGATTCCTTTATTATACAACGCTGACTTCCACTATCTAAGATTGCGCGCGCTGTTAAATACTTATTCTGACTGTCCCTTATTTCTATAATAGCTGTTGACAATAAAACCGGTTCACTAACTTGCGCGCTTAGAGTGTTGCTATGTGAACAGTGATTCGAGTCATTAACTTGAGATTCGGTACCTAATGTGAATAACGTCAAGGCGCTATTTTGCGTGCCTCCAATAGATACCTCACGATGCAATAACGAGTTATGTTTTTTCGAACATTTCCGACACGGGCCGAACCGGCAGTCGCTCGCTGCGTGCCCTGCGCGTAAACAGTTCTCGCATAATTTATGATGATTAATTACGTTATACCTTTCTTCGACAGATAAGCTTAGAAATTGTTGACAAGAATATAACGAATGTTTAGAGTTGCACATAGGACAAGGTTTGTTATGTGAAGTTTGCGGTTTATTAGTGAGCGTGGAAGAAACATTACAGTGCACCCTTTGTGAATTATATTGTTTTTTCATATCGCGATGTTCGGTGGTTCCTTTGCTATGGCTGACTAATAATGTTTCTAGCACGTCTGCCCTACTACCGATGAAATCAATTATGTTCTCGATCCTTAACCCTTCTTTGGAGTCACCCGTGCTATTTCTGGAAATCAGTGCGCTTTTATGCTGTTCCCATTCCCGCTCGGTAGTGGGATCTAGTTTAGAAACCATAATGTATATAATAAGTGTGTCCCAGTGTTCGGTAGGCTCTCCGAGCGTTTTTAAAGCGCGAATGTTTTTAAGAACGGTATCAATAAGCTTTCGCAGTAGCACGGGAGATTCTTTAGTCAGGGATTGGATAGAAAATAGTGCTTTGACGTGATTTTGAATTAATAATCTGCTATTATTATACCTATTTGTGAGTAATTCCCACGCAACGCTGTAGTTCGAGGCTGAAAATTCTAGCGAATCAATAATTAATTGTGCACTACCCTTTAGTGATGATTTGAGATAGTGAAATTTTTGAATAGGACTAATTTCTTGGGAATTATGGATAAGCGATAAGAAAGTGTCCCTGTAAATAAGCCAATTTTCATACGAACCATCGAAAACAGGTAAAGAAATACTAGGAAGCTTCACAGAATTAAGCGCTGACTTTGGCGAATGGTCGGTGACCCTATCATCAGAAAGCATACCCTCAGATTTAGAAATAATTTTGTAATAATAACGTTCAAATTCTTCTCTATAATCTAACTGTTCATCGATATTATCACACTGTTCTTCTATGCTAGATTGAGTGCTATTAAAATCATTTAAGATAGAAGAAGCTCCTTGAATGCGTAATTTAAATTCGGGTTTACTGAATGATGACGGTTCGTCAATCATAGACTGAATATAAGTATTTAGCCTAGTCAATCTTCCCTTAATTGCACCCCTTTTGCGAATAAGAGTATTTAATTCACTGCTAGCCTTATTGGGGGATGTAGGTGTGGGAGATTTTGGCGGTATCGTTAAATTATCGAAATTAGGCATTTTACGGTATACGTATGTAAAAGCTGGTGTAAATCACGTTTTGCAAATATTGAAGCGAAAACACTGGGTATATGGATAATTATAATGCAATATCACTGTTGTGTAGGTATGTACTATTACTCAACGTACGGTACGGTAGGGTGATAGGAAGCGGTATTAAGCGAAGGGGAAGGTGTTAGGATATCTTGGCTGGCACGTCTTACCGAACTGCGCTTTATTGTTGCTGGCGTTGGTGCAGCTTGCGTCTTCTATCCAACGGTTCCTCCTAGCTGTCGTAGCCTCTGGTAACTGGTAACTGGTCTGGCTGAAGATCCCGGAACGAAGGGCCAATTTATGTACGTGAAGCGTTTTTACTTTTGGGATTTTAAATCAGACTGTAGACTTGATAAATTTAAATTAATTTATTTGCGTGTTACACAGAGGAGTACAAGTTACAGAGTGACACTTAAAATTTAAAACTACGTCGTCCTTCAGCCGTCATTGGTTGTCCTGGGATGATTTGTCCTTTTTGAAGATTCCCATTGGTTCCGTGATGACAGACATTTTTGTGGGCGTAGCTATTGAGAAAGCGCCTGGGTGGTAATTGCGGCAATTCATTTTTATGTAGGCTATTTGTGCATATTTATGTAGGATTTTAACAATCTTAATGTTGCGTCTGGCGGGGTAAAGACTGTTTGTTTTGGGTCGGGCTGATAAATAAGTTTAATAATAATAACAGTTTGTTGGTATTGTATCGTATGAATAATATGATTATGTTTATATTATTTATTTTCTTGGTTCCAAAGACATTTTTAGAAAATATATAGCCTTACTAGCGGCCGCCCGCGACTCCGTCCGCGTGGATTTCGATTTCCAATATCCTATGTGTTATTCTGATGTCTAAACTATATTGTGGTAAAGTTTCATTCAAATCCATTAAGTAGTTTTTACGTGAAAGAGTAACAAACATCCATACATTTGACGACCCGCTTGGTGTAATGATCAAGATGTTGCCTATTACGCAAGAGGTCGCGGGTTCGATCCCCGCACAGGACAAACATTTGTGTGCATGAACATGTCTGTTTGTCCTGGTCTGGGTGTTATATGTATCTATTTAAGTATATTTGTAATACCACTGTTGATTCTGATGTCTGTAACACAAGTGCTTAAGCTACTTAACACGGGGTCAGATCAATGTATGTGATGTTGTGAAATATTTATTTATTTATTATTTATTTATACATCCATACATCCATACATCCCTAAGTAAAACAATACAATGCTATGAATAGTATGGAACTTTTAATTTGTAAAGCTCAATTATCTCAGTTCAATGTCATCGGCGTTTACGTTGTTTGCATCGTTTACCAGTAAGCGAACGAAATAGAATAGAATAAATGACTATTTATTCTAGGAGGATTTGGAAAATGCCAAGTTCCGAACTTATAACGATAATCTACTTTTAATTTGCCAAAATAAGTTGTTAAAAATCTTAAGCAATATAATTATTATCTCAGGAACGTTATTGGCGAATTTGGTCCTTAATGTGATTTATGATATGGTGTCATTTATGATCACCTTATTTTTACGTTATGTCATTCTGTTGGGGGACCACGAAAAACTGATTTCCGTTACGCAGACCGTTCCTGTTTGCAAAAAGGGTGACCAGATAGTTTTAAGGACATTATTATGGAGTTTAAATAAGATTAAAGCTTTTTAAGGTATGTCATCTACCTATAGTAAGATGAACAAGCGTATAATTTTGATAAACAAGACGAATAATTTATTGATTATGTTTGTATTAGGTAACCATTCAAACACATAATTCAAATTTCCTTTTTTTTTACTAACCAGATAAGATGTTTTATTATGTTAAAAAAAACAAGGACTACTCCGAGGAAAAAATAATATCATTTCCTTTCAGGAATTTTAATGATTGCCCCAATCTGATAATTGCTAGCTTAATTACGTCACATCGTATATTTTGCAACACAAATAATTTTCTTGGTGACTAACCAAACGTATATATATCCGAGTGCAATGTCTTTCATGGTGCCCCTATTGGCTGCAAAACAATGGGTTATTAGCGTTTTTGCGAATGATAACGTCGAATTGTGCGGCTAATGCGAACCTCTCGAGCGGAGAGACAATCTTGAGGAGTACCGTCAGCAGTTGTCCCTATTAATATAACAAGTAACTATGTTAGAAGAATCTTTTATTCTTTGTTTTATTAAGACTCTAAACTGTCCTCTGGAGAGCAGAGGCCTCCGTTCTTCTGCTCTGGTGTCAAAGTGCTCCAATCCTTTATACATGTACTAGCGGCCGCCCGAGACTCCGTCCGCATGGATTTCGATTTCCAATATCCTATGTGTTATTCTGATGTATAAGCTATATTGTGGTAAAGTTTAATTCAAATCCATTCAGTAGTTTTTACGTGAAAGAGTAACAAATATCTTTACATCCATACATCCATACATACAAACTTTCGCCTTTATAATAATAGTAGGATAAGTCATCCCTCTAGCGTCTTCTTGGTCTTCCACCTTGCAAATTTATTTTTTTTGAAAATTATTGTGGAACTTCCACTCGAATAAAACTTCCACTTTGTCTCTATAACAAAATGACTCAAATGAGAATGATGGAAGAACTTCCCTACTCAGCTAAGTAGCATTCCATGACGTTTGTGCTATGTTTTTTCGGTCAGTGAAGTTTCCAGGGCCAACTTAGTGAGGGAATAGGATTTTTAAGGCAAACAACGCCATCTGCTTGCTTTAGTATTACTTTTTCAAGAAATAACTTTTCCAGTTTTTGCAAATATAAGCGAAAATCCAATAAAATAAATATGGAAATAATTGGGAAACCTCACAAACAATCTATATTCATCGAAATGTAATTAGATCAGAGCTCAGACCATTCAAGTGAACTCTATCTTATTTGAATTACTCTTGACCGGCAATTGAAACATTCTTTAAAAAGCTACCTGTCACAGTCACAGTACCAGATCAAAGGTTCTTCATTTTTAGGGTTCCGTAGCCAAATGGCAAAAAAACGGAACCCTTATAGATTCGTCATGTCTGTCTGTCTGTCTGTCTGTCTGTCCGCCAGTCTGTCACAGCCACTTTTTTCCGAAACTATAAGTACTATACTGTTGAAACTTAGTGAGTAGATGTATTCTGTAAACCGCAACAAGGCTTTCACACGAAAATAGAAAAAAAATAGAAAAAATGGGGGGTCCCCATAGTTAGAACTGAAACTGAAAATATTTTTTTTTATTAAACGTATACGTGTGGGGTATCTATGGATAGGTCTTTAAAAATGATATTGAAGTTTCTAAGATCATTTTTTTTTAAAGTGAATACTTTGCGTGACAGACCCTTCCAAAGTGGAAAAATGTGTGTCCCCCCCTCTAACTTCTAAAATAAGAGGATGATAAAACTGAAATAAATATATAATGTAGATTACCATAAAAACTACCAACGAAAATTGGTTTGAACGAAATCCAGTCAGCAGTTTTTTTAATACGTCAAAAATAAAATTTGTACGGAACCCTCAGTGCGTGAGTCCGACTCGCACTTGGCTGATTTTTTAATACATCAAGTGGAATTAGTTTGCAGAAGGCATCATCGATGAAAGAAAATAGCGGTGGGAATGTTTTTCTTAATTTACAATTCTCGAGTATTCCTTTGTAGGGACATTGATTGACGTCTTGGCAGATTCTGATCTTGGAAAGTGTAAGAAAATTGCACCCGCGCAAAATACTGATCAAGCGTTATTCCTTGAAACGGTATATAAATTGTTATTGAGTTCGAAAATTCAATATTCTTTGTTAGCAATGGAGAAATAAGCACGTAGGGACAAAATAGTTGTTATGTAAGTAAAGCATCCAACTAAGGTAAAATATAAAGTTAAGAAGCCAAACTATCAGAGTATATAAGTAAAATTGTTTCACAGAAACGGGCTAAAAATATATTAAAGGGTTGTTTATTTTACTACAAAAGCAGGTTTTTCTTTACAAAATATAAATGCAATAAAAGGGGATTTTTAAATCAAAGTCAAACTTATTTAAAACGACCAATCTTTATTCCATCAGTAAACAATAAACATTCACAGTACAAACTCAAAACTAGCAGTAAGACAGGAGTTCGTTCAGAGAACACGGCTTCTCGCAGCATTCGGACACGACCCCCCTCTTCCCCCTACTCCCGACCAAGGACTTGGCCCGCGACTCCCTCCACCAGTTCGACTCCTCCATTGAAGAATCCGTGTAGTCTCCCCAAGTATACCGTCCAGATCTCTTCTCGTAAGAATCGTCAGTGCAAAGGTATGCCAGGGTTTCTGCCAGCCGTCTCCCGCAGTAGAACTGAGACGAAGACTTGCCAGTTACCACCACCAGGAAGCCGACGAGAGACAGGAAGACAAGGACCTTCATGGTTCGATTAGTTATTTTTTGATATAAGACTGTTTGTACTACCAAGGAGGGTTGACTTCAAATGTACCTTTTCCTAAAATCTATCCCTATTTATACTGAAATTGGAGTCATTAGTATTCCCTTGAAGCCTAGTTTTGTTGAGGCGTAGGTTGGATGCCGTGGTTTCCACGTTTCAGGGCACATCAGTGCTCAGTCATGTGGCCTGAGGAGGCGGGATTATCATATTCGAAGAGCTCGTGTGACGTCAGATGCACCGTGATATGTTTTTGAATATGTATGAACAGGTTTTAGTCAGTGGGCTTGTAAGGATCATCAAAACCTACGCGTATCTAATAAGCTATTGGCCTACTTAATACGAATTATTTGAAAATGAGTTTAATTTGATTCAAGTCCGAAATTGTTCTTGATGATAATTTTATCTTTATCTCAGCTTGTAAGATGCATCCATTCGTGCTGGTAATGATTTAAAATATTAACTCAACTCTTCGGACGCAAAATTAATAAGCATACTGTATATATACACTAGAATATACAATACAGTTTTGAATCTAATCGGGTAGTTGTCACTAGTTGAAAGAAACTTCTCAATAGCATACTTAAAGACGAACGCGCTATAGTCATCTAAGTATCTGCTTCTTTGTCCTAACCTTTTTCCATCATCTGGGGTCGGTTCTCCCCCATCTGTAGCGCCAGGTATCGGTAAGTTTTTCTGCAATAGGCGCAACCTTAAAACTTTCTGTTCAAAACGATGTGCTCGTTTCGCACTTTATCAAGTCAAGCTACTCCTGCAGCCATTCTAAGAATCTTCATCTCACTGAAGTGCACTTTCTGTTCATGGGCTAGGTATAATCAAGGAAAATTATCTTTGCTATATTGTCTTTGCTATCGGTATCCAGATAAGAGGCGCGGCGACCAAGCCCGCTATCATTACTGGCTATAAGAATTTGTGATGAGTGTCCTGTGGCATTTTACAGTTCGGCTGTGTTGGGTTTCAACATTATTTCAATTGACAAGCCGACGGTGTGTTTTTATAGGGAAACACTTTTATATGAAGTAAAAACCTGAAGTATTGTGGCTTTTTTGGATATTTTCATTGTTCTGTCTACAAAATTGCGTAAGCTAAGCGAATAATTTGGATAAACTTAAGTGATTCTACGAAGGCTATCTACATTTTATGTTTTATTGCTCTAAGTACAATTTGGTGCTTTTGACCTACGTTGTTATAAAAAATACCTCATAAGGATCGAACATTAAATTTATTAAAAATGCTCTAAAAGCATCATGGAGATTTTTTTGATCTGTCTTGTTCATGAGAAATAGTTTTTCTCATCTTGAAAGTTTACATCCGGATATCGAAAGTAAAAAAAAACTTTCATTTAATCCGTGTCCGTGACGACATTTACCAGAAAACTTCATGATTTATTCTTTTATTTACAAGTTAAATTCAAAAGTCCATTGTATACACATAAACTATAGTTATCGCCGTCATAAATCTCCGTTTATGAGCTCAGGTAGAACAGAAATAGATACTTCCCGTTCAAAAACCCCATCAAATGTTTGACGAATATCCCGGGTTTGCCCGGGGTCGGCTTCAAGTCTGTGACAGACACATCTTTATAGACAACGTCAATACATATCAACCCTTACATTGGTATAAGTCAGGAGAAAGTAGCGGATTGTGGTGTATTTCGCAAAGTCCCAATCTGTATTTCACTCCTGAATAAAAAGTTTGATCTGTTCAATAAGTTCGCATACCCAACTCTTTTTGCTGTCTTAATGGTTGGAAGAAGACAGGATTTCGACATCAAAAATAGTAATGTTAAATTTCAGTACTGAAATAAGGTCGCTTTCAGTACCTTCCAGGCCTTGGGAGTTTATATCTCCTAACGGATTAAATAGCAAAAAACTGAGTTACGAGCGAACCCAAGTCATATTAATTAAAACTTGGACAATAAACAGGATTCAAAGAAAACTTCACACATTCACTTCAACATTCAAAAACTAAAATATATTATGAAGATAATAACAAAGAAAGACAAATGAGTGTCAGTCCTCCCTAATAAAACGCTCTTTTAATTTCGCATTTCATAAAAAAACGTTCGCCCGCCTTTTTCCGAACCTCGAGCCGCCATCTTTGTGTTTTGACAGCGGACAGGTGTCACTCACGATACGCGTTCCGTTTTGCATTTTTTCAATAAACACGTGTGCAGACATTTAGATCTTTTTGTGAGCTTTGTTGTTTTTGTTGCAGGTACGTAATGAGGGAATAATGGCGCCTGCATTGCATCAGAGGTTATGTTGCTGCGACGATGTTATGGTTCAGTCGGATGTTTGGTGAGTCTTGAAGGAATTATTGTTTTTCTCCTTGTCTGTGGTGTTATTATGTCAGTTCGATGTCCGTTCTCTCTTTGCGTTAGCGTTGATTGTTACCTTATGTTTATTAACAGTTTATCGAACTGTTGCTGCGTTGCAGTCAACACGCCGCGATCTAAGCTAAGGAGTTGATCAATTGAAAGAAAGCTGAAAATACCGTTGGCAGCAACTATGGTGTTCTTTCCGATGAAACTAGACATTACAAAACACATGACGCTCTACTTTATATGTAAAATCAGTGGGCTCACTCATGAACTACTAATACATTTATTAAACTAACTCCAAGTCAACACGTATTTAAATTAAATCCTCCAAACATACGGCGAGTGAGATACGCCGCTGTCTCTGGGTGGTAACTTGTCGCTTTGTCACGAGTGCCGCTGACAGATATACCTCCACAGTTAGGATAGGACGGGCTCCTAAGGAAATGTTTAGAAACATTATTACGATACTATGACAAAGGAGACGGTTTTTTTGGGCCCACCAACAATCGGTAACGTTTAAGAGAAAGAGAACTACGTTAAAAATTTATATGTTTTCTTATGAATTTTGCAATTGAAGTGAATTTCAAACGAAGCCGGAGTCATAAAACAAAAATAAAAAGCCTTATTTTGATTATATCCGTGAACTATCTGTCCAAAGATTGGTAAACAATGGCTGACATACAGATAACTGAAGGAAAAAAGGTTTTTATCAATAGAATTAAAATAAAACACTTGAAATCGGACATAAAGGAGACGCAATTTACTTTTGGAACGGTTTTCATGCCTATTTTTATCTAAGGCGGTGATTGGTAGTGACTTTTAATAATTTAATTAATGAAATAAAATAATTCGAATATACAATACAAAAAAAAAACCGTATAACGGAACGCAAGTGCTAGTCTATTGCCGGATTTTGATTTTATTTATAACCGAATGCAAATGTCAGAAACCTTCCGTCTGTCAACTACCATTAATGGTTTTACTATATAATATAAAAAGCTGTAGTTTGTTTGTTTGTTTGAACACGCTACTATCAGGAACAGCTGGTTCGAATTGAAATAAAATATTTTTGCGTTGGACTATCCATTAGTCGAGGCAGGCTGAAACTAAAAAATGTTAAGCTTTAGTTTAAGACTATGTGTGCGAAAACCTTATTCCACGCGGACAGAGTCACAGCCAGCAATCACCACTAGTCATAATAAATTGCTTTTACTTCAGATACATAGGAAAACATAATGGAAAAAAGCCCTTATGTGTAAGTACATACGGTTCAGCCGTTGAACGTCAGGAAAGCAAAATGACAGATTAGTTTATGAAGTTAATATATACTTTCACATCTGATTTCTAACGGTTCCGGTTAAAATATGAAAGAGTAATGTTACCACTATAATCTGGAGATTATAAGGAATAAATTGATACCCATTTCGTAAATAAACGCTAAAATTTGATGTGGGCCTAACTCTCCATACAAAAACGATTGTCTCCTTTAATCCTCCATTCATGATGTTATGACAAAATTTTGTCTTTGGTGTTAGGATTAATGTGTTAACAATTTATTTGCAAAAGTAAACATTGGATTCATAGAAATTTGTCTAATCTTAGTAAATCGATTAAAGATAAAAAGTTACACACACAAAGAAAAACACTCTTGTCTATCAGTAAACAAAGTTAAATAAATTCAGATGTATTTTTATAAAGAGTCAGATGAAATCATTAACCTCCAAAAATGAATTAATAAGCTTCTTGCTCATTACCGACTTCTCACCGTTTCATTAAAATTAAACTTGACTCAAACTTCACATTCGATCAACTTGTTAATAAAATCAAAGAGTTATTTCAAGAACTCATCCGATGTCGCCGGTGTCAGAATAACATAATGCTCATCATATTTCCACCCAATTAGCGAATTTCCTCGCCTCAAAATAACTTAAAGATATGCGTAAATTAATTTAACATTTACTGGCACAAAACATGATTGCCAACGACGTAAGCTAAAAATAAAAAAGTAAAAAGTCACGCCTTCAGATTTCGCGCTCTTTCTGTTTATTTTTTAAAAGGTTCTTTTTTAAGTCATGATTGATGGCGCTCTGCCGCGTGCAGTGAGTGCACCGAAAAAAACCCGCTGCATTAAATATCAATTTTTCACTTTGATAAATATGAATCCTGTTTAAATTACGTACACTTAGTTCGTTGTTTTTGGTCGGGTATAATGAGAACATACGTCACGATGTAGTTCATTTTTATTGTTATCTGTTTTTCGGTTTTCGGTTCGCATAAATTACACTTGGAAGAAGTTCAGCATCATAAGCAAAATCATCTTCATCATCAATAGCCTATCGCAGTCCACTGCTGGACATAGGCCTCTCATTAGGCTCTCCACTCAGCCCGATCAGCGGACCGAATCTAGCATATAATTATAGTTTAATTTCTAATTAAGGCATATCACGTTAGAGATACATTCTTGGCATTTTTAAGTTTGAACTAGCTGCTAGATATCTAAAAAAGTTTTTGCATAAGTCCAAACTTAAGCGGACAAAACTCAGTCTTCACAAAGGACGTTAGGAAACCATGACGAACTGTTTTCTAACTTATTTTTTAAAATCCAGTCCGTATTCAAGCGCGGCATTGTTTTTTTTACCGCGCGTTACAGTTCCAGCCATGGCACGAGACAGATTTAGCCGAGAGGGCGCTGCGGTCGCGTGTTTACGCCGCGCGGTTTATTGGCTGCTAATGACACGACCCACGCCTCCGCTGCCGTGACGTCAGATTAATCCCTGCCCGGCTTACAGATTCCAGGATTTGTTTTTATTCCTTTATTTAAAAAAAGGAGTGATTTTGTTGTACATTCAAGTCTGTCATAGCGTGAATTTTCTCGCTGGTTTTGTATGAATGAATTTTTTGTTTTGTATTTGAACATTAGCTATACTCAGCAGTGGGTGGACATGGGCTGAATGGATGGATGGATGGATGGATTTGGATATTTGTATTTGGAACTGACACCGTTCTTTCAATGACAAACTGTAACTAACTATAGATTAACATTGCCATACACAAGAATAGCCCATTGTGTATCACACTGTTACGGATAAGACAGTAACGGAAAATAGTTTAATATAGACTCCAACACAAAATTGCAAATTCTATTGTTTCTTTAGAAAGTTAATAATAAAAATAATTTTCTAAATGCCTCCAGGCATTAAAACACCGTAAATACCGTATTTATGTTGTGTTTGTGTAATAAAGAATAAATAAACTGGAAACTGGAAACTTTATCCGCTCAGAAAACGAAAACTGAGAAAACGGCATCCTTCCAAAGTGCCTCTTAACATTGCCATTTCGGCGAAGAATCCCATTTCGGCACAGAATCAGATAACTCCAGATCCTGTCCCTTTCTTATTACGTACACAGTGTCACGTACAAGTTTATAAATCAGATGAAATCCTAACAAGCACAAAGCAAGAAGTCCGTTTACCCAACCCGATACCAATTCCGTTACATCTACGGAATCGATCAATCGCCAACGTTTGAAGTCGGCGCGATCAAACGTGCAGACTACAGCACGTCACGAAACAGTTTTAACTTTACCTCGCCTTTATTATCAGGAGCATAAGGTTTACTATTGAACAGCAAGTGTTTACCTCAACGTGCGGCTGTTTGTGCGTGTATTTTGGGCTTGTCCGTCTGTCTGACTGGTTTTATGGAGTCCGCGAGGTGTTTGGTCGATGTAAACAATCACTTGGTAGATCTTGGTTTTAGACTTCCTAATAACGGTCGGTGTTTGAGATTTATAACCGTCTGGCGTATCAGAAATTTCAATCTTAAGTTAAGACCTAATAACATTTTGTTTGAAATATCTACATATCTAATCTATGTAATTTAAAAAATAGTTTGTCGTGTTATGTTACTGACGTGAGTATTCAAGATTGTAAGTCATTATGAGAGTAAATTACGTGTTTCGTCTGACTATCGTCTATGTGTGATTTTTCTTGGTCGATTTTGCTACCCACAACATAACACCAAAGTACATTATAGGTAAATTGCCCATTCCCTAAAAGATAGAAGTACTTCTACGGAGCGGGTGATCTAGCTCGGAGACCGAGGTCCTAACTACACTGACCGTGTTGGTGTAATCGAGTTTAAACTAAGTCGCGGCAAAAACTTCTCAAATTTTTTACCCGTAGACACAATTAAATCAATGATAATAGTTTTAAATATCAATGCGTTATAATTTCATGTCTCATTTTATTACTGTTACCCTTCACATGAATGTCTGTCGTAACGTGTAAACGTGTAAAAGGACAGGGGTATCGCGACAATTTATCGCATTGCTCAGCTATCGCGCGACCGATCAAGACACGGTTCCTCACGAAATGACACGAGAATGACGTGATGTGTGAGGAGCGTGGCGTTTAAATGTGTCAATATGAAAGTGTTCCTTGATTTATTTGTCATGATATTGGGGCAAAATGTGTGACGAATGTTATTTAATCCACACCTCGTGTTTATTCGACATAGTTGTAATATTTCGAAAGAGGCACGCACAAAATCAGTTTTTCATTATATTTGTCGGTTTTTCCTCCAGGGATTTGAACCTAAGAATCCTAGCATATCCATGTCTTCAACTAGCTACTGCGTCGCGGAAGATACTAACGTACAAAACAAGACGTATTATGTTTTCTAAGCTTATAAGTGTGCAATGATAAAAAGTGTCATTGATTTAGTAGAGCGCTTTGAACGAGAAGTCAAAATAAACAAGATGTGTAAATTGCGGTGTGCACATTGTTTAAAATGTATAGCATTAAAACCTTTTCGTTGCACATTTTATTTCTGTTAAATATATTTCTTCTTTTTCACTACAATGCATTTTCTCTCCACGCTAAAGTTTCAGCCACGCGTTAGTTCCCACACGTAGTAAGTGAGATCAAACTGTTTAAAACTTAGCTTAACTCCACTGAAGTCGCGGTAAATAACTGGATTACAGCTCTTTCACTGCTTTAGGTGATGTTAGCAAGTTTCTGAGGAGAACTTCTACTATGTTATACTTCTACTTGGTAATACTTTAGTATAAATATCTTCAAACGGATTACACATTGAGTTAACTAGAGCTTGTACAATTAGAAACACATAAACGGAGACATATTGTTCATACACATTAGACGTGGGTGGGTACGACAATCGAAAACGTAAATGTTTTGGTGTTCGGACTTCTCAACTTTTACACTATAAAGAATGCTTTAAAGTCATCGATTAGAAGTAAAAAGAGTTTCCACCATTAAAAGTTAGTAATCAAAGAACATTATCTCTAGGCATACGAATACTACTTCTTCTGTAGGCTTTATTTAAAACGCCGGTTGACAGATTCGAACAGAGAGAGTTTATTTCCATAGTCACACAGGTAACATAGAGCACACAGGTATCATACATATTATGTAGATAAAACTGTTATGGCACTGAAACAATAAATATAAGTAGGTAATTTATGGTTTTGGTATAAACTTTAACAGGCTTGCGCAAAAAAAGGAATGATTTCTTTTTCACAAACCTAATGTCACCAGGAAGAAAGTAAACAAACTGTTAGTTGAAAGTTTAATTTGGCCTGATGACAGCGACCGCTTGTAGACGTTGACGCCGTCGTTTATCTGTGGAAGAATCTGAATCACGGACGATTAACACGTACGTTGCGTGTTAACACTTTCCGCTGGGATTTATTATGATTTTTACCTTAAAATACATTATTGAAATAATGTGAACTGAATGACGAACTTGCGTGGGTAGCATGAATGGATTCGCTCGGTTGAAGATAAAGTAGTATTGTGTATTTGTGTTCTGCATTTTGTTAGGTCTTTGGTTACATCCAAATGACAGCTTAAAATACTTATTACTTAAAGCTTTCCTAAAAGAAAATAGTAGGAGAGCAGAGCATTCGTAGTTAACAATCTTCATGATGCATACAAAATATGTCTATGAACAAATTATGCGAATTGTTGTTCGCTCTATTTAGAAATGTTTAATAATTGCACGTAAAGACATTGCATCGAACGATTCACGACTCCATGTCGTCCACTCCCGCGCATCTGTGGACATTAGTTATTGTGGGCGAGGGAAATGCTGGGCATATTGAGATATTGCTTTACTGATATACCGACTGGGTTGCTGACGCAAGTGTGAGGTTGAGGAGTTGTGCTGTTTTTTTCCAAAGTTAATGTATTAATTTTTAAATTTAAAAACAAACCTGGTCGTTACGCTAACCTAGTAAGTAAAAATAAACTTATTGTTTTTCAGGTTACATAATGTATACTTCTTGTAATGTTATCCTTAATCGTCATTCACAGCCTCTATCGCCTAAATTTGGCTTTTGGCTAATCAGCTGATAGGGCTTGAAAAAAAGGAGATTTTTATCACCATTCATACATATAAGTGGTATTGCCTGAAAAGGAATTTTTTTTTCCTTCACAGATAAATTACCCCTGATTTTAACAATTTCCTGCTAAGACTAAAGGATCCTATCATAAATTAGGATAGCTGATACTCGTCGTATGCAGATTATGGTCCTGCATTTTAGCACGATTCTAAACCACTGTAGGTACAGATGAAAAGTGTCTGAACAAGGTTACCGGGTACAACAGAACAGCCATCATATTCAACAAGATCCAAATTGAAATCTCTTCAGAATGTGATTCAAACAAAACGCGCAAATATGTCACGGATCGTAATACTCTCATAACCCTGGGTTTATGTGTTATTAACTGCTAGTGTTGGCACTTGTTCTGCATCTGATATTTGTCTCGAGCTCGCTTCACTGGCTTAGGAGATAGTTGCTATTTCACCGAGAGACAAGAAGTGTTTATAAGATAAAAGAGAATGAGCTTATTACATTAACGTCTCATTCTTACTAATATAATAAAGCTTAAGGGTTTGTTTGTATGTTTGAATGTGCTCATCTTATAAACTACTAGTTCGAATTGAAAATATATTTTTGTGTTTCATAGGCCATTTATTGGCTAAAGTATACAATTATGTGTGCGGAAACCGAAATCTACGCAAACGAACCCGTGGGCAGCGCTGGATTATGTGCCAATATATTTTAGCTGTCCGTCTGAGGAAAACCTTCCCCTCACTCAGTAGTAAACATATACAGTAGTAAACACCTCACCAGTAGACTTATATACTTCTTATGTATGTTTTGAAGAAAAAATGGAATTAAACTATTAAATTAATGTTTGTTACATTCATACAAAAGCATAGATAACATTCAGTGTCTCAGTGGCCCAGTGCCTCGTAAAAGCTCTGTTTTGATGCATCATAATCCCTTGATATATCGAGTCGCGCGCGCAATTACAAACGCTTGTCAAACGAACACGGATGATTTAGACATTTCGCACTTGATATCTGCTATTTGCGAATGGTTAGGATTATAGCTTTGTTATTTTATGTGTCAGGGACGAACAATTATACGGTTTGCAGTTTCAAATAAGATGGAGGTAAATGTAAAGACAGACAGACTGCAAGAGAAGAGAGAGATATGTGTTTTTTCACATCTTTTTAGATATGAAGTAATGTACGTATAACACCTTATATGGCGATTGTTAAACTTAAAAGCTTAAGCTAGTTACAAAAATTGTGGCAATTTCGAAGAAGCCTGATGAATTACATACCCTTTTTGGGGTTTTCCTGCAGGAATATGATCTAGTAAGACCAGTAACGAAACATGAGTATGGCTTCATTGTATGAACCGGCCGTTTTGGCAAAAACTTCATTCACAACCTACTTATTGTAACATACATTATGTAACATAACCTTAACATACCTTGTGTATATATCATATTGAAAAAATATAGTATAAAATTGTTCCATTGAAAACTTAAGTTTTACATATCTTTAATTGCTCCTTCAGCACTTTGAATTTTGAACCACAATATTTTCAGTGATGACAAAAATGTTAAACATGAATATTCTCTTTGCCTATGCCTCATCACAATCATTAATAACCAACAACACAAACTTCGCCTGTGGTCTCATTCCCTTCTAAAACAAAACAAAAACAAAAACCAACCCTTACTATCAACCTGCTACCATTTTTATTCATGTCACCGTTCATTAGAGATGAAATGTAAAAATAAAAGAGTCCCCGAGCCCCGACAACAACAGAGGGAAACAATTACAATGTCGTTAGTCGTTTCCAAACAATTTGGGACATTATCGACTTAGTGCCTTGTCATTGTCAAGGAAATGTTTGTTTTGGGTGTCTTTTATTGTGTTTGGGGGTAAGACGGTGGTCAATTTGATTAGGCGATATCGAGTTTCCTAACGGTTTTAGTCGAAAAAATAAGTTATAGAGAAACTGATAACTTTATAATATGTTTTTTTTTTATGGTTGTGGGTAAACCTGTTATGCAAATGAGCTGCTCAATGAGACATTTATTATGCTGATTTCATCATAAAAACATGGTTTCATTTTTGCCCTTTTGGTCTAATTTGTTTTTTTGCTTTATATAATATTAAACAGTTTTAATAAGCAATTACTGGTTTCCGCATAAACGTGTTTGTTATGAATCTTGTTTTCTTAACACTCAATCGAAATTGATTGTTTGATTTCATATAAACCTAAGTGTTTCACTGTGAACTTATTATTTTAGCCTTTGGATCCAGGCTACTTTCATTCATTGTCCTACACCACTTTGGATATTGTATAGATACAGTCAGCTACAAATGTCATTAAGTAGATTTAACAATTCAAATTATATTTAGACCATTAGGTCTTTACACTTTAAAATTTGTATATAAATTAAATTTACTATGCATTGAACCGATAGGAATTTATAAAGGGGCCAGATACGAATATCAGGGATCTTTAACAACGCATATTAATTTACAATGCAACTCAATCTAACACATCACTTTTGCAGGCAACAGTACTCCACAGAATCGTGACTACCTCACTAGAGATATCCTTCAGACGCCATTAAAAAGATATATTTGCTTCGTAGCCAGGTTGAATGGTAGGCCGCTTAAAATAATAGGCTATAGGCCGGTTCTCGCTACGATCGGGTACAGGCCGCATGCGTTCGTCGCTGAGCTCATTTGTCAAGCTGTCATCGCATGTTAAGTGTCGCAAGTGGAAACGTGCAGCGTTTTGTCCCTATTAAATAATAAATGTAAAGTCTACTTACCCCTAAAATCTGAGGAAGGTTGTCCGATTACCTCAACTGCACGATGAAGTAAATATATGTAGCTTTAAACGATAAGAATTATTAATACACGCCTATTTTTAGGTTCACTTAAAGTTTCGAAAAAAGTGGCTGTCAAAGCCACTTATGTTAAATAACTGTCAAATAATGTCAAATAACTGTCGGATAGACAGACAGACATGGCGAATCTTTGTATATTGCCGCGCGCGATGATGACAGAGTGCGCTTGCTATTTGATAGTGCAAATGACAAGGATAACGATAAACTTTAATATTCTGTGTATCATTTTGGAGTAATTAATAACTAAACTGGAAGAATAGTATTTTACTTCTACTTTAATTATCTAAGTATTAATAAATCATATCATGGACTGTTTACTAGGCAATCCATATGCAATATAATTATTGACATGTCAAATAGTGTATAAAATATGTTTCATCCATTAAGCATCTCGATGATGGTCCTTTTATAGCAGGATCTTAGACTACTAGTATTAGTTATAGACACAATATTAGTATAGTCACATAGTATATGTTAGACACAAACGCTGTCCCTCATACCCTAGCCCATGCACCGAGTCGGGTCGTGTATTCGTTGACACGCTGGCAGGTAGGAGGCTGATGACACGATGGAACGATGACGTGTCATTAGCATGATTACTGCCCAATGGCCCGGCATTTTATAAGTATTAAGTCATCCTGGAATAATAATATCTCTGAATATGTGAGACGATTATATCCCATTACAGATTGAAAGGACCTGTTTCAACAGCTAAACATTACCATGAACATTTTACATAGGACCGTCTTTGTTACTTGAATAGTTTTATTACCGCCCGCGACTCCGTCCGCGTGGATTTCGATTTCCAATAGCCTAAAGCCTTCCTCGTCAAAAGGTACTATCCAACACAAAAATATTTTTTGTAGTTCCTGAGATTAGCGTGTTCAAACAAACAAACATACAAACAAACTCTTCAGCTTTATATAGACACGAACTTCTTAGCTATCCATGGATTCTCCGTGCGGGTGCCGGGTCCATCGCGTGGAACAGAGAGGAATGTCAATCGGCGCCTGGGACTTTCGACAGCGTGTAGGTTTAAGGGGCCCAAGTATAGATAACATTCATCCCGAATATATTTAAATGTTTAACTAGGTATAGGGCAAATAGTTTGTAAATAAAGTCAACGTTTTGTGACAATTTTAAACGTAACTACTGATTTATTAATGACTGTTGGTAAATGCCATCCACTAGACAAATAAATGGTTAGTGAACAAGATTAGGAAAGTAACGTTCGGAATAGAACTCAAATCAGGACTGCAAGATCATAATATTCGAGCACGTTTATAATTAAATATAACAATTTGAATTGTATCAACGAATAACAAATCAGCTCATCAGATCGTTTGTTTACATTAATGAATGCAGTATTTTTGCTCAACGTGGCAACGATGCGGTTTGTCTGAAATATATTTTAACGGTAACGCGATTATGACTGGATGGACGGCGTTTATGTATGGCTTTTAAAGGTTGCCAAAACAAAGAGTACAAATGAAATTTTACTAATTACTAATGTTACAGGTAGAAGAAATTTCGGAAGGAATATAATAGAAACTTCACATTACATATTAAGGAAATAACCATTACAAATAGGCCTTCTAACATTGTAGTCTATAATAGCAGCAGGTTTCACCTGTCAGGCTTCATTCAGCTGTCAAGAGGACCTCAGTATTCCCTCAGAGACCTCAGATTAATAAGCGTGCATTTCCACAAAAAAAATATTTAATGTTTTAATTCATTACCTTCATACTGGCTGGGAGATGTCCGATGTTCAACATCAAAAATCATTGCTTTACTTCTGCCAACCCTGATTTAAAGCATTAATATTCCTGTCATTACGCTTGCCGCCTGACCGGTTATTGGTGAAATGTCCGATTTTATGAATCAACGACGACATTAATAATACGCGCTGTTTCTGTGATTAATTAATCGGTTCGGACCCGAATGTTCGAACATTGCGTTAAAATGACGTCATAGTTTGCCTATTTAATGAATTGTTATTGTTTTGACGGTTGGTTTCAGTGTCGTCAGTGAACGTTGTTTATTTGGAGAGAACCCTTCCATCCACGGACAGGCAGGAGTATGTGAAGTAACATAAAAGGGACATAATTGATGTGTCAAAATTTAACATATTTAGTTTTGATAGTCAAGGAATTCGGAATAGAACTCAGATCAGGACTCCAAGTATAAATCTAAGTCACTGTTTTGAACCATAACTTTTGCTATGCCTATGCTAAAATGTTGCTCACACATTTAACTAAAGCTAGACTTAAAACTTTCTGTAAAGCTGTACAAATATATCACCATTTTTAAGCTCATTATCTGTACTTTAATTATAATGCATTCACTCCCATGCTGTGTTTCTTTGATTACCAAGCAAAATCAAAACGTCATGGGTGTTAACGTTTCACACATAAAAGGTCGGTTTCCATTTAACAAAAAATAACCTCTGCACGGAAAGCAATCCACCGTTTGGGTGCAAAGCTCGTTGTGTTCTGTTATTGCACTCGCGGCTCGATTGCGATTGCGTTGCGGCCAGGCTGTTTTGCAGTGTGTTATCCAGTTTTTAGCAGGTGACGATTCCTGGCGACATGGACCGACACAACCCATGAAGCCTCCCAAGCCACTCTCCAAGCGATGATCCAAATGGCGCAAAACTGTTCAGGCTGGAGAGCAGTTGTGGCGGAAGCTACGCCATTTGACCTGATGATGCGACTAAGAAGAAGAATCTCATTTTATATGAGTAACAATAGTATACTTGGGAAACTAACCAGTTACTTGTAAATCTACCCTAGATTTACAAGTAACTGGTTAGTTTCCCAAGTGGCGACTTACCCCCATTATTCGGATAAAATGTACTTAATACAGAGATACCATGAGTTTTGGCTATGGTGGTCTTTCTCATCGATTTACAACCAATGTTTCGATTATTGTGCTCATACTAAGACTTTGGATCATGCTGATCATGCACCATGCAATAAGGTTGAGTTTCCTTTATCACTGTGTCAAAAAGTCACAGGCCAAGCCCTTTGATGCGAATCGCTTGCACTTAAAAGTACGAAGGTATAATAGCACCAAACTTCGATCTACACCCAACCCATTACTTTGCCGCGATATTAAACAGTCTCAAAAGTCAAAATGTTAGCACTATAGTTAGACGACGATAATAACAGTTTCATATTTTAATACCAAGGTACAAATAAGCAAAGGGGCTATAAATAAGGCTTAGGGCGTGGCCCTATTTCAATAACATTCAATTAAACGCCATCGGTGGCAGTGGTAGGACCGAAAGAGGATTTAGGCTACAAAAAGTTTTATTTTTCTGGGCACGGAAGTACATTTTAATTACCGTACCAATTCTGATAATCAATGATATTTTTAACCTTACCGTATTACCGTGTATTCTTTTGGATTCTCGGTCCTATCGGATATTATAGCTTATTAAATTAAAACCATAAACACTCGTATTAAACTATGTAGTAATGAACTCTTTTCTGTAATGTTTTACATACATAATAATTATGAGATGGTAAAAAAACGTAGTGGTCTCAGAGAAAATTGACCGCCATGGCCTAAAAATTGCTTGGAGGATACCTATTTATTATTTATGCCAACATCATGATATCTCTCAGGATTTGCTGGCTTCATGCTACATTTATTCAAATTATAGTGAATAGCTGCATCTACCATTGGTTCTACAAATACATTTAAATCCCCCGGTCCCAAAAGGCCCACTCGATCACTGTAAACCTCGGAGTCCAGCCTACAGCCCAGTATTAATTATGAAGCAGTAAGGTGGCGTTTAAATAAATTATACTATCACTATTTTGTTGGCTTAAACTGAACATACAGAGTGTGTGTAATATAAACTGCATTTGGTTTCGCTGGAATTCATTTTGAATCTTAATCATGCATGATGCCGTTTATTTATCTCGTCTCAGATGTCGTAGTGCAGTAAAAAAAATAATTGTGCATGTACATTGTACATATCGATGCCTAACGGCCAAAAAGGCCTAACCGCCACTTCACAAACTTTACAGGAGAGAGGATTAAAGACGAAAAATTTCGAAAAAAAATCATAAGTCGTTGGGTTTTGCTTCCTAAGATTCCAAATTTTAGGTGTAAGTATAAAAGATATTTCTCTTCAAAATGTATTCAATAAAGTATTAGAAATCATTCATCTAAGGGTGTTTTTGGTCGCTTATGCCCAAATGGATTTATTATTTTACAGCAAAAATGTCGTAACCGCCTTTACCTTAAAAATCATGTTAGCCTAAGCGACTTAATTGCATCTGTATTTTTATTAAAATTGCTTAACCGACATTAAACCAACATAAGAAGTGATTGACGGAAAAGTCTTAGTGTTAGTGAAATACTAAATAAACAGGGTGTCGCAGATAGTCTGTACCAGCGAAAGTCTGCGTCCAGGTACTCCAATACCCATAGATTGGATCATGTATTTTGGGGAAAAATGGGATAAGCGCCACAATGAATAGTAATATGCGATAGGGAAAATAATCCCAAGCGCCTTATCTTATGTTTGAAAATTGCGGCCCGAAAGTATGAAGCGACATTTTTGTTATTTATTGTTTTCAAGCAAACTTGTCTAAGTAACTATTTCAAAATATTATATTTTCTAACCGCCATGCGCCAGAATGAAAAAAACACTATAATATTGGGCGCTTAGGACGTAATATTAAGGCTTCTTGCCTTAATTTACCAACCGCTTAACCGACAAAAAATACGATCTAGAGTGACGAAACCTAGATAGAACGACGCAGAAAAAAAAGGCGATTCCAATGATGTACATAAGTCGATTTCGCAAAAAATGTCGCTTAGGCCATTTTGGCCGTTAGGCATCGATATCTATTGGTCTGATGAATATGAAGAATTATTTGGTAAAGAAGTATATATATATTAACCCGTTATTAGCGTAGCGTACCCTGGGCCCCAAGGCAATGGCCGAGGATGCAACCGCTAGGATGAGACGCTAATGCTCGTATTAATAAATCGCACTCAACTCTGAGCTCAATCTTGAGAATGTCATTCTCATACAAAACAGCAACGCAAATTCGCACTTAAGATCGTGATCAGAGTTGAGTGTAATTTATTAATAGGAGCCTTAGATGATGATGCATGTTTTAATTGTTTATCTAATACCCAGACTACAACCTGCTCTGTTTGGAATTAATTGAAGATGCCAGGCTAAAATTAAGTGCTCGAACAGATTCAATTTTTATAACGAGCAACTATAAGAGTATAAACTAAAAAATCAATAGTTGTCTCACTGTTCTTTACTATTCTGTGTCGCCTCCGCGGCTTCAAGATCTACGTAACAAATTACGCGTCATGTTTTCTGTAATTTAACCCTTATCCGATCGCTGCGATTACGTGAAAACTGCTCTTAACACGCCTTCACTAATATCACTGCTTTTAACTTGTAACACGCGCCGTTGGGCGGACATTTTATGTACAACACGGTTTTGTTGATATCGAGATACTGGTGGTAATTTTGTTATGTTAATTAATGGAAAGTGATAGTTTAAACGTCGGTGTAAGTATCGGTTCGAAGCTAGTCTGAGTGTAATTTGTACAACTGTTAGAAATCTCATAGAAGTGTGCTTTATTTGAGGGAATAACCTTGTCTTTGAATTTTGTTGAATCGTACGATATTATCAGAATCCAATCAGAAAATGCATCCATCTTTTAAGTATGCCACTAACTCTGTTTCACCAAGGACTTAACAAGAAGCTTGTTCACGAAGATTCAATTTAAAACTTATTTTTAAGTAAACAAACAAACAAACATATTAATAAATGTTCAACATACTGCAATAAATAAAAGAGATAGATACCTGTGTGTGCTTAATAGAGCGAGGCAGTATTTCACGCCGGCACATTGCCTGCAGTTATACAAGGCGCAAGTCAGGCCTCATATGGAATACTGCTCTCATCTTTGGGCAGGTGCACCACAGTACCAACTACTTCCATTTGACCGTATCCAACGTAGGGCAGCTCGTATTGTTGGCGATTCAGCTCTGTCTAGTCAACTGGACCCTTTGGCCTTGCGGCGGGACGTTGCGTCTCTTTGTATTCTGTACCGCATTTATAACGGGGAGTGTTCCGCTGAACTGTTTGAGTTGCTGCCAGCAGCTGAGTTCTTACATCGAACTACACGCAATCGACTTAAATTCCATCCTCACCATCTTGATGGATGGCGGTCCTCCACTGTGCGTTTTTCCCGAAACTTTTTGCCTCGAACGACAGTTTTGTGGAACAATCTCACTGCTGCAGTATTTCCTGACTGCTACGACATGAGGACCTTCAAGAAACGAGCGTACTCTCTTTTGAAAGGCCGGCAACGCATCAACGATACCTCTGGTGTCGCGGATGTCCATGGGCGGCGGTGATTGCTTACCATCAGGCGACCCGCTAGCTCGTTTGCCGCCTCTGCCATAAAAAAAAAAACCTACTTTTTTCTGATACGAAGTTGGTGGAATAAATAGGTATGTGCGGATCGTATAACAACCAATCAACATACGTTTCTTTCTGTTTTGCCAATGTACCTATCATAGTGTATCTTTTTAGTTTTTATACTATACTCGTTGCTTTTCATACTACCAAGTCTATCAACCCAAATCACTTTTACATTCCCAATAAAAAGTACAAACAAAATAAAACCTTTTCCTTTGACAAAAACTCTTTTATACGACACTTTAGGATGGCCTTGTCCAATCAGATTCACAATCGGTAACAAGATTCGAACTCACGATAGGAGTGGAATAGTTGTAAAAACTTGAGCAACTGGGCCATCGGGGCCGGTTTTTATTCCGGTCACGAAATCCCGCATTTCAGAGTGGGTTGCTCCCGGTCTTTTGCATAGGGTAACGGGATCTTTCAAACTTTTCTGTTGTCTGCTAGACCGTTATTTTATGCTAGGTGGGAGCTAAGGTAAAAGAATAGGAAATCTCACGATAGTTCTGCCTTTGAAAAGATTTTTTTTGCAATTTGCCGTTCATTTAATTCTGTGATTATTATTTTACGTTTACGCGCAGACTCTATAATAACCTAGAATCTAAAATATTAGCGATTACTGACGAAATATCATTTTAGTAATGTTCCTCCTTTTGCTTTTATAAAAAAAAACATCGAAATGAAATTCGAACATCCAATTAAAATAATCTACACAGAAATATTGTCTACAAAAAGCAGACATCCAAATCTTAGGTCGTAGTGGTAAATACTAAGACTTATCGCAGTTGGAGCTTTTATAGCAACATTTAGATATATTTACTACAAGAACCAAACATCCTCATTCATTCATTCACTCAGATCGCATCGGGCGGGGGAGTGAGTGTACGGCCGCCGCCGGTCGGATAGTATCGCGGCACAAACATTTTAATTGGCGTGTTTAAACTGTTTAGCGCTATCAGATCCGCTCGGCTCAAGTCGTCACGCAGTTTGTGGGGAACCCTGATCGGGATGAAGGGGTTTAACCGATGAGGTTTAGCGATGAATCTTTTATCAAACCTACTCTAAAGAAATTTCAGTTTCTACATGAATTTTGTTATGTTAAGTGTTTTTGCTTATTAATGTTCCAACCACTGAATTTTGGCGGCTTACCTTTACGATATTAAGTGCAAGTTTGTGGTTGCTAGTATGTCCTTTATCCGTTGTCCAATTCTCACTCCCGCTTTACTAGAAACTATATCCTTTGTTTGTCCAACTATCTGATGCCGATCATCAGTATCATCATCTTAGCGCTTCTCATTTTCTCTTTCCATTGCCTCGGAGCTCAGGCTACGCTTGGTTATTCCATTGGACCAACTACTAATTTCACAAATCCTGATGACAATCATCTCACTAATATTTACCTTTATTCGATTTCCAAATCAGTGGCACAGTTCAGTTGTTTCAGTGGTAATCCATTAATAAACAAACACATTTTTTTAAGAGTCCTTCTTGTTTGGACCGCGTCTCAATCGGCGTGAAGCGTTGAAATTGCCGGCCATTACGGCTATCGTCTATCGTTCTTGCGCCCGCGACAACATTGTCGTCTTACGATAGACAATAATGTTTTTGCGTTAGTAATGTAAATTAAGTAGCTTTGCGGCGTATTATACTACTTACACAAAAGCCAATCATGATTATTCCTTCGATATTAATCGATTCGATTTCTTTCTTCTTTCTTTATTTCTTTCTAATCGTTTAAAAATACACACACACCCCGTTAGTATCCTCATCATCTTATGCAATCCACTACTGGAACTATCCAGGGATAACTCCCATGTGGCCATAAATCCTTATATGCCTATAGTGACCACGTTGAGAGGATCGAGTAGAAGGCTTGGTGCTACTTAATATGATTCTTCTCAATTATGGACGATGAGGGATCGCCGCAGGGGTTTTAGTGGGTATGCCTTAGGGAGAACTCCACATAACCTGTCTGACCACCGGCAACGGATTTGCATAAAGTAGCATTTCTCCTGCGATTAAAAAAAAGGCGGGTTGGTTACTGCATCATGGTGACCCACTAGAGCGGTCAGTAGTATCAGAGATCTTATCAGACAGTGAAAAAAGATGTGCAAAAAACAAAACCAGCATAGTGGCCAGTCACCCAAATGTAATGAGAGAAAGTTCGTCCGATAGGTTCAATAATATGTAAGCGTAATTTCTTCTTTATGATTTTAATGGTCTTTAAGTTCCTATACGAGAGAGTAGTTACAATACATTAGAAACATAGTCACAAAGCGCTGCTTAGGTAGCAAATAGGCAAACATCTATAACTATATATTTGCAAATATTCTTTTAACGAAAACGTTGACATCGCCATCAATTAATTATTTTCTGTAAGCCTTTGAATGCCATCATAGAGGGCGGGGAGGAGCTGAAAACCAGCGCTGTCCCGGGACACTCCCATGGCAGCAGAAGCTGAGCTTCTTCCCTTTGTCTCATTTTAATTTAGTTTTTTATTATTTATATACTGTTTGCTGTGTAACTTTTGTAGACAATAAATAAATTCTTATTCTTATTTTTTTTTTTTATTCTTAATTACCTGTTGAGAAGAAGACTAATTAATAGCATATCAGGTACTAGAGGCCGCCCGCGACTCTGTCCGCTTGGTGTACTTCAGCTTAAAGCCTTCCACGACAAATGGCCTATCCTAGTCAGAAATATTTTTTTCAAACGAACCAGTAGTTCCTGAGATTATCACGTTCACACAAACAAACAAACATACAATGCAGCTTTATTATATCAGTATATATTATACATAGTTTATAACGATTTCTAAGATGCTAGCATAAGTAAATATTATCTTTATATAGCAAAAAAAAACAAATCTTAACTCCTACTCAGAGGTTAAGAAAAATCTAGAGACATTTAATCACAAAAAGGCAACATCGTCGGCGCAAGCGCAGCAGAAGACATCGCCATCGGGTTACGATTTACATGCGCTGTCCTCTGCCATCGATCGTTTTACTCGATTTGCCGGCGACACTGTCGATAGCAGAGGCCATATTCTGATAACTGGCTTTTTACATGATCAAAAATATATTATAGTACTAGCCTTCCGCCCGCGACTTCGTCCGCGTACTGTCGCGTCCCGTCGTCCCGTCCCTAAGTTTAGAATTTTTTCTTGCCTAAAAACCATCCCTGGACATAAAAAAACAATTTAAAAAAAAATGACCAAATTGGTCTAGGCCTTATGGAATATGCGCTTACCAACACATTTTGCGATCGATTTTTATATATAAAAATTTATTTGGTAGGTTTAAATTTCGCGAGTTTCTGTATTTATCATCATCACCAGCTCATTAATATGGGTGGAAAGTGAAATAACGACGAGGGCCAAGAGAAGATTGGTGGATATTGACGACTGCTTATGCAGCAGCCAGCACTTGGCTCCAACAGTATCTCTATAAACCGACAGTTGTAGGTATGTGCTGTTCGCGGACAAAAATTAAAAAATTAATGCTTCCTTAATATATCCTGTATTCCTTACACAAATGGATCATTGATGTGTATTTGAATAAATAAATAATTATTATTATGCAGTCCGGACGGAGTAGGACTTTAATAATTCTTCTAGAGGTCGTTGTCACTTGCTAGTGAAAAGAGCAACTACTACCACATTTTTTGCCGAAGAAAATATCTATACCCACTAGTAGTATAACTACATAGTAGGATTCTACAAAAGATTGATTTAACATATCCAAGTAGGTTATCGGTGCGGTTTTTTGAGGATATCATGTTCAGAATGCCGAGGAGTTACATACGCCTGAATGGAAGGTTTCGATTTTAAAATTTATATTTTTGTCAGTGAATGGCGCTTGATTGATGTTGAATGGTATCTTTGTTACGAATCTGTTGTTTATATGGCTGTTCCTTTTTAATGACGAAATATCAGGCCGAATACACTATACAAATAAAATAACCTTCTCATTACTTTACAGATGCACTAATAAGTTTCTATCTCTGTTTTGCACTCAGAATTTTTTATTCGTTAATTAAATAAATAAGTCAGCCAGGTTTTACACCCTATTTAACTTTTCAATCGTTATGAGAACGCTATAATATGAGGAATCAAATCATTTTAGATGACCGCGACTCACTCAAACTCAGCAACGTTTAAATCTATTAAAATAATTGAACCTCTTACCTCAAGCTTACCGCGAGCTACTGGGCCAAAAAGACATTAACAGTAATGAAATCTACGTTAAGAGCCTTCGCTTAAACTTTGCATTAAACTAAACTTATCACGAGATCAATTAAAATCAAATAGCTGTCTTAAACCCAAACAATTCTCACTGCATTCGAGATAGCTTATCAAAAACGCCGCCTACGGACCGTTCTGCTCTTCAATTGAACGCTGTAACTAGAGTAATACGGTTCAAATTGCATTGTCGAAATGTAATACGGTCTTCTAAAGGAATAAACCTGCCGCTTCTATTAAGGTGAAGTCGTAAAAATGGATAATTCACAATGCAAAGCCGACGCGATGTTCTAGCGAGTTTACGCGTACGAACAATTAAAAGGGATTATCTCCCTTTTGTGATTGTGTTAAGGTTCAAAGTTGATGCATTTGGATCAGTGGACAATGAAACTGTAGAAGTATTTGTGAAAGTGGGATATTGAAACAGTCCGTTTCGATAAAGGTTGATCGCGAGATCTGTTTGTGTATATTTTTGTGGCGTTTGGACTTTTTTCTTATCGTTTTGTTGAGGTTGTGGGTACATGCAGTAGCAACAAGAATTAAAATATTCTAGGTGCATTTTTATTAATACTGGAAAAACTCACGAACTTACGGATTTAGTATCAGGTACTAGTAAAGCCTTAGTTTAACTTATGTTGCTATCACATTAAAAGCAAAAAAAACATCAAAGAAACACGGTAAGTCTTACTTTAAGAGACGTAAGTTTTAAAAGAATAACCTGTAAGCACTCGAAGTATATCTAAAATAATACGTTGAAAATCTCGCCCCGAAGCAACAAGTCAAATCCGATTCAAAGCAAACTCTGTTATTTCGTTCCTTTCGTATGTTGAATTAGAATTTCCTCCAATAAAAGGGGGAACTAGTGCTGTACATTTCCCGGTTATTCTAGTCTAGAATTTTTAAAAGTGTGCATTTTATTTGTGAATCATGGAACTTTTAATAAAGGGTTAATTAAAAGCACTTATGACTTATCATCACAAATAATCCATACAAGTTATGTTGCATACATACTCTATTAAAGTATTGCTTCTTATATTTATTTTAAGATAAGATGTCAACCACTCTAAGACCTACAGATTCAAACCGTTTGAAATGCTCAAGCAACATTTATTTAACTTCATTCCTGGATATTTTCTACTTTATTTACTAGGGCTTACAAACATTAAAGTACTCATAATATAAATTGCAAAGTCCAGACCACAACACGCTTTATTTTTCACCACAATCAGTAGTGTCGTCTTTTTGCTGCAGTCCAGCTTGTATCGTGTCAAAAGAGAGGCAATTAATTTTGCAAATGTCGAATGATAAAGGAGACAAATTTCTCGAGGAAGGAATTAAAATGTAACAAGAAGATCTTTTTAAAATTAATTGCACTTTAGTAAAGTTTTCCCGTCGAACCAAAATGTCAGTGTATTATTACACTGATATGAGGAAACAGAATAATGATGAAGTATTATGTAGGTAAAAGAATTGAGGTACGAAATTAATTATGAAACGAAATTATCGGATATTTTGGTTTTGCTGCCATCTAAAACGTAGAACCTGTAAGACATGAATGATTGTGATAAAATTGTGGCTTTATTAGAGTTTTAAAACTTTTGGTATTGAAAAAAATATATGTATTATTAAATATTTAAATCCAAGCAGAAAATAAATAAAGTGTTGTAAGAACGTGATTTATATCTATACAGAGCAACACTAGCAAACCCCGGTGGTTCTTTTTATCAGATCTTCTATTTCCAACCAGCTTTTCCCATCTAGATTATTATTAGAAAAATATAAAAGAGCTATGGTTTTATCAAAGCTGCGATCCGGCCGGGGGCGACGGACCCTCTTGTTTATGTTTTAAGTCATGTATCTTGTTAGTTTGCGTAAATAACATTGAAGACCGCAATTTCCGTGTCCAAGCTGAGCTTAAGACATCAAATGCAACGTAACTTAGTTCTAAAGTACTGTTAGTTTAACATTTTATTGGTTGACTGTTCAGGTTGTTGCGTTTTTGGAATGATTTATGGCTTACTTATTTTTAAAAGTATTTTTGGGTTAAAATTGAGAAGTTATAATTGTAATAAACCTAAACCTAAGTTTTTTGTGCTTATTACACATTCTATGTTCATTGAAGTTTTACTTAGAACTTTGTATATCGTACACAAAACTCAAGAAATATGTACTTTAAACATTTGTTTTTCCTATTCCCACTAAAAATAATTTCAAATAACTTTTGTCATAATTATCTAAATAAACTGCTGAGAATAACAAAATACCAACCTATTAATAGTGAAAGAGGGTTTTCAAATGCTAATAAAATTCAGAATAAAGGAATTCGCTTTTGAATAAAGCGTAAACGTAGTCAATCTTTACTTATTTTAAGATTTGTGTCTGGAAATTATTGTCTTAAAAGATACCTGGAAAGTTTCGAGTTGCTATTTTCTTGCTTATATTACCAATTGTGCAAAATCTTTGAACCAAGTTTACGGGACAGGCCTTCGATAAATAATTCCTGGCAGCAGATATGATGTTTTGCAGTAAAATATGAAATTAATATATTTTACAACAATGTTTGTACTTTAAGTAGGTAAAGTGTTAAGCTATCTTCATCTCTTTTACATAACTTAGTATTTTAATCGATAACTAAACTGTTGGCTTGTGCTTTTTTTCACCGAGTCACGCTTTGCCGTATCAGCTAGTTGATTGCGGAGTTTACAGGGAGTGCCTCAAGGCAGCGTGCTGGGCCCGCGTCTTAAAGTACTATATATACTATCTTTAAGTGCTATATATAGTATATCTATACTAATACAAGCGCACGGCTTCGCTCGCAATCATATCATCTCGGCTAGCAATCACTCCGCTCGTTTTGTTTGTAGTACCTACCAACATTTCAGCCCGGGGGCAGGACCAAATTATCAGTTAGGATATTCTGTTGTGGCTAAGGCATTTATTATGGATTTGCATGCGTAGGCTCGCCGTCCTGTTTGCTGCTTGGATGATGTTATCTAGCGAGGATTAAGTGGAGCAAAACAGATGTCTTGAGGTAAACCTTTACGTAGGTACCTTATACCATTATACATGTTATGCAATTTTTTGGTGTCAGCCTTTGTTATTTCACGCTTGATTTTAATATTAAGAACTTAGTTGCGGTAACGAAAATTGAAGCTTGAACCCTTTCTATTTGTTTAAGTAAAACTAGCTTTTATATTGAACATAAACACAAGGATACTAAGAATATTACTTTATAATAAATAAAAAATAAATATAAATAAAATAATAATTTATTCAGCAATTTGATTCACTTAGTAAATTCTTTTGCACGTCAATACTTTTTTCACCCTACCAGCGCCTCGACGTGAATGGCCTGCTGAGAAGAGACGCCGCAAGAAACTCAGACAGTTTTGCCTTTTTTAAAAATAAATTTCAATTTTACAATTATGTCAAATATAACTTAAAAATAAATACAAATTAGTGCGGCTGAGCAGATTAACATGACCATGCATATTTATCATTTAAATAATCATCTATTCTATAATAACCTTTCTTCATCAAGGTTGATTTAATAAACAACTTAAATTTTTGTTTAGGAAATTCAATTACATTTTCTGGTAATTTATTAAATATTTTGACACTTAGTCCAATAAAAGACTTCCCAGTCTTATGAAGCCTGTGGCTTGGAACGGCAAGCTTATGTTTATTTCTAGTATTAAAGCTATGAAAGTTATCTTTTCTAGAGAAGTTATGTAGGTTTTTGCGTATATAAATTATGCAGTCAAAGATGTATTGAGACGCTGTAGTTAAAATATTAATCTCCTTGAATATCTCACGGAGTGAATCACGCGGCTTAAGGTCGTATATTGCACGGATCGCCCATTTCTGTAATACAAAAATTGTTTGTATATCAGCAGACGACCCCCACAACAACAGACCGTAAGACATAACACTATGAAAATAGCTGAAATAAACCAATCTCGCCGTTTCAATATCAGTCAGGCGTCGTATTTTTCTTACAGCAAATGCTGCAGAACTAAGTCTCCCAGCCAAAGCAACAATATGGGGGCTCCATTGTAATTTAGAATCTATAGTTATTCCTAAAAAGACAGTTGATTTGACTACATCAATATGTTCATTATTCATTAAAACATTTGTAATAACTTGTGGCACATTTGGCATTGTGAATCTAATACATTTTGTTTTCTTAGGATTTAGTAGTAAGTTATTAGTTGTAAACCAATGATGGACTTGTGAGAGGGCGTTATTTACCTCGTCAAGTTGTGTTTTGCGTCTATCTACCTTAAAAACTAAAGAGGTATCATCAGCAAACAACACACTCTCACACAGACCATTTGTTAAGGCAGGAAGATCATTAATATATATAAGAAAAAGGAGTGGTCCCAATATCGAGCCCTGGGGCACTCCCATTATCAATGGGGCGCCATCGGAGTTAGTTCCATTGATGTTCACCTTTTGAACTCTGCCAGTGAGGTATGATTTTAAAAGCGTTAAAGCGAACTCTGAGACGCCATAATGCCGTAGCTTCATCAGCAAGGTTTCATGACTTACACAGTCAAAAGCTTTTGACAAATCACAAAAGATACCTATCGCATCCTGCTTAGCCTCCCATGCATCAAAAATATGTTTTACTAGTGAAACTCCTGCATCAGTTGTGGATTTGTTTTTAGTAAATCCGTACTGATTTTCGTTAAATAAAGAATTTGAATTAAAATGTGACAATAATTGATTGGAAATAATTTTTTCAAAAATTTTACTGATAGATGGAAGTATGGATATGGGTCTGAAATTTGACGGATCAGTCTTTTCTCCTGATTTAAATAAAGGAGTTATTTTACTATGTTTCATAAGATTTGGAAACTGACCCATTTCAATGCTCTTATTAAATATTAATGCTAAATATGGTGCAATGGCAATAATAATAGTTTTTAAAATATCTATCGAAATACCCCATAGATCTTCCGTCTTTTTTAATTTAAGTTCTTTGAATGATTTAATTATAACTAGTGCATCAATATGCGTGAAATTAAAAACAACTTTGCACTCTTCTACTTTTGATTTAAGGAGGCATTCAGCATGATGCGGTGAGGAGTTTAATAAGCTAGTAGTTGTGACTGGAATTTCAGAAAAAAAGTGCTCAAAGGCTTTAGCCACTTCGGCATCTGTACTAATTAATCTATTATCAATTTTTAAGGATAACTTACTATCATGTAATCTATTCCTACAACTTTCCTTATTTATAACATTCCAAGTAGCTTTAATAACATTATTAGACGTATGTATTTTGTGCTTTAAATACATACGCTTGGCCACCATACACACTTTTTTGAATAACTTAGAATACTTTCTTACATATTCTATTAAATCTGGATTGTTTGAATAGGCTTTTTGAGCATACAATTCAAACAATTTTTTCCTACTTATATAAATACCTTTTGTGGCCCAGTCACTAAATTTCGATTTCGAACTATTTACACAAACAGTTTTCTTTGTAAAAATAGTATTAAATTCGTGTGAGATAATGTCAAATAATCGTCTATACATGTTATCAATGTTCATATCAACAATAGGTGGCGCTAGCGGAATTTTAACACAAATATTATGTCTGAATTTTTCGACGCGCTTTGTAGTAATCGGTCTGTAACTAAAGCTAGACGAAGTAACTACACTATGGCTCTCAAGCGCTGCAAGTTGACCGCAATGGTCAGAATTCACAAAGTTAACAATTGATTTTGAGGGTACTTTACAATTACAGAAAATATTATCAAGACAGGTGGCTGATGTAGGAGTTACTCTAGTTGGTTCCAAAAAGAGTGGAGTGAGATCAAAGCATTTAAATAAATTTAGGAACCTAACAGAGGTTTGGTTATTTTCTAAAATATTAATATTAAAATCCCCACACACAACTACCTTCTTATTACATTTGCACACCTTTTTTAAAACTTCTTCCATGGTTTTTTCAAAAATAGGATAATTTCCAGAAGGAGGCCTGTACACACAAACAATAATACACTGCTCCAGCTCTGCACAAGATAGTTCAATAGTTCGCTCAATTGAAAGTAATGTTACATCTTTTCTATCTTTAGACTTAAGTGAGCTATCAACTAATATTAGTGAGCCACCCCTAATAGCTGACTTTCTCGTGAACGAACTAATGACTTTATAATTGTCAATACTAATTAATAACTCGCATTGTCGTAACCAATGCTCTGTTAAACAAAGAATATGAATTTTCAATTTATTTAAATTCAGTTCTAATTCTAATTCTTTACCAGGAAAACCTTGTATGTTTTGGTGTACAATATTAAGTAAATTTGACGTTTTCCTAGGTTTATTAATTATACTAATTTGGCTAGAGTAATCCTCTACTGTCCTATGCAATAATTTAAATTACTTGGAATTTTTTCCAAGGAACAACAAATGTCAACAGTTTCCTGCTCAATAAAAGCAGGTTGTGTAGCCAAATTCTTGGCTGTTTGATCAAAACAATATGCTAGCGATGTAGCTATTTGTCGTTTACAATATGATGAAAGATAGTAATTATCTTTAGTCAAATAAATATTAAATGTCGAAATACAATTTATGTCAATCAAATTAAATTTACTATTACTCCATGTCAATGTATTCATAAACAAATTTAAACTACACCTATAATTATTTTCATGCTGTGGCAAGCTTTTACTATAAGGAAGTGTAAACATTATAATATTTTTTACATTCACATTATTTAAGCTGTCAAAACATTTGGTCATTGTTTTTTTGTTTACATTTCCACGATTTGCAACCATTAGTATTAATGTGGTATTGTCTGTGAAATCATAATTATTAATTTTATTTATAATAGTGGTAAATGGAGTGTTAGGATAACAGTGATTAAATATTTGTTGCCCCAAGTAATGACTTAACAGTTGTCCCATATCCTTACCTGACTCATCACAAAACATAACCAATTTGTTTTTATTTACATGTAATGTTCTGTTTGCGAAATCGCTGGATTTTAATGCGTTGGACAAAGTAAGCGTGTCATTGTAACAAACTGGTTTTGAGAGTGGGGACGCACAGATAGGCAGCGAGCCGTTCAAATCCGATGTATTTACAATCGATGCATTGTGATTATGATTATTTTTAATATTTTCTGGGCTTAGACATTTATTGGTGCTTGACGTTGAGGAGTTAAGAAGGCATTTCAATGCTGAAATGTGTTCCTCGCTCTCATTCTTATAAATAGAATACCTATTACTTATTCTTTCTAAGGATGTTTTCAATGTCACAATTTCTTTTTCTAACCTTTTATAATTCTTGTCATATTCTGTGATGTTATTGTCTAACGTAATTGTATATAAATCTAGTTCATCACCTAACCGCTGTTTTTCCTTAATACATTTAGTTGATGTACATAAACAAGTTTTTTTCTTAATTAATTTCTGGGTTTTCTTAATAAACCTATTTAACCTAATATACTTTTTGAGCTTGTTCCTGCTGCATCTAACAATGCCCACGGCTTGTGTAGACCGGATGCTATCGTCCCCCGTCAGGTCCACAGTCACAGCGGGTCCTTTGTCAAAAACATCAGGAACAAGGCTGGGCGCACTACCTAACAGCTCGTCGAATAGGGTTTGTGTATGCGATGCAGCGAAGTCCTGCTTTTCGCTCTCGAGGTGGGTGATCTGGTGGTGAGCCTCCTGGAGCTCATGCTCGAGCAGCGTTACGCGCCGTAGATTCTGGACGAACTCTTGGCTGCATTCGCCAAACCCATCGACCATTGATTGAAGCAAATATTATACGATACTAAAAATAATGTATTGCTTTTATTTCGTACAATATATTGTTCGGTAGGTTTAAAAAGCAACATGTTTGTGTTTACGACCACGAAAATATAAAGAAAATAGCTCACAACTTATAATATTGTATTTTCTTTTCCAGGTAAGCCCCTCAAATACAAAAACGGCCGACAAACAAGTCGAAAAAAGTAAGTAACGGAACATAAACATTCACGTTTTTCCTCGAAAAACTTTCGGTGTCCTTCAAGAAAAGAGCTAGAATATTTTTTAGGGTAGTAACGTATACGAAATGTAGTGCTTTAGTTTTAGAAATGTCCAAGAGGGAATACTAGATTTTTGGGACATTCTTTAACATGGTTTACTCTTGAACAACTGATTCTATATTCTGATAGAGCTTGCTCGCAAAAGGCTCCAGGTGGAACTTTCAACTTTTTCTACTTATGGCTAACTTAACAAATTACGACCTTAGATATCTACACCACATTTCTGAAACTTTTCTAGTAGTAGTTAAGTAGTACTTACTCCCATTTCGACATCACCAATTCATATCCATTGAAAATGTGTTCCAAATATTCCGTTAAAATTCCGAAAGTTCACAAGAATGAAACTAACAAATCGGAATGAAGTTTAAAAATGCGAAGGAAAACATCTTCGGAAGTTGGAGAGTTCATAACAAACTCGTTACGCCAAGTTTTAACAATTCACGTCGACGGAACAGGGTGACGCTGACTGCCAAGTTGCTGGCTTCGGAAAATAGTGCGTGCCAGTACGGATATTGCTTTTGAAAAATGCGGTTTCAAAATCGAAATACACTTTATTTATGTAGGTCTCTGCAAAGTACTTAATAAATCTTTAAAAATAATATCACACATTCACAATAGAATGACTTGACCACCGACTTCAGAATACAGTCATCTACCGAGATGTAGCGGCAAGAAACTCGATAGTTGCTCTTTAAAAATAATTATAAGCGAAAGTTCAGACGAAAATTGATTTTTAAAGATAAGATTTTCCATTAAAATACGCAGACTCACTTCGTCGCCACTTTCTAAAAATGAAATAAACAATTAAAACAATGAAAAGTTTCACTAATAAAATAGTCAGAAATTTATTGCATAGCATTTTTACAAAAATCATTCATTAATCTCTTTTAATCATTAGAAAGAAAGAAAGAAAGAAAGAAAACGTTTATTGAGTGTAAACATTGTAGGCACATCAGATTCAACACAGTCATACACTAAAAATTAAAAATAAAATAATTACAAACAAAATCAGAATAATTTACACTCAAAAGGCCAGTGCTCAGCATTTGCCACGTGACGTTGCACGTCCCATGGCGCTGGTATTCTGCACAGGCCTGGTGGGGAGGGGCGAAACAGTGTGCTGACATAAAAGCCCTGTCTTACAGAATGTAACATTATTTAAATGAACTTCAAAACTTATTATGTATTAGTAAATTCCATAAACTAGTAGTAGTATCACCTATCACAGTAACAACATTTTGTACTTATATAATGATATATATATTATAGACTACTTGGAGATCTTCTTTATAATACTTATAGTAATGATATAGGTAACACTAACACACATTTGCAATAGAGGTCATTATGACCGAGTGGTTTAAACATAGATTGTATGAACAGATTGTAACATACGCCAGCTCCAAAGGACACAAATAAACATATAGTAACAAACAGTACCTAATAAGTAACAATATAATTATCTATCTTATGCGAGGACGTATCAGCTTAGAAATGGAAAACAAATTCTTTAAGAACATCATTACAAATTAAATACATAGGAGGAGAACATACGTTATATAAGTAGTTATTTAAACAAATTGCTTTATAAAGTTAAGGTACCTACAACCGATGGGTAATGCAAGTTTAATGACTGATTCTACTTTAAAAACAATAATTAAAAATAATATTTATGAATATTATTGCTCAGTGCGATAAAAGCTTAGGCATCCTGGCCGAGAGCATTAGGGCCGAAAACCTTAATGACGTCCGAGTCCGAACGGAGACGATGTCGAGCCATTCCCTGGTCCTGCCGGGCGAATATTTTGCCCCCGCGCGTCCAGACGTACTTCCAGTCGCAGGTCGAGGCCGCCTCCCGCGCCCTCTGGAACAGCTGGCGATGAGCTCGCGTGAGGCGCTCGTTGATGTAGAAGGCGCGGGCGGGCCCCGGCAGCGCCAGGTCACCCGTGGAGAGGTTGCGGCGCACGCGCGCGGCGCTGAGCACGGCGTCGCGCAGCGCCCGGCGCGCCAGCCGCGCCACCAGCGCGCGCGGCCGCGGCTCCGCGCCGTCCTCGCCCGCCGCGCGCGCCGGCCCCGCGCGCTCCGCGTACACCACGTCGCGCTCCTCCACCTCGACGCCGATCATCTTTGTTATAGCTAGAAGGACATTTGTGGAGTTCTCGCTGGTCGTCTCGGGCAGGTTCGAAATCACGATGTCGTTGGCCAGCGCCTCCTGGTCGCGGTCCTGGATCTCTAGCTTGAGCTGCTGGACTGTGTCTTCTAAATGAGAGCATTCGAGGGTCGTGACCTGGCTGGTTTTAGATTCGAGCACGTCGAGTCTCGCCTCCAAGCTGTTTATGCGCGCATCCTGAGCTTTTATTGTGGAGTTGAGGTCCTCCACGGTAGTCCGTAGGAGGCTCACGTCCTGGCGGAGAGCTCGCACCTCGCTCAGTATGAGCCTAATATCTGTTTGGGAGTCGGACTCAGATAGTCCCGAGACATTTAATTCATGCTCTTTGTTTGTTGAGGCTTGTGTCGGCTTCGCCCGCAAAGTAATATTCATTACATACATTGTTCTCCCTATCTTCACTTGGCATAAAAACCACACTGACCAGTGAATCAAAAAGAAAGATCTCCCGGCAATTAATCTACAAAAAGTAACTATTAAAATGCATGTCGCAAGCGGTCTCTAAATTCAGTGTATTTTTATAAACGTAGGCGTATGACGAATCGCCCCATAGACTAGATAGGAGATACAGCTTGATAGATGCGCCCGAGGGAGGGGCGACGGTAATTTGCGGCGTAAATATGCAAAAGATGAGTTTTTACCCCTTTTTGTATAGCAGACTGTACACTGCACTCCCATTAATCTGTACGAGTATCGTCCTATTTTCATTTTTAAGCGGATTAGTATTTTTTCTTTCTTTATCGTTTGCGATCGTACTTTTATAAACAGTTTCTTGTCAAGCCTTACCTTTTCGGAGAAGAGTGGTAAATTATTGGCAAATTAGTTTTTCCAATCTGCTTTCAGGATTTCTGATAGCACCTACACCAACGCAATTTATAACTACAACTAATGAAGTTGACTCATAAATAAATGTTAATATCTCACAACATCAGATACATTGACCTGACTCCGTGTGTTAAGTAGCTTAATCACTCGTGTTACAGATATCAGAATCAACAGTGGTATTACAAAACTTAAATAGATACAATAACACCAGGTGTCGAACCCATGATCTCTTGGTCTAATAGTCTACATCTTGACCACAACACCAAGCGGCTCGTCAAACTTTGACTGTCGTCCTTTACTTATTGTTATCGTAATAAGGTATACGAATTATGTTGATAAAAGCTTCAGCTGATATTAAAGGCTCGGGAATAAATTTAAGGATATATTGACAGGACGCCCACACGTAGACGTCCCGAGACGATCAATGGTTGACGGTATATCTAACTTAGCTTAGAGGATTTGCGTAGGAATAACTACGTCATACCTGTCTGTTGCGCCTTTTGAACTGGTCTCACGAGGCTTGGCAAGATTTCCAGTTGACCTGTCTTTTGTATTCAACCTTAATTTTCTGTGTGATGTTATTGAATAAAATCATTGTTTATATCCTGAAACTACAATAACATGTAACAACTTTCAATTGCAAAAAAAAATAATCGTTCGAATGAAAGTTATTTTTTCTTAATTATTTATCAATCAAATTAAAGGCTAACATAATTCAGCACATTGTTTGATTTATGTATGAAATTGATATTATCTGTGTAAAGGCCTCCATCACTCAAATTGTTTTATCAAAGATAGATTTTGACGTGATCACTTGCTTAATAAAGATTATTGATAAGTGATCACAATGAAGTGCTAAATACTGAAAAATGGCATTGGCAATGGTAATAAACATTTCCTTCGACGCGGAAACCGAACCTGAGACCATAGTTCGGTTCTCAACGACGAAATCTGCCATTAATAAAAAAAAACTACATAGAACTGAAAAGCTTCATTCAAAACGCAGTCGCAAACCCGCCAACGCGCCATCAGGTGTCCAATGACATTACTCTGTTACAACAAAACACATCGGCCGCTCATATTTCATCCGGAAAGTTGGAAACAATCCATTAGGACCTATTTACAGGACAGCTGCCGTCATGGCGCGTTAGTTTCGCGCCATTCATGCGAGCCGCCATGTTGGATAGCGTTCAACCTTTATGGTCAAACGTTTAGTTTTATAGAGGTTTATTTTAAAAGTTAAAAAATAAATTTTCGTTCCTCTTTATTGGTATTTACAATAAGTCCAACATAAAATGTCAGAGGAGGAAATAAATCAAACTTCAATCAGAAAGAACAATTAGTAAATAAGAATGTAGTACAATTTATATTTCAGTATCTCATAAACCTTCAAAGTGTTCTTTGTTTAAAAAAATAAGGTATCAAAATATAATTCTTATTAAATATTAAGTTTCTGGGTTTCAGATTTTTAATTACTGTCATGCTTTTACGCTTATCGCATCTATTTATTAAAATAATCGCCGGCCAGTTACAACTTGACGTGTCTCTCGGGCCATTCATCACTAGTTTTAAAATTCAAAATAAGTACGCGACAACAGAGCCACTTAAAGATGACAGTTCGAATTACGGCCCGCGCCAGCTCGCCGATTAATGAGCTCATTTCGCGCCTTTTATTTATCGCCATCTTATTAGTCACGTTTAAAAAGTACACTTCAATAATTTGTACTCTTATATTTTATTGTTTCTCGGTATCCTCTGACGGCCGGGGTTATTTTTATCTGTGGTATTTTCAGTGGCGCGACGCCGGCTGGAGGTGTTCTATTTGCAGTGTTTATTTGGTGTCGCAATAGCAAAGGAAACCATTGCGTTGAGGACGGACTGTCAACGATTAAATCTGCGCGCGATTTATGTTTATTTTAGCATTTATTTATTTAACGATGCAATTTTACCATTTATGTCGTAACTACATATTTTGGTATTTAGGACGTTGTTGAGGTAATTTCGCACAGGAATTAAGTTACATTGCTTTTATTTTATGTGCAGATCTTTTTTTTCCGTGTCCTAAATTCTTTCAAATTGCCAAAGGATCACATTCTGACCAGACTTCAATTAGCACGTGTAAATATGCTGATAGGTCTTAATAACACTTGTTGATGTTAATTTACGGGTCCAATCACATAAAATTTGTTTGGAATATAATTCATAAATAAAATTATGTGCTGACTACATGTTAGTCGAGTGATTTGAGTAGGTACCGCTCGTTGACATCATAATAGAGGCATTTACTTTGCAGTCTCAAAATGATTTCAACTAATGTCATTTACTTCCTTGAACTCATTAATTAGTGGCGCCCACTAGCGAGTTTAGAAACAATAGACCATAGAGTATTTCTATGAATTAACACCGTAGAAAATACCTGTATAGAAAAAGCCGTGAAAAAATAATTTATGCAAAAACTCCATTGTACATCTTTTGTGAATGAAGCTAGGAGCGTAGCGTAACCAATCAATGTTCACGGATTTGTTGTTTCAACGACCCGCGCGTTTGACCTTCGTAGTTTTTGTTGTTGTTGATAGCTCCGTTGTTTTTATGTAATTTTCGATGTCAGATTTGATGCTCGGGCCTCATTCATGAGTTCTTCTATCCTCAATCGAAACTATATCCCAATTTAAAGTAACAAATAGGTATACTGCCTCTACATAAAAGTTTCCGGAATACCTGTTTGTGAAATAAAGAGAAGCTTTTAGTGGAAAAACGGCTAGAAACTTCCTGAGATTTTCTTTCGTTTGTTTATTAAATAGGGAAAGCTACATGATACATATTAACACTTCTAACATCCATAACCAGCAAGTCAAGATTTGGGGTTACTAGTAGTTTATTTAAAACATCTTTTACAGTATCCGTTGATAGCGTTGGTAGAATTTAAGTAGTTTTCGTCAAATAGAACAATTTGAAAGTGTCCAAGGGCATTAATGATGCATCTTTCACAACCTCGTATCTGAATAAAGTCGTTTGTATGTACAATGTGGCGAACGAAAAAGGTCACATTCAAAGTATAAAAAAAGATGTTACGAAAGAAAAAGTCGTTCAAATGTCACAATCTCTGTTCTGTATTTTTTCCGCGCGAGACGTCTTTTTGGCGGGATTTCACCGATTGTTATCAGCTTAAAACACGACCGGTGTGCAAACGGCGGTATTAAAAGTGTGCTCGGAATTAAACAGAGAGTTGCAGAAGCATCTTTTTTGGTACATACATGTTGCCTAATTTGTCGCAATAAGAACAGTAAAACCATAGATATGCCCTCAAAATACTTGGACCCTCTCTGAAATTGGCACTAAATTTTAAGCGACAGTCGCTTTTTATCGCAGTGACAGCATGCTAAATGGCGCACTAAGTGTACATCATAATGAAACTAGAATAATGCCACAGTTTTATGGTGTCGGGGCGAACCTAATGATTTACATCTATGAATATGAACTCTACATGTAGACGAGATGACAAATATTGCTCACTATGAATAAAGCGCGTCAGGCGCTACTTCACTGCGGAACAGCTTCTAAACCTGTACAAAGCTCAAGTTCGGTCCTGCATGGAGTATTGCTGCCATCTTTGGGATGGTTCTGCTCGATACCAGCTGGCTGCTTTGGACTCTATTGAGCGACGTGCGATGAGGCTTATCGGTGATGATACTTCGATCGAGAGCTTGCAGAGCCTCGATCATCCTAGAAAGATTGCTTGCCTCTCCGTATTTTACAGACTCCACTTTGGTGAGTGTGCTGCTCAGCTGCACGATTTGGTTCCGCCAGCTCCGTTCCATCATCGAAATACTAGCCTCGGTCGGGGACTCCATCCGTATACAGTGGAGATTCCGCGCGTACTAAGCGATTTGCTTCATCCTTCTTGAAACGGACTGCGCGGGAGTGGAATTCTCTACCGAGATCTGTATTTCCTGCACATTACAACTTGGGGCTCTTCAAGGCCAAAATAAACGGGCTTTTCTTGAGCAAGTACGCTCCATCGTAGACCGCATAGTTGTTCAACATCAAGTAACTTTGTGGTCAAGTGCTAGCTTAGTTCTAAATAAAAAAAGCTCTTATAAAGGTAAGGCAGGAAATTCACTAAACTCTGTTGTACCACCTTATTACCCGGGCTAGTAGTTATACGAATTACAATGTTAACTTCTCTTCCTGCTCGGTTAACAAAGGATCCGCAGGAATTTAGAGTGTAGTGGAACAAACTTTTTAGTACTCAGTCTCGCGAGTTCAGTTTGGCGAATAAATGCGTTCTTTTTTCTTAAAAGGTTCTGACATGTAGCTTCAGCTTCGATGTTGATTGTTGACTTTATATCAATTTTGCAGCTGTTATATTGGTAATTGACAAGCAGCCGCCCGCGACTCCGTCCGCGTGGATTTCGGTTTCCGCACCATAGTGTAATAGCTTAAAACCTTCCTTAACAAATAGACTATCCAAAACAAAAATATGTTTTCAAATTGAACCAGTAATTCTGAAGGTTTGCGCGTCCAATAAACAACTCTTCAACTTTATTATATAAGTATAGATATAGAGACCTTCTACGCCTTGTTATTCTATGCAAAGACAGACCGCGGTAAAAACTGAGTTATATCGCCAGGTTCCATAATACGAGACGTCTTTAGCTTTAGACGCAAACGCGGGAACACCGTTTATAGCCTTCTTAAATGTTCACGGCTCCGAATGGCTTTCTTTTGAGCCTATTTAAAGATTCATTTCGTTTAGAGAGATAATGTTTTGAATAATGTCTTTATTATGATAATCGCTGCTGTGAATCTCTTCGTCCCGTTTTCAGCTCTCAGATGTAACATCGTGAAATGGCTGAATAGATTTTTGACGAGCTATAAAATGTGGCGGTTTAGTATTTAAATACAAAGTTGGTTGTGGCACGTTTAGCAACAAATTATATGATCCTTTCAAGATGTATTGTGATTTTAGGGTACTTTTGTTACATGAAATAAAGAAAAATCATGTATTTATGAAAGCATCTGGGTTTGTTATGTTCGAATACTGTAGTGATTCAGTTTTCGAATTCGTTTCAATATTCTGACCATGAATTCTAAATTAGCAAACCGTACTTATAGACTTTAACAAGCTGACATAGTTCGTATTTATGAAGTTCCATAAAACATAATTATAATAAAACCATGTCTATCTGACTGTACTCGTCCTCCATAGTTCAACATCGCGCTGTCAGCCGGCGGCGGTACAGTCGGCTCGGGAATGCCGAGATAAAACATTTTTAATGTTAGGAGCCCCCGAGCCTCGGGCGCCATCCGTTAGCATTGGGGCGAACCTCATAAAAATACGAACTTGTACAGATAATGGAAGGAACGGATATTACGGATACGGATAGTCGTATAATAATATCCGTACCCGTGTTTCGGGTTCGCGGCCAATTACTACTAACTACGCGGGATATATGAAGACAGGAGATTTAGAGCCTCATTTTTTTGCACTATTGAGTTAATGGTGTGTAAAAGTGTTGCTAGAAATGATAGAGTTGCCTTAATGTATTTTCTTCTTTTACTTAGATAGCGGCGATAAAAAGTTCTATCTAATAACTAGCGGCCGCCCGCGACTCCGTCCTCGTGGATTACGATTTCCAATAGCCTAAAGCCTTCTTCGTCAAATGGACTATCCAACACAAAAATATTTTTTCAAATCGGACCAGTAGTTCCTGAGATTAGCGCGTTCAAACAAACAAACAAACAAACATATAAACAAACAAACTCTTCAGCTTTATAAATTAGTAAGTATATAGATTGTCATATCGTTGAATCGGTCTTATAAAATAAGCTTTTGAAATGTATGATTGTTGTATTTCTGCCCACACGAACTCGTTAATTACAAAAAAATAAGGTAAGACAGGCAGGTTTTATACTTGGGGACGTAACCCTTACCAGGGAAACCAGACCATTTGGATCATAGACGGGACCAACGGCTTAACGTGCCTCTCGTAGCACGAAATCATCATTCTTATCGGACAATCAGGTGATTGAAGCCTACAATGTCCTTACCAACCTGGGAAAACCTACACAAAGTAAAAGTGTTCCCGGCATGATTCGAATCCACAACCTTCGAGGATTTTGAGAACAGCGCTTAAAAGCACCCCTTCCGTCTTATCTGTGTACATAATTTTCAACTAAAATTACGGCCAAACTCTACAAAAACTGCATCAAAACACCAAAGGCCATCGACTCGAATGCTCCCCAACCAGTTTGAGGAGACCCGGAAAGCATAATCATTGTTAATTCTTCACAGTCGACTCGTGACGAAATGACTGTTAAAAACGCGATAAAAATAAACATTCGGTCGGATTCTCGCAACGGTAATCTGCCATAAAATCGCCGATTTCCGTGATCGAATAAATCGAGATGTTCCCATAAACATTCCGGACTCGATCCTCTGTAGTGTTGTGGATCGCGGAATCGGTATTTAAAGTGTTTTTAACGAACCGTTTTAAACACTGTTTTATAATGTACTTAGTTTTTAACCGCGACTTTATAACGTTACGATTACGTTACGTTGAGATTCCTGTTTTAGGAGACAGTCACTGATCCAAAAGATGCTAGGCCGATAGCTCTTACAAACACGATATCGAAAATATTTTTCTCGATCTTGCAAGATCGAATGTCAAAATTTATGTTAAACAACGAATACTTTACGCCAAAGCACCAGAAGGGGTTTTTACCAGGAGTTTCTGGTTGTTTAGAACATAACACATTGTTGGCGGAAAGTTTAAAGGATGCCAGGAAACACGAAAGACAAATAGCGGTGTGCTGGATTGACCTAGAGAATGCATTTGGCTCAGTTCGGCACGAGCTGATGTTTTTCGCGTTAGAATGGTATAACTTCCCTCCTTTGGTTTTAGATTTGATTAAGTCATATTATTCTAATTTATCTTTTGTAATTAGCTGTAAAGACGGTTACACAAAACCTTTAAATTATAATATTGGTCTATTTCAGGGATGCTGTTTATCTCCTATAGTATTTAATGTAGTTATAAATATTTTAATTGACACTTTGATTTTACAGGAGAAGAAATGGGGTTATCGGTTTAAAATCAATAATCAGTACACAGAATCAATCCTAGCCTTTGCTGACGATCTCGCAATCTTGACACGAAACCCGAAGCAGTGTCAAGTGTTATTGAAAAAGGTGGATGAGTTCTGTGCTTGGACTGACGGCATGAAGGTGAAACCAAGTAAATGCTATTGCTTATGTCTGGGTAGACGAGATACGAAATTTACATCTTATGACCCTGGACTCACGATTGGCGGTCAGAATGTTGCCACAATTTCTGAAGCGATCCCGTTCAAATTTCTAGGCAGAAAGATAGACTATAGAGGCCGCACACCATCTTTGGAGGGTATTGTTGAGGATTTCATTGATTCCATTAGTAGGGTTGAGAACCAACCCATAGGGAACATTAAGAAGCTATGGATCTACAACAACTACCTGTCATCGCGCTTGTCTTGGCCTTTCCTCGTGTACGACTTCGGAAAAACCCTTTTGTCGCGACTAGATGCCGTTGTTGTGAAATCGTTGAAGTCTTGGACTGGATTAGCTCACTCGGCAGACCCCTCTACACTATTTAGGGGCAAAAATAGTTTTGGGATGAACCTAAACAAGCCATCGGAGCTATACAAACATCTTAGAGTCACCAAGATGCACATTCTGGGTAAATCGAAAGACAACGCAGTGGCAACACTCCCAAAAGATAAGAATATGAGTGAGTTAGAGTCTAGGCTACGGTTCCATAAGCAGTTTATGGTGGGAGCGCAAACAAACAGGGTAGGATTGGGATGTCGAGGAAGAGAGGATGACCGGAACATCATTAAGTCTTTTCTGCGAATGGATGAAGATAACGAGTATAGAGTACATGCGCTTAATCTCGAAATGCAAAACGAGTGGGTGTCCCTTGGTGAGTTTTGTATCCCTTTAGCATTGAAGTGGCGGTCGATACTGTACGATTGGTCTCCAGCGCTGCTTAAATTCTATCTGAATGCCTTTCAGTTGACCCTACCCGATCAGAGCAACCTTGTAAGGTGGGGAATGGCGGTAGACAAAACCTGTTTGCTCTGTGGTGAGGCCGTAGGTACCGCGAGGCATTTGTTGGTGGGATGCAGAGTACTCCTAGACAGAGGTCACTACTCTCGCCGCCATGACGGAGTGTTGCAGATCATACGTGAAGCGGTGAGCCTTTCAATAGCAAGAGCAGCAAAAGGTTTGACGACGAATACAAGGAACATCAACTTCGTCAAGGAAGGATCTACCAAGAAGTCCAAAGTCAAACCTTACTCCATCGTTAGTGTAGCTCCAGATTGGAAGATCATGATGGACACGTATGAAAAGCACTACAGTATTCCAGAGGACATTGCGTTATCGTCGTCTAGACCAGACCTTTTCATTTATTCTAGAAAACTTAAGCGCGTACTGTTGGTAGAACTTACTGTTCCATGGGAGACAAACATTCCCAAAGATCACGCGTTTAAAACAAATAAGTATTATGACCTAACCAACGAAATGACTAAAAATGGTTATATAGCACGGTTGTATGCTGTGGAAGTGGGTGCGAGAGGTATACCAGCGAAATCTCTCTACAACCTACTGAAGGACTTAGGATTACCAAGATCTAATATTAGCTCGTTACTGGAAAGAGCAACTAAAGCTGCTTTACTCGGCTCATACCAAATATGGTTGGGAAGGGAGAGGAATGTCATCGGTGGAGGTGATCGTTAGTATACTATAAAGGGGCCCCTTAAACCTACACGCTGGGTCGCAAGTCCCAGGCGCCGACTGACATTCCTCTCTGTTCCACGCGATGGACCCGGCACCCGCACGGAGAATCCATGGATAGCTAAGAAGTTCGTCTCTAGAATACTTTAATCGACTTAAAAATGTCCTATGTATGATAAGAAATGCATAATAAATAGAAATGCTTGAATAGAACGTTCTCTTTTTTTAATGGGATGAAACTGTACCTCAGCTTCTAACGATCTGTGTTAAAAGGATAAGAAGTAATACATATTAATTTTATTATTCTATCTTTACAACAATACATCATAATTATGTTCTTTTTCTTATCACTTTTAATATGATATTTTTGACGAGCGATGTATACCGGTCGAGAGCATAACCCTCGGTCAGTACACACATCTATATCTATACTAATATATAAGTATAAAGCTGAAGCTTTTCTTTGTATGTTTGTTTGAACGCGCTAATCTCAGTTATTCTCAATTTGAAAAATTATTTTTTTGTTGGATAGTCCATTTGATAAGGAAGGCTTTAGGCTATTGAAAATAGAAATCCACGCGGACGCAGTCGCGAGCGGACGCTAGTTAAAATATACTGAAACAAATCAAATAAAATCAACAATATCGGTTTTCCGGTCGTCAGTTCCGATATACCCTATCTTTTATTTCTTATCACTAGTGGACAGACGACGGATCGTAACACACTATCGGCGCTGGTTCGATCTCCGTGCAATCAACCGCATTTCAAGGTTAACTTGCAGTTCAATTGTAGCTCTTACTCCCTTGACATAAGGACGGTACAAAGTCCAAAGTGTGTCGTCGGTCGTGTTGTTATCTGTACGATGCGCCCGCGCCGGCGATCCCGTGCGATTGTCATTACTCATGTCAAAGGTTTCTCTGTTTGCTTGGACTTGAAGGAAAATCGATAGATCGTTTATTTTACAGGAATAGGTACGTGGGAACACATCAATAAAATAAAACTCATTGGACTCACTCATATAAAATTTTATTTTAAACCTAAGGTTTAACTTCAATAAACTGCAACTGCAAAAATAATTACTCCACATAAACAGGAATGATTTATGTATTTTTGTGTAATTTGGGAGTTGACCCCGGAATCAGTGTTTATGCAAAATCAGTGTTTTTTATAATAATAGTTGTATGCATTTTATTTTTACTCAAAGAGTTTCGCATTTGCTTTTCGTGGTAGGAAGTAGGTATCTCTATAAAATGTGTTTTTTAATACGGCTGAAAGAGTAACTCGAACCAGTGGAAAACAAATCGCCTTTTATACAGTTACTAGTAGATCCAACCTATGTTTTCAACGCAAATATTTTCCATTGTAGACACAACAAAGCGCGCGCATAGATCACTCGCAGGTGAAAAGTCCATCTAAAGGTGGAACAAAAACGCCCATTCCGGTCAGCGGGTACCATCGCCCGCTCGGCCGTGACTGACTGATTCGCCCATCCGCGATATTGCTACGAAACAGTGGCCCTTTTAGAATATTGTGGATGTGTTACTGTTTTGTTGAGTGGAATCTAGCCCCCTTTGGTACCCTGTCGTATAACGATAGGATATCAGAGTTATCGTGATGTATAACGATAAGGATTCATGGATTGTTGATAGTAGAATGCGCAGGTACGTTTTTAGTTAGGATTGGATAGATACGCATCCGAAATACATTTTTTTATGAAGCTTATGTGTAACACTCTATGAGGAAAAAACGCAACTGAAATTCGGCCGAAGTTCATTTTCTACACAAAATTACGCAACATACTTTCAGCATGGTGTGTCATCCTCCATTTTAAATACATTGCAGGCGTAGTCGCTGACTTCGGTGGCGTTTTTTCGACCTAGTGTATTCCTTTACTAATATAAAACATACATATTCGCTTATAAGTGAAAATAAAAGCCTATCTAGTGAAAAGTGTTTCTAGAGTTGATGACTTTTTTGTTAACATATTTTCCCATTTGAGGTAACACCAGAAATGACAAATGCGCCGCTAACCTCAGACCAAAGATTTTATAATTTACTGAAAGTGTAAATTATTTTATAAACAACTTCGTGGGTACGGGATTGCACATCACACTGCCCAAACCAACTCACCAGCATTAAGCCTCCCCCCACACCGTCCGACCCGAACAAAGATAAATAATTAGTAATTAAATAATTAATTATAACTCGAGAGGGCTGGCGATCCGCGCCAAATTAAATTTAAGCCCAACCCTCGCAATGAGGAGGGTCTCATCTGCATATTTGATAAGTGATACGTTGAGGGTTTACGTTAACATGTGCGGAAATCGATCCCGGACAGGGTTGTGGTTCCGGGATTGGGTATCCCGGATTCCTGAATTTCAACTTCTTTGTACTTGTTCTACAATTGCTTAATAGTGTTTTGTCTGAAGCGACTGATGAATAAGAAACTAAATATCCGTTTTATACTGTGAATATCCTGAGAATCTACAATTTAGCAACATCATTTATATTTCAACGTAATTCTAAACCTAGATTTAAACCGTGTTGTCCTTGGGTTAGACTTAAACTCCTTTTAGTTCTAATGATTTATATCCCGAAATACTTACATATTGTCATCTAAACGTAATTGACATAACTGTTATTGTTGTAACCAACAACCTACCCATTATTCTCTGGCACACAGCCACATGAATCCCGGGATTTCCCGGGATAAGACGCGGGATCAAAGCAAGCCGGGTCTAGTGGAGTATCCTTTGCGCCCCAAGCACTCGATAAAGGCTTGCTAATGATCTTTGTAAATGAGGTTAATCTGTACCTACATACTCGAACCTACATAGTTCTGAGGTAGTCGTCTCGTTGTGAGGGGTTACATACCTCATACTCGTACTTTAATAGTGTGCTTCAAATGTATTAATTGTGCGAAGTTTCATATTAATTTTAGGAAGGTGGTTGATTCCTTGCGGCTTATTTACCTAGGAAAAAACAATACCAACACAATACAACAATACAAACAATGTATGTATATCAAAAGTAATAGTAATCATGTAACATTTTGAAAAGTTTTATTAGTGTTACTTGGTTTTATATCTTGTTTTAAAATAAGAGTTAGTAAACACTTATTTGAAAATGAGAGTTTAACTGGCCTTAAAATCAAAATTAATGAGATTTATAATAGAAATGCAATAGCCTTATTAAAATACAAGGGTGGTCGGGACAACCGACTAACTGTGCTTGCACTTGCATTGTGTGTTAATATCAAATTATATTCTGCCTATGTGGCTGATCCGGAAATATTGTCCATCTCGAAAACGACTGGGTAGACATGATTATTATTTCGCTGTTTCGTCTTCAAACACATCAAATGAAGAGATCCGATCGTCGAGTGTAGCAAAGGTTCAGATAACGGCCTAACTGCGTGTATTAATGCCGTCAGTCGCCGCAGACCCCAGACGGGGAAGTGCAGTGATTGCCCCCTCAGGGGGCTCTTCACTAGGGATGGCACTTGGGGGTTCATATAATAGTACGATCAAGTTATACTGGGCGTAGTAGAAGGAGCAGGAAGGCGGACCCTGGACTCCGAGGCAATGGCCGACGATGAGACCGGGATAATCTCTAATATGATGATAATGATCAAGTCATACGGATGTGCTGTAAATATACGTGTTTTTGCTGCCTTCGTTACTTAGTGCGATGGCGGCCACGACAAGGTTTCTGGGTTAAAATCCAGGAAGGGACCGAAGTTTTATATCTGAATATTCCGGAAAGCTCATTTATATTGTAGGGGAGACCGGGGCCGGTAGTGACATTTTTTTTTCAAACTGTCATATTTTTTCGTAGGTTTGATTGATTTACCTGAGTCTAGGCTTGTTTGATAAAGAAACTATCAAGGATCTTTATTCAAAATAAATGTTATGTTGTAGACTAATAGTTAAGACATAAATGTGTGATTTGTGGAAAAAAACCTGTGTAACATTCAACCCCGTGCTCGGGGCAGATTGTTACACTACATGGGGCAAGTTGTTACAATTGAAAACAAACTTATTGTTTAATCTTTTACTAGAAATAATTTATTAAAAATTGTTACTTTTCTTAATTTTAATAACATAACATATAAAAGCAGTCCTGCCTGCCGTATACCAAGGAAAACATAATAATGCATCAAAATGAAACGAAATTACAAATTTAATATTAGGTCTTCTACTGCGCAAAAACAAAATCCAGATAATTTCTCAATTTATAAATAGACTAGTGGGCGCCCGCGACTCCGTCCGCGTGCATTTCGGTTTCATACAAAATTTAATCCCCTATTTTATCCCCTTTGGGGTGGAATTCATCAAAATCCCTTCTTTTAGGATGCCTACGTCATAGTAGCTTTTTTAATGCAAAGTATCAACCCGATCGGTTTAAAATTGAAAAAGTTTTATACAACCGTTCATCCCCTATTTTACACCCTTGGGGGTTGAATTGATCAAAATCCTTTCTTAGCGGATGCTACTTCATAACGTCCACCTGCATGCCAAATTTCAGCCCGATCCGTCCAGTGGTTTGGGCTGTGCGTTGATAGATCACTATGTCAGTCAGTTAGTCAGTCAACTTTGAGTTTTATATATATGTAAGATAGATGGATTATACGTATAGCTCTGCATTAATCAAAACTATTCTATTAGTATGTTATATACTAATAGTATGTATTTTAATATGTAAGATGTTCCTATTGCCGCAAGTTTTTTTTGTTATTTTTTCTCTTTTCCTTATTGGCATAAGACGCATTTTCCTGATCTGCCCTCTTTCTGTTAGATTTTCCCCCTTTAGCAGACTTTCCTTTCTTGGATTTATTTACCTTTTTCTTGTTCTGTCTCAGTGCTAAAGCATTTTTATAATGCGTATCTGTTAAAACAACTGTCACAACCTGCCCCGAGCAAATGTAACTTTTTGCCCCAACCCCAACTCTAAGCATACAAGGTTATGTAGTGAAAACATTAATAATTTTATCTGTAAAACCAAATATTCATTGCAAAGCGAAACCATTGGGGAAAACATAGCAGAAGAAGGGCACCTCTGACATTATGAAACATAGCTTGTAAACCAATATTACTAAAAGAGTAAAATTTTACTAAACTGCAATTTTAAGGGCAGCATGCGCAGGCTCCTCTCACAAAAACGCTGGCGACCCCGGCTCTCGCACCATGGTAGCCGGTGGTGGGGAGAGTATTTGGCTCTTTTTGACGTTAAAATTGCGCTCTCTGTTTCGCGGCCAATGTCTCTGTAACAACCTACCCGTGTCACATCCAGCCCCGGTCTCCCCTACCATGTTCTTGCGAAAATAAATTCTATTTAATTCTATTCTATTGCCTATATGAATGAGTAAAAGTTATTTTCCTGCGAATGCTCTCTATGGTCATGACAGATTACTGACAAATCGAATTATGAGAGCAAGGGAACTGAGAGTACACCTGTCGTTCTGCACTCAACTGCGCTCTATAATGTATAATCTGCGTTGACTGATCCTAAAGATAAATTGACGTGGCCAAAATGGTTAGGAAGATGTCTATTTACTTGAAGTGTTTATATTAGCAACATATTTAAAGATGTTGCTAGATAGTTGACATATTGCTTTTATCTACAAAAAAACTACCCCTCAGTAATGAGGAATACAACTGGGTATAGTATATTTCACCTAAGATGATCCCGGTGACATTTGAAGGTTCAAAGGAAAATCGACGCTATTCTTAAGCAATAAGAACCCATCGGAAAATCTTAAAAACTGTTCGTGATTCTTGTTGCCTTGAAATAAAGTTTTATTAGTTTAAGATGTACACCTTTCCCATGGATAATATTAAGTGAAACATAGGTACTACAGAGAATTAAGCCTCACCAAACAAACGAACACAACATTATTTCGTTGCCAGCCCTAACGATAATGGCCCCCACCTTTGAGTTCGCACCTCGGCGCGCGATTATGAATCGTAATTCGGCGGCCGCGAATTATTGCGGACACGTCGTCGTAATGACGGGCGGCCTCCGAGAATTTCAAAAATACGGTAACAACCGAAAACCGATAATAAACGGGTGACGACGTACGTGCAATAAATAATGTACGCATTAAAGCCTTAGGTGATTTTACACACGTATTTTTTGATTTTATACATGGTTATACTATACACGCTTCTGTAAAGTACAAATTGGAATATACTGAACAATTTTTTTACAAGGCGTGAATCAAATTCGATTTGTGTGTAAACTTTGTTTGTTTTAATAGTGCTCACTGTCGTTCTCTTAAAACATACGGTGGATTAGACACACTAGTCTTGGCATAATTAATATTCTTATGAGCAGCCGGACTAATTTTAAAAGCCAACACAGTAAATGGAGAAAAAGAGAAAATCTACATATTTATAAAAAGAAACAGAAAAACTAGAAAACTTCAACTTTTACAAAACTAATTACAAATAAGACCACTTTAGATACTTTTCAATACTTCTATTAACTTTATTAGTGATTTTGCAACGTAAATAAACCCCAACTATAACTTGCAAGTCGGTCAAAGCGGGCCTGGTCGACAAATATTGTTGTAATTATGTCAAACGGTGTTTAGATTGCAGACGACGCCGCGGGCGATCGTGCTGCCATAATGTGCTGGCAGCTCGATAAATAATAATATTGATGTTAAATTAGACGTACAATGTTATAAAGTAACGTTGGATGGATTGTTACCTTATTTAGATGTGATGTGGCTGATCGGATACGGTTTATAAAAGCGTCACTTAAGCCAGAAATAGCGGACGTGGCGTAAAGTCCTTCTGTAACTTCAAAAAAGTGTAATTATACAGCTACATCGAAAACTCCTCGTTTTTTAAATATTGGTTGCTATTGTCCTGAAATACTGGGATCTTCGACCATAAAAACTTGAAGATTATCGGAAAAAAATAGAAGACAAATAAAATGTCTCAAAAGGTGTAGTTCACAGAATCAAAGTGAAATTAACAGTTCACATTTTAGTAATCAGATTTTATAAATAAAGATATAATTCATTTACGCCTCGAGTACCAAATGCCGATGTGCATCATTCAAACATTTTCCCCTATCGGCATTCGAACCCGCTACTCTAGTTTTGTAGCCAGGGTCTCTGACCACTAGACCAACGGGCCCGATAATAAATATTAATCAAAATTTATTTATTGTATATGTATAGTAAGAGTTTCACTCTGGAGCTGAATAGCTCAGAGTAGAAAGTTTTCCAAGATTTATAATTCTTTGCTTGTACCAAGTTACACTATTATTAATTAATTTTATTATAGCTCGTTAATAATTTTCATGCACAGAATCATTTATTACAATGGCAAATGATGATTAACAACATGCAACTTTTATAGTCCTGTGCACCAAGATATGTTATTTATATTTTATTCAATTCAATTACATTTTTACTAGCGGCCGCCCGCGACTTCATCCCCGTGGATTTCGGATTCCTCGCGGTGAGTGTTTTAATATAGCATCTATTATGTTATCTGTGCTATTGCTTAAAGCCTTCCGCGACATATGGGAATCCAACACAAAAACATTTAGTCACTTACAAAAACATACCTAAGTAAGGAGTTCATTTTGTTTATTGTAACATGCTTAAGCCTACGTGTGACAGGATAAATAAATAAATTACTTTGCTAATAATTTTCCTTCTCGGACATTAAGCTCATAACAAGTAGAAAGTGGAAGTGTCGGCGCCACCCACTCCAGAAGTAATAATTTCCGACGCACAAAGTAATAACTATTCATACGAAAACTAATATCCGTACAAAAAGTGTATTGCTATATTTTCAGTCAGTCAGCCTATTGAACCCTCATTATTACCAATGCAAGGAAAATACCTCATTATAATAATTAAAGTTACACAGTGCCGAAACTAGGGCGGTGCCAACGGTGCCCAGGCACAGGGCGCAGACCCTGGAGGGGCGCAGAAATGACCAGACTGGTAGATACTAGGGGCGCAGTTTTGAAAGCTCGCACCGGGCGCATAAAAGGCTAGTTACCTTGTTAGCCTGCTAGATGTTAAAAATGGGTTTTTGAGGTTTATTTGATTGTGTTTCAAATTGTGCTAACTAACAGCGGCTCATCGTCCGCTTGGTGTAGTGGTCAAGAAGGTGACTATTAGACCAAGGGGTTGCAGACTCGATCCCCGCACAGGACAGACATTTGTGTGCTTGAACACGTTTGTACTTCTCTGGGACCTATTTAAGTATATTTGTATACCACTGTTGATTGTGATATCTATAACACAAGTGCTTTAGCTACTTAACACGGAGACAGATCAATGTTTGCGTTGTTGTGAAATATTTATTACACACCAGAAACATACCAGCGACAGCATCATCATCATAATTTAATATTTATGAAACTAAAATGAGGTGCATTTGTACGAACCATAACATGAAAATGCGCTCTTACATAATAAAGTTGTTTACTAAAAGGTTTTTTTAACCCTCAAATGCTCATGTCTCATAATATAAAGCGCCATTATACACAATCAGACGACATAGGGTTGAAAATGTTATCATTTCATTTGCGCATAACGACTGCGTATATTTTAGCACGGGCCATTCCGGTTAGGGAGGGGAAACGGATTTGGTATTATCATCGGATATTTGACGTAAAAATATTTCAAGTTTTTGTATAAAGACAGCAACTTTGTTAAGTTTTTGAACAAAGATGACACAGTTAGGTTACTTTAAGTGCGTTTGCTAATGAAGTCTGAAGGCTTTCATATTCTATTGATACTCGAAGTTAGAGTATCAAAGCCTTATACCAAATTCACAAAATTATCTTTAAAACAAACCAGTAGCTTCATTCAAATCGTCCTAGTCAACACCATGTAAATGACAATTTTTAACTGTTATGAATGTTGATGAGTATTACTTACTTAGTTACTTACTCCGCTGGCTGGGCGACCCGAAGTGGAACTTGGCCTTCAACATGGGATTACGCCACTACTCCCTGTCTTGAGCAACCGTTGATGAGTTTTGCACAGTTCATTATTTATTATCCATCATATTTTGCATCTCCTTATAGAAAAGCTATAAGCAATATTTATACGCCACGAAAAAAAACTCTACATCAGCCGCAGTCTTCGAAAAACCGTAACTCATTCCCAACTTTTCTATCCAATGACTGTCAGTCATGTCACCGCACTATCGTTAACCCTCAGGCGGACGCGGGGACCGGCGAAATAAATGACTTAACCCTGCGGAGCCGCGGCTTCGTCGGAATGAGTTGTCATTTGTGAATTATGACAGGTGCACGCCAGGGTTGACGGATCGCACTGACAGATGACGTTTATCATGATGAGTTTATTTACATTAAATTCTTTATTTGAAAGATTGTCTGCAGTCATATCGTCAGCTTAAGTGCCTTGTAACGCCATTTTTTCTAATGTATTTTTTAAACTTTTGTAACACTAAGTTTTTCGTGGTGAAGTTTTTTGTGTCGCCTGTAAAACTTTATCTGATGGAGTTACGAGATTTGTAACTTTAGCCGACGATATGTAAGATATTATAAAGTGATGATTACTTCAAGGGTAAATTGTTGAATGTCTGTAGAAAAAGGTCAGTTACTAAATGAAAAGCTATTTGAAGTTATAAAAAAAGTTTCTATAAGGTCTGAAAAATGTGTTTTTCTTTGCTTTTGTTTTGTATTGTATAGCACCTGATATAAGACTTGGCAATCAAATAATATCAGGTGGACAATTTATCTTTTAAGTTGTTCACATAAAAAACGAAAGTATTAATCAACTTTGTAGATCGATAAATAAATATAAAAAAATGTTATTAACGCATTCTTATTTGGAAACAAGGGATACTATGACAGCCCTAATCCCTATGTCACTAATTTGAGCATGAACCGACATTGGAAAACGCGGGGAAGTAAAATCGGATTACATCCAAAGATGTGTTGGACCGTAACTAAGGGTCCATAGGTGACGGGTCACGTTTTATTACGGTATTAAATAAATAAAAAATATTTCAAAACATCACATACATTGATCTGAAGCCGTGTTAAGTAGCTTATTAAGCACTTGTGTTACAGACATCAGAATCAACAGAGGTATTACAAATATACTTAAATAGATACATATAACGCCCAGACCAGGACAAAGAGACATGTTCATGCACACAAATGTTTGTCCTGTGCGGGAATCGAACCCGCGACCTCTTGTATAATAGGCAACATCTTGAGTACTGTTTTACAGTAATACTGAATTACGGACGTAATAAACAGCTGAACCCTTATTACCGGTAATGCGAGTAAGTGAAATGGAAATGGAAATTCCTTTTCGCTTAAGAGTATTAAGTGGTATTTCCGATCATAATCATTTCTCTTTAGACTCGTTTGATGCAATTTAAATCCTTGGCTAAGAAAATGTGGGGCTTTTACAAATATTCCTTGGTTCGGTCCTACTTATATAAAAGAAAGAGGATGCTGTCTACAACTACATATTTCAAAAGGGGAGTTGGAATGATTGAGCATAGTGGAACTTCGTCTGTTCCCTAGTACTGCACCTTAACGAATGCCTTCGTAAAATAATGGCGGATAGGTTCTTTCGATGAATAAGGTCACCAGGGATTAAGGGAAGGCATGGGTTTGAGTCTCCTAAGAGGGATTAAGTGTTATTCCTGGATAAAGGCAGCAGTATCCCCTGTGGTTTAGCGTTTATCATACTGCGCTCACTAACACGCCCAGGGTGCCCACCTATGGGCTCATCCGGGGCCAATCCGGGGGAGGGATACGTCTATCAGAGGACTGTAAAAGACAAAGATGATGATGATGACTGTGTTGAAGTTTTGCCTTCCTCTAACTGTAAGAAGAAAGCAAAATAGCAAGATTGAATAGAGTTTACCTGTTTGTTGTTGAGTCTTACACAACAACAAACACACAATTCTGTCCCGAGTTCCTCTGTCTTTCATCACAGTGTATAAATACCCCGCGAATCCTCGAAATACAAAGTAAATCTCATCTGAAACGGCGGTACCGGGAAAAACCGCGGGCCTGTCCCCAGTTTACTGCCGCCCAATTAGTGTTTACGACCCTGGACTATTTCCGAGGACCACACGTGTCTGTACAGTCTCGAGATGAACGGAATAAGGTTAATTGATATATTGGATTTACGTCTCGTAAGACGGAGCAGTATCACACAAAATAAGATATTTTTTGGAATATAATATATTAATTTCCCACGTAGACCCAACCTTGACTCGAAGCGTGTATAAATATAGATGCCATAAAATGGGTTAAAATAATTTGATTCACTTAGTAAATTCTTCTTTCGCCCTACCAGTGCCTCGACGTAAATGGCCTCGATATGCGCCGGAAGAAACCTAGCAGTTACGCCTTATTTTAATAAAATTCGATGATACAATTATGTCATATCTATTTGACGAGCCGTTTGGTGTAATGGTCGAGAAGTCGGGTATTACACCAAAGGTCGCGGGTTCGATCCCCGCACGGTACAAACATTTGTGTGCATGAACATGTCTGTTTGTATCGGTCTGGGTGTTTCTATGTATAATATGTATGTATTTACAAAAAAAAAGTATATAAGTAATGTTTATCCGTTGTCTAGCACCCATAGCACAAGCTAATGCTTAGTTTGGGGCTAGATGGCGCTGTGTGAATAATGTCCAGAGATATTTATTATTTATTTATTAATTACAAATTGAGTGCGGCTGAGCAGATTAACATGTCCATGGAACAGAAAGACATACTTGAATACTTTAAACATCATGACTCGAGAACAATTGCCATCACACAAACTTTATGCCCCAATATGGATTCGAGCATTTGGTTTTGATGCCCTTAATTACACTTATATATTTCATTATAAGTACAAAATGTTGTCATTGTCGTAGGTATTGAAGTTCTTACAAATATTCGGGTAACTCATGTGCAATTAACATTTTATTAGTTTATTTTAGAGTATTTTTCCTGTTTATATGTAATACCTAAGTTAGTAAAAGCCACATAACATGTCTATTATTGTAAATTGCCATTATAATATTATAGTATTCATATGTATGATGATGATGTATAATTATGTATATTAACCGAATTCTAATGTTTCGTTTTGCATGACAGGCCTATGCAGAATACCAGCGCCACGGGACGTGCAACGTCACGTGGCATATGCTGAGCACTGGCCTTTTGAGTGTATAAATTAATCTAATTTTGTCTGTAATAATTTTTAGTTTATGATTGTGTTGAATCTGATGTACATTTTTTTACACTCAATAAACGATTTCTTTCTTTCTTTCTTAATCCAACGGGCCTGCCAATAATTGTTTAATTATTTTACATGTGTAGAACTGATTCTTCGAATTTCTGAGAAATGTAGGTATTTTTTCTCGTTTAAATGTTATTGGGAGGCAAACGAACAAGAGGTTCACGTGATGGTAAGTGATCACCGCTGCCCATGGACATCGACAACCGCAAATGCGTTGCCTGCCTTTAAGACCCCATACCCTCTCCAACTAAGCTCTGGACTGGAGTATGAAAGCACCTATCCTGTTACTGATGAATATTATTTATATACCTATATTTCATTGAGTTATTGACTGATTGGATTTGTTGTACAAGTTACTAATTAATATTGTTTCTTGTTTCAGGTATGTATGCTAGACATATACATATAAATTAATATGTATCCTTGGAAGTGCCTGTCGTGTTTAATTACACATTCGAGGTATGTATTTACTTGTGTAGTTGTAGAGGTGGGCACGTGTAAACCTAAAAAGGTCTTCAACATAACAACCCTGATTAAAAATTAAGCAGATTTCTAAAAATATACAGATACTAGCGGCTGCCCACGACTTAGTCCGCGTGGCCTAGTTATCCCCATAGGGGTGTAATTTATCAAAATCCTTTCTTAGCGGATGCCTACGTCATAAAACATCTACCTGTATGTCAAAATTCACCTTGATTCATCAAAAATCAAATTAAAAAGTATTGCCAGTCAGTCTCCCTTGAGTTATATGTATAAACCTAGGAAATTGTAAACTAGCGGATGTGATTACATTCCGGTGACATATATTTACATAAAGATATCAATTTGTAAAATATTTCTGTTAAAACGGATCTTGTTGTGAAAGAAAATTACGTTTACTTAAATCTTACACAATATTTTAAAATGTTTGCTTTTACTCTTTGTAAACGCAAAAGCCTTAAACCCAAGGGACATAACAGTGAAAGTAACCGCAAAATTAGGTATCACAAACCACACTAAATACGCATAATAACGAAGTTGTAACGAGTCATAACGAGTAATAACGGAGCGAAATAACGACTCGTTACGGATAACGGGGATATTCACGAGATAAGCGAAAGTCGGTTCATTTAAATGCTATTCATTCTTAGATAATACGAGTACCACTTGTTGCCAAGTTTCTGAAAAGCAGAAATTCTTAGTAAATAACTCGGATAGAAAAGTTTGTTAATTTACGTGGCTTTTATATTTTCCATTTACATACATAGTTTTTGCCTGATAAACTACTTAAAATATAGCTACTAATTGGTGAAATGATCTTCACGGATAAGAGGTACGCTTTTAATTAAAAAGAAGATAAAGTTTATTGGGATTATAAATTATTCTTAATCATAATCGAGACGCAAAAGCAAAAATCTTTTTTACTATGTAGATGTGTAATACATCTACTTCATGGTGGTTTTAAATTCATGGTAATGTGGTTTTGTCTTTACTACTACCAAGCTCAAGCTTAGAGACCGTTTATTCTACAAATAAGTGTTATGTGCGGTGTTAGCTAGATGTTTGACCCTTGAATCTAGATGTTTAAGAGTGTAGAAACTGTCAAAAAAATTGCTTCAGAAAACGCTGTACCTACCAATATTTCAATGGACACGAATCACTTCTGTTACGCAGAGGCGATCAAAGCCTTATTCACTGCTCTATAAAGCAGAGAAAGATAGATAATGTATATTCTGATCAATCAACAACAAGACACCCGTACGATGATACTCCACATAGCAAGAGAGATAATCGACACCCACTTAAATCGTGATATTTGAAAAATAATACATAACATTCAAGCATAGATTTAAATCATTACATACAAGAATGCCCCGACAACAGAAAAACTATGGCATTATTTTGGTTGACCAGAGGTTCGATTCACTAAGCGCAAATGTCATAAAAGCCTTGGTCGCAGCGGCGATGTAGTCGGTAAAAGGTTTCTAAGATACAGTTTTTTAAATAAATATTTCACAACATCACACACATTGATTTGACCCCGTGTTAAGTAGCTTAAGCACTTGTGTTACAGACATCAGGATCAACAGTGGTATTACAAATAAACTTAAATAGATACATATAACACCCAGACCAGGACAAACAGACATGTTCACGCGGGGATCGAACCCGCGACCCCTTGCGTAATAGGCAGCATCTTGACCATTACACCAAGCGGGTCGTCTTTTCCATTTAAATACACAAAGATACCCAACTCCACTTGATTGTCGACACTGTAACATCCCTGATTGTGAATTTCATCACAAAAGAATACTAGTTTTACCGATTACATCTCTGCTGCGACCAAGGCTTTATAACATTTAGTGAATCGCACCTCTGACGATTAAATGAACTAATGATATCCTCACGGGTGTCATCCGAGTGTATTCGCTCCAGTCACACTTCACTAAGTGATTTCTTGTTACTCCATGTAATTATTTCAATTGATTGAAGAGAGTGATAAAAATAATAATTATATATTGTTGGAACTGCGATAAGAAGCGACCGTCGCTTAATATTTCAATGCCAATGTCAGCACGGGTTAAAGTATGGCAGGGCATATCTGAAGATTTAAATCTATGCACTCAAACACATACTTCACGGCGTGACAATCAATCTTGATAATGTTTTAAATGTATCTCCGACATTGCCCAATATCTTGCATCTCTTTCTGGCATGGCTGGTTGTGGATATGGCTATCTCTGTCATCTGGTATGGCGTACTACGGATCCATGTAGTACGAGCAATAATTCTGACACTTTCTCTGGTGCCCGTTGCGACCTGTAGTTAAAGAGACAGGATATATTTGGTTCTGCATTAAGGTTGTTTTACCATTAAGCAGACGATTTTTTTAATTTATTTATTACTAGCGGCCGCCCGCGACTCCGTCCGCGTGGATTTCGATTTCAAATATCCTATGTGTTATTCTGATGTATAAGCTATATTGTGGTAAAGTTTCATTAAAATCCATTCAGTAGTTTTTACGTGAAAAAGTAACAAACATCCATACATCCATACATCCATACATCCATACATCCATACATCCACACATCCACACATACAAACTTTCGCCTTTATAATAGTAGTAGGATTCATAATTATTATTCATAAGTCAAATATAATAAAACTAGCTTTTGCCCGCGGCTTCGCCCGCGTTTAATTAGGGGCAAATAGCACAATTTTCCTTTTCTGGGCAAAGTAGAGAACTCGGAACGGACTTTTACACGTTATAAGCTTACTCCCGTTCCCGTGCGAATTTCGGGAATTCTTTTCTTGGTGGACCTCTACGGTACCTAAGCTACGCCCCTTCCAAATTTCAAGTGCCGACGTTTAGCCGGTTAGGCTGTGCGATGATATGACAATCAGTCAGTTTCTCCTTTTATATATTTTGATTCATAATTTCGACAAAAACAGTAACACAACTGTGGTCAAATTACGCTAATTTCCATACTTTTGTTTCATTTGAACACTAGGTATTTTGGACCACATAAACCAACAATAGCTTTTGAAGGAAACCTTAATGGATAATTCGTTTTATCATAAAAATAAAGGTGTCCCCTATCTCTTGGACTAAATCGGCTTAAGTTATCAGGATGTCTACATTACAAGCTTAGCCTGAAGGCAACTCGTCCGTCTCGTGCTAGAGTTAATTATTATTACTATGAAAATTATACTTATTGCCTCGTTAATTTATTAATGTATAGGTATCGTAGCCATATCGTTGAAAGGAACATTCATGAAATGGCCAAGTCTCAACTTACAACTTATCTTTGACCAGATCGTTAAATCATCTACATTTCAGAATAATAATTATTGCATCCACCCAATAAAGTGAAAGGGGAAAGTTTAAAAAAAAAACCTTAACCTACATCAATCATACAAGTTTTCCGTCCCAAACAAATGTACACGATTTCACTATTTGATCAAACTGATTTGGCTATTTTATGGATTGTTTATTTCAACGATATGGCCACGACATGAGCATAAAAATCATGTAATAAATCGGTTTAATTTTTAAGTCCGGGATTTTTTTTCAAATTTCAATTTGATTTTTTTTTAAATTGTTGAGGTTCCTAATATAAAACGATGATTTTCAAAAAAACAAATCTCTTCTTCTTTATTTTCTTTTAAATGCAAACAGGCTGAGGTGGTTTTCTTTACCACAAGTTTACTGTTTAACCTACTTAACATGGAGTCAGATCAATGTATGTGATGTTGTGAGATATTTATTTTATTAATTAATTGTTTATTTACGTTAAAACCTATGTGAATCTCCAATAATGCAGGCTTCTTTACGATTTCCACACCACAAACATCAATTCCCAGATGTCTATCTCTCGCACTACAACGTCTTGAGCTATCAGAATCAATGTCTGCATTACAAGCCTTGCCCGCTCGTCTTACAAGTTTGCTCATGTCGCTGTTAGGCGCCCTACGACCTTCTGGCTGACTACTTACGTACTTGTAGATAAGACATTGCTAATTATAGCCTTATAAGAAATGTATATAGAATTAACGAACCTGCAAATAATGAAGCTTAACACATTGATATGAATCATTGGTAAAAAAAACGCATTTTGTGTGTATACTTTTAAGAATGAAAAAGTAAGTTTTTCACAATACATACATCATTTCTCACAGAGGTCTTTTCTTACCATACTGAAATTATAAATGTGAAAGTTTGCTTGGAATTTTTGCCGTCAAACACTCTGAAACTACTGCGCGAATTTTGATGAAATTTGTTTCATAAAAACTGCAGATATGATATGTAAAAGGGTTTAAAAACTCCATCCTGTAATAAAAATAAAAAAAATATAACATTAAATTAAAGATTACATCATATAGATTGATATGACTCCGTGTTAAGTTTAAGCAGTTGTTTTACAGACATCAGAACCAACAATGGTATTACAAATATAATTAAATAGATTCATATAAATACGATTTAAAACCGAAACCCTGATCTTCAAACGCAGCTACCAATGATTAAATTTTGCGTTCAACAAACCACTGCGTTTCGAAGTCAAAACCGAATGAAAATTATCGAAAACAATTTGAACGTTGAGATTGAAAGCCGCGTAAACTCGACTGGCAGCCATCATTGAATCAGCAAGTCCATTCCATTTGCCGCGCTGAATGACACTGATTATGAATTAGAATGCTTGCCTTGATTCGATTCCCAGTTAGAGCTATTAGGGTTGGCACCGTTAAGTTGAATTCGTACGTAAATGAACGTACGAATTCAACAGACCGGTTTGGTTTTAAGTTACCATGTGGTAGTTCACAACATGTTTATTTACCCAAAAATCATTTTGAGTGCATGAAAATGTTGTTGATTCTGGTCTGGATGTTCGTTCATGTGTTATTGCATGTATTATCTTGATGGCGATATATATTAGGTATTTTGATTGCGATTCTTTCTTCTTCTTTCTTATCTTTTTTCAGTTCGAACCATTAGTTCCTAAGATTAGCGCGTTCAAACAAACAAACTTCTTCTTCAGATTTATTATATTAGTATAGAATATCTTAGCGACAACCCTACGTTCCATCCGCAGTACATTACGCGGCCAGAAGATATTGGAGCTTTATTCGAAATGTTGTGAATTCAATTATAAAATTGCTCAAATTCATTGCAAGGTGTAATTTAAATAAGTAACATATTATGTTGTATGATAGGTATTTTTTATCTGATGTCTCTTCTTCCTTTTTAATTAAAAAACAATACTCACATGTATATCCTTTTTTGACACATAAACACTTTCTGTATTATAGAGAATAGGCATTATTAAGTAGCAAACATGGTAGTATTGTAAGTCCAATAATAAACTATGTATTTCACCAAAAAACAACCCATTGGTTCATCCAATGCCTGTTCAAACAATTAGTAACGCGATGCAGCCGCGGACTCGAACCCCGACCGTCTATTTCGAGACCCGCTTTACGAGCTCGTAAACTGCTCACCTGCAAACACGCATAGACAGTCGTAGTGAGTTAGCTTACTTGGAAAATGTGTCATTTAAAAACCAAACAAGAAAAACCCAAGTTGTATTAGAAACACGGTTTTTTCTTGTGATAGGGAGGCAAACGAACAGGAGGTTCACCTGATGGTTAGTGATCTCCGCTGCCCATGGACAACAACAACAGCACAAGGGTCGAAAATGCGCTGCCTACTTTTAATAACTCCATACCGTCTCCAACTGATTTCTGGCGACCTTACTCACCAGCAGAAACACAGCACAACAGTTACGAAGTGTTCACTGTCGTCGTCTGTAAGGTGGAGGTACTTCCCCAGACGAGCGGCTCATTCGAGAGGAAGTTCCACTAAGCTTCTCTTAATTAATGTGGGACTGGAACCCACACCCTTTATTGCTACTAATAGCTTACTCATATTAACGATTTTTCCCTGTTTTCCCATAAACTACCTCTGTAATGCAGAATACTTTGTAATTATTATTTTTTTCAATATTCTTAACATAATCTATTAAGAAGAAAGAGAATCTATTATTGACCTGTTGAATCAATTTGATATAAGCACACGGGAATTGTATGTAATGTGGGATTACTTAAATCCAGTTATCACATTAGAATGGCTTCTAACACTGTCCCACACTTAATACATTGTATCATTTGTCACATTGTGAAATGGGTGATAATAAGATAGGGAATTAAACAATAATAATTACATTCAACTACTTATCTTACGAATATACGAGAATAAACGTAGTTTACCTACATAATATTATTTCCGATTAGACATTTTTACGAACAAGTACGAGTTTATTACAAAAAATCTTACTGAATAGGCTAGTTGCCACTATTTTTATTATTTTACAGAACGGTTCATTACGATTATATTACAACATAAAAAAAATATGAAAATTTTTTGAAGCACCTTTCCAACTGTATTTTGAATTTTAAATTTTAAATTTCACTATACTACCGTAAACGCCGTCCGCCATGTTGGTCTGTGCCGTGGCGTCACTGTTCTTGTCAACAATACGCGTGACATAACCAAAAAGTTTTTATCGGAATTAAAACCATGTCTTCGTAGAGATTACATGATACATTTATGAATTACCACTATTGTATCGTGCGTGAATGTAAGAATACATCAATAAGAAGTTGTGGATTAAAGTACCCAGTGATGAGAATTTGCGAATCAGAATTTGAAGCAAAACATTTTGCAACCATCACAGTATCTATTTTGGGCAGGTTTGTTTTCAATAAATGTGAAGTGTATAATATTTTAATAGTGAAATAAACAACAATCAACGCGTTTAAATAAAAAAACCGGCCAAGAGCGTGTCGGACACGCCCATGAAAGGGTTCCGTAGCTAAAAGATGGCCCGACCGATTAAGACAACATTTAGTAAGGGCAACTGCACGTCATAAGTTGGTCGAGTTGTATAAAAATAACTATGTATGATACAGAGTTCGCTATAGTTTTCGTTGAAAGTGCTGACTTGGAGGTATACAGGACATTTTTTTCAGAATTATTGTAATAGTATTTCAAAAGTTAAGGGGGGGGGACGCTCTAATTTTAACTTTGTATTAATATATCTCGAGACTTGGGTGTTTGATCCACATGCTTTCAAGGCGAGTTTTATTGTATTTAAAAATACCTGTTTAACGATATCCTACACGATGGGTTAAGTCGAATTTTTTTTTTAGATATATCTTTTCGCTGTATGGGAGGGGGGGTAAAAAATGATTATTTTTCGATAATTTTAAAAACCAATTCTTGAATTATCACTGTACATCTCTCCACCAATTTTCGTGGCAATCGGTTCAGAAACGGCGGAGAACGAACCAGGACAGACAGACAGACATGACGAAACTATAAGGGTTCCGTTTTTTGCCATTTGGCTACGGAACCCTAAAAACCACGAATAACCTGTCGAAACTGTCGTTTGAATTTGTGTTGTTTACAATATTGGTGACGTAGAATGGACGGTGTTTTCAATCAAGAGAAAGAAAAGTAAAAATGTGTCGGGTTTAAGTTGAATTTTTGCAGCCATCCCATATTTATATTTAATGAAGTTTACATATTTTGGACCCTTGTACGGAATAATATTCGAATTAAAAGTGATTTTATAAATGGTGATATGAGGCAACTAGCCTATTTTTTAAAGCTTTTTAACATCTGTAAATCTGCAGTATTTTAAAACTAACAAACATTTATTATTTTATTATCAGACACTATAACAGACACTATTTTTACTCCTCCTTCAATATTACCATACTACTGCGACATCGCAGGAATAATTCAATAAACCTTTTATAGCGTCGATTACTAGTGCGCGGAACAAATTGGTTGTAAGCTGCGCGGGCGCAACGCGGCAGTGATTTACGCGCGCTTGTGTCCGCGACGCTGCTGCCACCTGCCCACGCGACGAGTAAACACAGAACCGCGTGGCTAGTGTGGCTCAGTGCTAGCGGGAGTAAATATATTGAGGTACTCAAAATTGGTACTGGAATTTACTTTGAGTACCCACCATAGAAACTGAAAAGTAATAAAAGTTATTTGTCAGCATATTAAATTAGATCAGATTCAGGCTCTCACGCGGCTGTGATTTACGCATGCTCTGTCCGCGACGCTGCTACCACCTGCCCACGCAAGAAGTAAACGCATAGACCAATAGTGACACAGTGTTAGCGGATACACTCTAATAATGAAAGTATGTCCCGAAATAAAATTTATAGCCAGCCTTTATCTATAATCACTAAACGTACGCAAAGAAAAATAGTGGTAGGTATTCAATATCGTATTTAAATGACCCCAGGTTCATAACGCGGACAAAACTGCTTGTAACGTTGGCGCATAGTGCTAGCGGAGTTCTCTCCGCTGGCTAGGCTATAAACTGGGAGAGATTGAGTTGCCAATGGCCTCTCCATTTTGCACACCGTCTTGCTCGCACTATCCGCTCCAGCCCGCACTATCCGCTCCAGCCCGCACTATCCGCTTATGTCCTGCCCGGACTATCCGCTCCCGCCCTTACTATCCGCTCTCGCTAACACTGCGCCCACACACATCCCCGGTTTCCAGCCCCGGACATGCTCTAAATAGTCCCGTTGCACCAACATGATACAGAGCGCGTAGTGTAAATCTTGCATCTTGCACTTCCCAACTGAGGGGAGTCCTGTTTGTGTTCCCGGAGAGTAATGGCCCAACGCAGGCGGTTTCCAGGATTTCTGATTCCGATACTGGATACTGGTAAGGCAAGGAATTTATAAGGAACAATGCGTTTGTTGGCTGAATAGAACCGGTTGGTGTTAGGGTTACTACATCCTGGTTGGACTAACGTTTTATACTTTGTTGCTCACATTTTCTTGGGTAGGCTTTGCACTATGGTCTCCTAAAGCTAAGGCAATAAAATGCGCGTTCGAGTTAGTCAAAATTATGTAACAAGGTTTATCTGAGATTGCGGATTTCGGTTTCTGCACACAAAGTGTTATACTATAGCTTAAAGCCTTCCTCGTCAAATGGACTATCAACACAGAACTTTTTTTTTCAATTCGGACCAGTAGATTCTGAGATTGGCGCGTTCAAACAAAGAAACAAACAAACTCTTCAGCTTTATTATATTAGTATATACATATAAGTATATTCGGTATCCATAGCGTAAAAACAAACCACACAATCTTATTAAGTTAAACACCTTGCGGATAAAATCACCCTTGTTTTTTTGTTCACTATAAATGTGTTTATCAAAAGTGCAACAATCGAATAAAAAATCCATTATTGTTCATCTTTCAATAACTCCATATAAAATGAAAAAGAATGTAAAATAATGTCCGCGTAGCTCGTAAAAATATTCCACTCAATCGAACCATTTGTACAAATGCGAAAAACGTCGCCGATTCATTCAGTCAAACAGCGATTTGAAAAATCCGGATTCACATCTAAAATTACATTCTAAATCGCCTCCACCAATCAGGAGCGTGTTGAAAGAAAAGAAAAAGGAAAGAAGAAAAGAAAAGTGAAAAAGCTTTCAAATCGAATTGAGCATTAAGGCGGTGGACGCAGGAGACGCTTCGTTAGGCGGTGTGCACGTGTCTTTATATATTTGTATATGTTCAACTGGCGTAGTGGCTAATAGGGTAGACTTTACACAGGGGTCTTGGGTTCATATACATTATACAGGGTTAAACAGAAAATATATTTCCAGTGTGAAAATTCAGATATATTCATGGCTAATCAACCAATGGAGCCTGTACCATTATTATATTCCGTGGAAAGGAAATATCATTTCTGTACTTCTTATAGATACATACAAGTTTATCGTTACTCCAAACGTCGCAAATTGCAATAATAAAAACTTTTCCCCAAAAAAGTAACAATTTCCCCCAAAAAAATCTTCCACCCATTAATTATCCTGTAAGCGAAACACAAACAACTTGCGGCGAAAACGTCGGACCCAGTCGAATTTGCAGGATTGCATTAAAGTAATTACTGCTTTTGATCGGGCGCCGTCGGCTAAGAGAATTTAATATGCAGCCCCAGCACTTCAAAGGCGAACTCCCGAACAGAAATTAAATATACGCGGGTACTGGGGGTCGGGAGAAGGCGGGAGCTTGGTCATCCGATGACGATCTCAGAAAATGATGATGGTTTGGTATCAATAAGAAATAAAATAAGAGAGGAGAACCTTAGTGGTAATTCCACTCGAATGATCAATGGACTAAACCCTGGGCAACATGTGTCCTTGATCTTCCTTATTTCTATTTTTTTTCCGTGAATCTCGTTAAAAGCTTCTAAGGGAGATTCCAGGCAGATTGGCAACGTTATTTTCTGTGATATTATCGTTCCCCATACTTCGGTCAACAATACAGTGTAGCGCTGGCTTAGAAGGAATTGTACTACCAAAGCATATCTTGTGTGCGTATCTACATTACTGATGTATAAAAAGAGTATTTCAATTTGTACGCCCTCGCCTGTGCCTCGGCCCAAGTGCAAACAGACAGCAAATATAATTTCATTCACATCCTCGTTTCCATTTTCTTGGAGATTCGTAATTAGAAAAGTGCTGTTTTATGAGTTTTGTTTGTTTAAGACGCATGGAGCGTGGATAATACGAGTAGAAGAATTACTTACAGACTTACAGAATAAAATATCCTATTGCTTAACTTCTGATCGTCGTTTTAACGAAATATGCATTAAAAGCAAATTAAATAAAAATGAAATGAAATGATAGGGAGTGCACCTTTTTTTTACTTTTTTTTTTGTGTGTTTGCGCACGCACTTGTGGTAGCGTATTATTTTGTATTCTAACGTGTCTGATGAGAGAACCTATGAAATTTTTATTTCAAAATAAGTTAAAACAATTCATTTGCTAACATAAACCCGTGTTCACAGGCGACAATTGCCTGTCCGGGGGTAACTAAGCGGAACAGGCGTGTGCCGGTCTAAAGGCCGTCATTTGATTTGCGCGTCCTGCCTTCCTCTATGGCCGGGTTCATTTGTTGCGATTCGATTTTGTTTCGAATTTGTCTTGATTTGAAGAGGTATACTGGCTTTTTGTTAAGAATCAGACGGGACGAAGTTTGTGTTGAGCGTATTTTATCTGAGCCAAGAGCCGAATTCAGGACCTCTGAATACCGAAAACGAGATTGGATCAACAAGTTCAAAAAATTGTGTAAATTTTTTCGAACACCGTCCAGATTTGTAGGTACTTTTGTAGTAAACCACTGCTAGACTAGACCTCGTCTAGATAACTGGTAATACAGTAGGGCTGATGTCCACTGATATAGGAAGTGCTGCCCGTCCCGTCAGAATATCCCTTCTTACAAACCACAGTCACATTTCAAAGGTAATATTATTAGCTAATTTGAATTTTACGTGAGATTATTAACGATAAACCCATTATTCCCAATCTCGTTCCAAAAATCACCTCCGAATCACTCATTCACTCAAATTACGACTCATTCGGCGCAACATTTACCAAAACAAATTTACTCCGATCTTATTATGTTGTTGTTAAAAAAAGAAATCCGGCAACCGATTGGGATCGGCTAATTTTCGACAGCGACCCAATAAAACGCGCGCGAGTCGGGCGAAATCAATTTGCCAGTTCCCGCGAAATACGTGCGCCTGCACATACTGCGTAATGTAATGAGGAGTAGAGGATGTATCCTTTTGAGAGGAATTACGATAATTCTTTTAAAAAATTGGCAAGAAAATAAAAATTCAGGACAGCGCGACAAAGGATAAAAAGTAAAGAAAAATGTTTAAATACTCACCTTTATTTCTTTAAACATATCAAAATTAGTAAAATAGAGGATAATTTATCTGTTGTGCGACGTCACCTTTAACAACAAATATCCATTTTGAGCTCTCTGTTTACGTAATGGTCAAAATGCGAGACTAGGCAGATGGAAGTTAGTTTTCTATTAACAGAAAAATTACAAGCACTAGATATTTACCCTACCCGGAAATGGAATCCCTGACCGAGCTTTTATATCTACTAGTCATTGGGCAAGAAAATTCCACCCGTACCTTTACTACAACTTGTCTCGCTAAAAGTCCTATGAAAACCCGAGGTGTGGTAACCTTCTCATTACGTATTCCGGTGGAGTGTCGGTAGGAATTATCAACTTGCGATATTTAACACGTTGGCGCGGGTGTTAAGTACCGCACTTATTTGTTTTGTACTCTCGCGCATACAAGTACTTAACACTTGTTTGATTTTTATCTGTAATAATAATATATGATATAATTTTCGCATTCTAAATGGTATTATAAAATAACTAATGTTTATATTTTATATTAATATTAATATTCATCAAAATCTAATAAGAAAAAGTACAGTTGGTTAAAAGTTTGAATGAGGTGGACGGGGGACGCTTTGAAATTCTAGAACAGATACAGATAAATTTATATTACATTTACCTACCACGATTCCAAGTTGGGTTTAATAAAAAGCAATCTTCTTACTATTTTAATAACCAATAAATCAAGTGCTTAGATATATTTTTAGTCCACTCTCTGAACTTAACGAAAATACCTGTTGCAAGTATTCATTTTTTATTTTGGCAACTAAGATCTTATTTTCTTCGCTCAAGACAAACTCACATTTTCCTGGCATTGAAGTACCCAATACATCACAATGTTTTGTTTTTCTTTCGAAAACACGCAACATCTGAAATGATCTTTGAATAAGTAATGGTACACGTGACGTGTTCTCGTGTCGGTTTCATTATTTACTCTTGTTTCCATAAGGATAGCTCATTACACAAATTGTTTGCTTGCATTCCCCCACGGTCCCAGGAATGACTATGAGCTAAATAATTTCATGAAATGGTAACGAATTTTATTTTTTTATGTTGGTAGCTCTTTAAGTAAATTTTGTGGTTATTACAAAAACATACCAATATAAAAAAATTACACACACGGATTAAGACGTTGTCCAGTCAGGTCAAAATTATATTTCCGCCACCGAAACTACAAATGTTATCTCTAAAGCAATATACATATCTCTTCTAATCTTCTCTCTAAAACCGAATTCACCATATTTATAACAGTGCAAAGAAACCCCAATGAATTTTAACGCTCGCAGTAATGTATTAGAAATCATCGCACGTTGGCTATAAAACTGTCATGTTGTTGAACACGTTCTGAAGAAAATAATATCAATTTTGAATTTTCTATTATAGATACTAAGAATAATAAGTCCAATACCTTATTTCGGTGCCTTAAGAAATGCAAATAATCAATTTTAATTCTTCAAGAAAAATTTTCAACCTAGCAAAAAAAAAATACATTTAAGGGCCTTGCATAATATTCTAACGCCATTGTTCCCGACTGTACTTTCTTTAACAACATTAAAGTACAATTTTATGAAATGACTTGATATAACGACCTGTAGAGTTGACCCGCTGTTTCAAATAACTAAAATGATATTGTTATTGTTATGTTATGTAAACGATGTTTAAGCGAAAGTATGAGAAAACAGATATGTCCCGTGGGCTTGTAACATTATGTTGCTGGTAAGACAATTTCGCGCCCACTCTTTTAATATTATAGCAGTCCGCATTACAAAATGTTCTTCTATTTAAGTGATGTAGAAAATATGGTGCATAGTTTTTATTCGCGAATTTGGTCTACAAAACAGAACTACACTACAATTAGGTTCTAATTATTAAAAATTAGGTGCTACCCGCGACTTTGCCCACGTCATCAAGATTCCTGTATTTTAACCCATTGGAGTATTTAGCGGGATAAAAAGTATTACCTAACCCCACCTGTATATCATATTTTATCTTAATCATTTCACTAGTTTGAGCGTGATGCACAAACGTACAAACGAACAAAATCCAAATTTTACAAAGTTAGGAGAGCACACAAATCAGTTACAATAAAAAACATTATTTCGTATCGAACATGGATTAAGACGTAGCCCCACGTTAAAAGTATATTCCGCCACCGAAACTTGAAATCTTCTCTCTAAAGCAAACAGAATCTTTCATATTTATACCAGCGCAAAGAAACCGCAATGAATTTTAACGCTCGCAGTAATGTATTAGAAATCATTTCATTTCTCCACGGATAAGTTTGGCCGGCGCTCAAGGAGGCTCATGCAATATTTATCGGGATAATCAGGAGCGGCGGGTTGCGGGAATCAATGCATTCCTTGCACTTGCACGGGATACGGTCATGGGAGGAGCGGGGAGGAAATTAAAATAAGAAAGCTGAAGAGTTTGTTTGTTTGTTGGAACGCGCTTATCTCAGGAACTACTTGTTTGAATTGAAAAAAAAACGAGAAGTGGCGAGTGTGACAGGTCATTTCAAGCCCTCTAAGATGGTTGAGTGCGATGGCTGCACATACGTCATATTTATGATCAGGTGCCACCTTTGGGAATTGTTCGAATAGGATGCAACTAGTCTATAATAAATTAAGATTTTGCTTGAATACAGATAGAAAAGCAACTACCGAGTTTCTTGTTGATTCTTCTCGACAGTAACTGCCTTCTAAATCGGTGGTCGAGTCATAATTAATTGTAACTAGCGGCCGCCCGCGACTCCGTCCGCGTGGTTTCCGGTTTCCGTATACATAGGCATATACATACTATAGCCTACTAAAGCCTTCCTCGTCAAATGGACTATCCAACACTAAAATAATTTTTCAAATCGGACCAGTAGCTCCTGAGATTAGGGCGTTCAAACATACAAACAAACAAACTCTTCAGCTTTATATATTAGTATAGATAGATTGACGATTCATACATAAGTGCTTCTATGAAGCCTTATGGAATAAAGATTATTTGAGTTTGAGTAAGATTATTTAAAAAGAGTATTTAAGTATGTCTATCCGTTCCCTAGCATCCATAGTACAAGCTTCGAGCTTAGTTTGGGGCTAGGCAATTGGTGTGTTAGTCCAATGAATTTATTTATTTAAAAAAAGTGTTCCCGCTCCTCCCATGATTACGATCTCTTACTATCCTCGGAGGCAGTGCGTCCAATCGCTGCATGTTTTATTCATCGCCGCTGCACTGTGGCAGTCAATTCAGCTTTATTTCCTGCTGCTTGCTCAATTTGCTATTTGTTAAATGTCAACAATAACTCCTGTTGCTCGTATACGGTGGAACTTGGTAGTTGAATCTAAATATTTGATTTTTTCTGCTATAACTGTACATAAATGTAAAATGAATAAAAATATCACAATATCACATACATTGCTCTGACTCCGTGTTAAGTATAGCTTAAGTCCTTGTGTTACAGCAGAGCACAGTTGTGGTGGGTATGGGCAGTGATGGATTAACCCTTAATCAAATTAAGCAATTCCTAAGGCATCAAGTCTGGGGGGGGGGAGGCACTAGAAGAAGCACAAAATTCTACTTGACATACGGGTAGAGAGGCCCACAGGTGTGGATTGCTTAGGGCATCAAGTGGTCTTAATCAGTCACTGGGTATGGGGTCTTAAAGGCTGGCAACGCGTCTGCGACCCCGGTGCGGTTGTTGATGTATGAGCAGCGGTGATCACTTACCATGAGGTGATCCTCTTGTTCGTTTGCCTCCCTATAACATAACTAAAACCGTTAAAAAATACCGGGCTCCCACTAATAAAAAGCAACTTTTCGGAAAGTAGGCAGACCACAGAATCATATTTCCCCTGTCATAAACATACCTTTCTGTACAAATTCCCCTTAGCTAGTAAGACACCCTAAGTTCACTTGCACACAGAAATGTTACGACTAAATAACTACCAGTAGTTAGTTGCAAGCTCGACTAAAATAACTTCGCCATTGTTCGTCAAAGTTCCTCTAACCCTCAAATGTTACGGCATAATTGAGACATCAATTATCCTATCCATTTGGCAATAAACCGTGACTAATCTCGCTGTGAGTAACTCGCTTAGGTTCAGATGTAGGTGAACCTATTTATGACTTGGTAGTTCACGTGGGTTTACATGGACAGGCAATGGATAGGATTTTTGAATAATTAATATGCATTTTCGGAAAACTAAGTTGCTAACGCATTTGTGCGGCGATCATCACTTTATAAGCGGAATTAAAGGATAGAATTATTGAAAAAATCATTTGGATTTTGGGAAAGCTAAGTTGCTAACCCAGCTGTTCGGCGATCATCACTTAAGCGGACCGAAAACTTTTCGGCTCTCATCAAATGTAACAAACTACATTTTTATTCATTTACCCTTAAAATATCCTTTAGTAGTATTTATTTTTGTTTCTTTTAGAGTAACTTATTTTATCAACATACTCGTTTTATATCTCATTGCGGATTGAGGATCGTGATCGACTCTCTTGGGCAAATTTTAATGGAGTGGTTTGCCATTGCCTTCTCCATTTCGTACACTTTCTCGTAATGTATATGTTTTCTGACGATGTTTTCCTTCATCGTACAGCTGATCGCGAGCTGCGTGCCTGACCAAATATGAACCGCCGAACTCACGCATGTGAAGCGACACTCTTACTACTAGGCTACCGAGCTGTTAAAAAAATACCATTTATCACCTGAAAATAAGGAGTGGTAGCACGTGAAAAGTGCTAGAGAAACTCCTTAGTATACTCTACTGGCTTTGCGCCAAACCACGGCTGGGTTCTTGCGATTACCAAGTGATTTATCTGCGTTGCCGTCGTTCGGGTGATCGATACTATTCAGAACTGAGCTCTGACTCACCTTAAGCAGCCGTGAAAACGTCTCGTAATAAGAAGTAGTAAACAATTAATGTTGACACTAGTATTATTTAACGGGACTTAACGCGATATTAATTATGTAGTATATGTATACTACTTACTGCTTGACGTTTCGGCTGCGTTACAACAGCCGTGGTCGTTAAATAATACTAGTGTCATTATGCAACGCGAAAGTCTAAAATCCTATATAACAATTAATGTTGTTAGTAAAGTCGAGTAACTAGTTTATGTGCGTTTCAATCTATGGTAGGTAGGTATTTTTTATTGGTTATGCTTTAACATGATAGGATTCGACTTTACGGTAAACAGGCTTCAATCACTTTATAAAAAATAACCTGTTGAAAATACATACTTTACATACTAATAGTCAAAAAACTAGGTACAGTACAACAATCATGTTCTGTAGTAAACTCTACATCATTTGTAAACTTCAGTCAGTAAGTAGTGTTGTCATAACAAAGAGTAAACTATTTATGTCTTAAACTTTAAACTCTTACATGCTTACATTGCTTATAATTTCGACTATACATATTTTATCTTAAAAGTATACTTTTTTACATGATTTTATTCTGATTAAATCAATACTTTTCAAAAAGTGGTTCTTACAAATTCAACGATCTCGTTTCCACAAGATCCCAAACATGTTTTTACCTAATCGCCCGGAAAATGCCGACCAAATCGCAGATTTAAAGCCAACAATTAATCACGGACAGGCGTGTTCGACGCCGCGCCGCCATTTGTCAATCCGCTGACAGCTGTCAATGAACTGTCAGTGCTGGTGCTTAGCTGCACGGAGCTCTAGGAGATAGCAGTAGGATACTTCTATACATTCAATGAGGGTGTTTGCGATTGAAAAATCCGCTAAATGGCTCGGATACGTAGTCGTGAGGTCTAACTGCTATGTCATGTGTGAATTTTGACATATCTGTCAATGTCATGTCAAAATTTACTTTCTTTCCTACTGCCATCTAGCGGATTTTTCATTTGCGAAAACCCTCACTAATACCGTGTATGCTTTATGTATTTGCCAAAGTAAAGTAAAGTATCAGCCTATTAATGTCCCGCTGCAGGGCAAAGGTCTCTATCATTTGAAATCATGTTTTCGTTACTAAGATGGGTTTTGCTATGTAGTGCCGCCCTTGACTTGTCGTATCTGGAAATGTTTTGATGATGATTGTTGATGATTGTTTGATTGTGATGTCAGAAGTCGAACTACTTTAAACTTTGGTATCTGCATCAGCACGAGTTTTCTCATTAGTACCGGTTAATATATTAAAAATATAATAACTATATATAATAATTTGATTCAGTTGTAATTTTTAATGTCGGGAATATACTTAAAACCAATAACATTTTTATTTTAAACTGCGTACTAATTTTTGAGATCCTAGTTTGCATGATTTGATTGGACGCCAACAATTAATCTCAGGACGAGCGTGTTCGACGCCGCGCCGCCATTTGTCAATCCGCTGACAGCTGTCAATGAACTGTCAGTGCTGGTGCTTAGCTGCACGGAGCTCTAGGAGATATCAGTAGGACTCTCTTATGCATTCATTAAAATTATTTATCGTGTATGCTTTAAATATTGCCGTGTAATAAAAGTAAAGTAAAGTATCAGCCTATTATTTATTGTCTCACTGCAGTCATGTCATGTGGGTTTTGCCATGTAGTGCCAGCATGGTTACACATTCAGATCTACTGAATTAAAGTCAGAAACTATCTGAATGTGCAGGTTTCCTTACGGTGTTTCCCTCACCACCGAGCTAATGGCACAAATCCACACATAGATTTCGAAAAACCCAGAGGTTTGGGCCCGGATTCGAACCACAGACCTCACGCACGTGGGGCGCTGTCCGTACCACTAGGCCACCATCGCTCCTTGACTGGTTGATTGTGATGTCAGAAGTAATACTTCGTTCAACAAAAAACTGCTTGAGCACGAGTGTTGCTTATAGACCCGGTAATCATTTTTTGATATGATTTAGTTGTAATTTTGGATAAATTTTAAACCAATAACATTTTTATTTTAAACTGCGTACTATGATCCTTGTTTGCATGATTTGATTGAACACCAACAATTCATCTCAGGACCAGCGTGTTCGACGCCGCGCCGTCGTTTGTCAAACCGCTGACAGCTGTCAATAACCTGTCGCATGTCGGTGGCGGCCGATTAAACCCAGCTACTGGTGCTTAATTGTACTGTGACTCTAATACTCGTACATTGGTGTGAGTTTATAGAAAACTAGCGAACGCCCACGACTCCGTTCACGAGTATTTCGGTTATACTATAGCCTAAAGCCTTCCTCGTTACAAAAATATTTATTCAATTCGGACCATTAGTTCCTGAGTTTAGCGCTTTTAACAAACTAACAAAATCTTATGCTTTATTATATTATTATAGATTTGCAAAAAGTGCTTTGGTTGGCACGTTAAGCCGTTAGTCAAAAAAAAAGGAATATGTAGTTTTCTTTGTAAGGGTCACGGAGTACAGATGTCTACACACGAAATCTTCTAAAAAGACCAGTCGATCGTAAAAATAATAGTACAAATTGCACAAATGTATTTGTTACAAATTGAATGGGCCTCCGGCAATTGATAGCCGGTATTAGGAGGCATTAGATCGACCGTCATTTGTCAATCAGCTGTCGCCGCGCGAATAATGGCCTGTCGATGCTGAGCTAAGCACTTGTTTTTGCGTCTGTACCTGTGATGGAGGATTAAAAAGGTTGTTGTTGTGCCTCCCCTGGTTGATAGTAGTTGGTAAGCCTCATAGGTTTAAGTCGTTAGATTTGCCCTCGTCATAATCTGAAATTGGCAATAAAATAAGAGCGACAATCCCTTCAAAATACGAGCGAGTCAACACGTTCACAGTCACTCATTTCAAGATTTAAATGTGAAACTGTTTTAAGAAAAGGTTTACAATATACCGTCCCGTGCCTTTTTGAAGTCCAGTAATAATTGTAAAATTATAAATAAAGCAAAAGGTGTAACATTTGTATTATCAATTCTTTAATTTATCAATTGTATTTTATTGCGTTGCAATGGAAATATTTCTTTATGGATGGCACTATTTTATGCGACGGCAAATATTGTGCATGGAAAAAAGTGGGTAAAAGGAGATAGTTCTTTGAGGTGTCTATTCCGTAGCATTAATAGCCATACATCGTAATTTGTTTGCCAAGAATATTTCCATCGACTTCAGATATTAAGCGAACACAAGCATTATTATCACTTAGTCACTCAATAGGGTCAATTCACTGAATTGAGGACAGCAGTTAGTACCACTGCCCTCAATTCCACGATGAATTCTGCAGCAGTTAAAAATTACAAGTGATCAATAACCAGGACAGGCGGGGGACAAATGCAGCCATTAATGCCGGAAGCTTTGACGGTGCATAGGCTATCATAGGTTTAGGGACAGAAAACAAGTTATTGATGAATTGTGAGGCATTTAGTCCTTTTATGTGATAAAAATGAATATCATTATCGGCCAATCGCAGTCTAGAGTTTTGGACCCTAACGCTGATGCCCCTTGCTTGACGCTCACAATCAAATAGATCTTGGGCCCGGGTGATTGTACATGAAGCACAATGGTTTAAATGTACAAAAGAGTGCATTAATAGTTTGACCAATACATTTTCGAAAAATCAAAACGCCTCCGGAAGATAAACAGAACACTCGAAACAGTGTCATTTAGCGTTGGCAAACAGAACTACTAAACCCTTTGCGCTTATTGCAAGATGGCTACCTGATAGAATACTGCTGCTGAAACTACTTACATAGCAGTAGATTGTACAAGGACGACGTCTCCCCAGATGGGGTTTATGCCCATAGTCACTACCCTGGGCATGTATAAGAATGCTGGTTACCGCATTACGCTTAGCGATAAAACACAATCATCCCTCCTAGAATATCCCTTAGTCACTTCTTACAACCCTCTACTACATGACTTCCCGTCCCTGATGAAAAAACCCTCAAAAAAATATCAAAACATTATTTGGAAGAACTCATCTAATTTTACCTCATACAATTTTATTTGCATTCGTGAATTTCCCAGCAAGTGTGGTCACTCGCTTACGATCGATGTGTCGGCTACCGAGGCATTAGTTCTCGCTAAGCAACAACTTGTTGCCGTGTTCAGCAGCTGTTGACTGACCCCACTTAAGCGGTGGGATAGCTCAGGCAATCTGTATATGTCCTAAGCCTTCCGCCAAAGGCTTCGCTGTGTGGACATCGCGATGGAATCTCAGGGACAAGATGTTTTTCTGCCATTCATATGTAGTATAGTAAAGTATCAGTCTATTAATGACCCACTGCGTAGCGTATCTTTTCTTATGAAAAGAAACGGTTTTTTTTATGGCAGAGGCGGAAAACTAGCTACAAAACCCCTATTTGTAATGAAACTTGATTTCAAATGATGAAGGCCTTTGCCCTGCAGTGGGACATTGATAGACTGATACTTTACTTTACTATACTACATATAAATGGCAGAAAAACCAAAAATATTGTTTTTCTGCCATGTAGTATAGTAAATTGCAAAAATTAACATCAAAAGAGCTTTCAGCACTTCTTTCAACAATCCCATTATTAATTTATCTGCTCAGCCCACTAGCCGTAACTCACTTCTCATTCCTCACTGAACAAAGGGCTTGACAAACCCTTCTCAGTTATCGTATATGACATAATGTGACGTTTGTCATTGCCGAAGTAGTCGATGATACACAAATCTATTAATTAACTGCTTTGAAGCGATGACAGATGCATTATTGCGATGACAAAGGCAATCGACTGGCTTATGTATATTATTATAGAAACACAGTACGCCTGCAATATATTTTGAATGGAAGATGACACACTATTGCGAAATTAAGCCGCTCAATTTTTTATAGAAAATTTACTTCGGTCGCGTTTTTAAGTCTTTTGGTTAGACACTAAGGCTCGTATTAATAAATCGCACTCAACTCTGAGATCTTGAGAAATTGAGCTGCTGTTTTGTATGAAAATGACATACCTAGTTCGCACTCAAGATCGAGCTCAGTGTTGAGTGCGATTTATTAATACGAGCCTTAGACAGGCACGATCTCAAAACTTATGTCGAATTAAAAACCCGTTGTAGTGGCGAATTCTTAATATTAGATAGATATATTACAAATAATAATTTATCAAATAAATAGCTAGCAGTAGAGGATTTACCAATTACTTAAATGGAAAATGTACCGTGTTAGGTATAGCGACCTGCGACTAAAATACGCGAGCAGACTCCACAACCATAACGCTAAATAGGTCGAAAAATTACAATGAAGCCTTCCCTGTCCCCTTTCACCTCCTAAATTAAGTCCCAAATTAGCTGCGACACGTAGCGAATTCCATCAAGATAATTACCAGCATCAATGCCGTGAATCACCTTTCTAACAGTTTCCGAAACCCCCCTTCTTGCCCCCTACTTATTCCACGACACGCACGTCCGCAAAAGAACGCGAGGAAGCGATTGATCACGTACCGATTGGCTACTGTCTCGTTAAATGTTGCAAAAACGACCTTAACCACTCAGCAATAAGACTCCACACCCTCTTGATTACTAACAAGAGCTATCATGTGCAAGAGTGAGCTTTAATCAAAGTAAGATAACGTCGAGAATGTGTTAACGAGGGCGGATGCTTACACGCTTTTAAACGAACTCGGATTCAAATATTTAACGGCTTCCTGTTCCGAATTCGATCTTGTTACTGTGGAGGAAGGTTTACTTTCGTGTGTGGGGTTGTGATAAAGGTGGTAGACGTGTGGAAACACGTAGCCCGCACGTGTCCGAGGGGGTGGGGGGAAATTAGTTAGCTTTGTAATTGCTGTCAATGAAATTAAGCGGAGTCTGGCCTCTACGTGCCGCTTCCGCCGGGCCCGGAGGAGTACGGTACAGTGGAATAATTGACAGTGTATCAACTCTATGTTTTCAGAATAGAACACGCCATGTCATGATGAAACTTTTAACTAGACCGTGAGACACTTAGTAATGAAATACCCAAGTAAGAACTTACCACGGTTGAGAGCGTACCTACTTGAGAATGATTTTCGGTTTTAAAAAGCAAAGGATACAATAATCAATAGGAAAGATGGCAGATTTACATATAAAAGGAATAAACTAATATTGTGATATAATCCTTGTTTTTGCTTAGAAAAGAAGCCTCAGTGCACACGGGACACAGTAAACACAGGATTACATCATACGTAGATAACAAATACCTATTAAAAATCGGGAAAGACTCTAGCGGTCTACTCACAAATGTAATAAAAGTTATATCTATGACGATCATGGCCAATTTTTTACCCCTGAGAACCATAATTCTCATGGGATATCATTTATTTGTGGATTGTGTAGACCACGTCAGTGCATTCCCAAATAAAGATACAACAGGATGTTCCATAAACTCTTACAATAATCCACACAAATGAAAATATAAATTAAAACTTGGAGCCAACTTTACTGCATTATTTTCTTCACTATAACGTTGATAAGCTCAAAATAAAAACGTTAGACCCATCGCTTCGGTCGAGCGGAGGCGCGGACGTTACATCTGTGAAAAACATTCCAAAAAACGACGATTCCTTTAACCCTTTGATGTTTATTTGGAATCAGGGACGTTTAGATTTATTTCAAAGGCTTTTTTTATTAATCGTTTATAATTTTAAATCAGCTCTCTTCATAAAAGTAGGAATAAGTAAATAATGGTTCTGTTTTAAAAATTAAAGTGACTTATTAAAATTCAATTGACAACAAAAAAGGAAACTTCTTACAGTTCACGTCTAATGATTCTTGTTTAATACAATAATGTCTTGTGAAGTTAGCAAATCATAAAGATTGCCTAAAGTCAAAGTTAACCGGAAGGAAGAACTTAAATAATTAAATTATATGAAATATCACGGCACATCACAAAGTAATCAACATTACCGACAGTCGTATACGTGACCCGAATGGCCACTAATTAATAATAAATTAGTTCCGCCCTGCAAACATCATCAAACCTACTTTAATTCTCTAAAAGCTCTCCATTTAATAAAGCCGTCTATATAATTTAACGGCACATCGCATATGAAGACATTCTCACCCCCATAAAGTTAATCTACTTCACCCTTGTCTATGGACGGTATACAAATTGCATTACCTCGTCAATGGTAACTTCAGGCGCAGACGGCAACCTAACAATATTAACTTTGTCTACGGATAGACGCATGGTTGCCAACATTGAGATGTCATGATTATTGTCTTTAATTAATTAATTATAATATTCTTGTTTCTGTACGATCTGAATGTGTAACCATGATTCAAACTGATTGTTACGAAGTTTTGATGGTAGTCGCTTCACTATAAAAACCAGACTCGCCAAATCCTGAATCATGGTTAAAGAAGCAAAGCACACAGAAACAACATAAACGCTAGAAGGATTGGTATTTCTTGTTACTGTTCACGTTATAATTTATTTATTTATTTAAGGGCACATCTTAAAGTCTGGATTGGAATTCCCAGTGATTTGTAGCCAGCCTAGTTATACTAGTTATAACCACACATGAAACAAAGTCAAAACTTCGCAATTTTTAGGATTTTTTTTTTTAACACTGAACAAAATGTAGGGTTCAATCATACATTGATAGCATTTGGTTTTAGCACCAATAACATATCCATAAAATGATAACCTACACTTCTATAGTACACACTACTTTAGTAATTTCTCCTTGCTATTAAATATTTATTTTATAGGTCGTAAAATATATTTATCGCTATCTAAAAGCGCTGCCAGCCCTAGACAGAGGGGTGGGGGAAGGGTATAAATTGCTACACTCGACATAACGAGTTTATTAATTAAATTAATCCCGCCCAGTATGATATATCAACGGTTAATTACGGTGTAGGTTGAGCTCCCCTGACTAGAGTAGCCTAATTCTTCGCTTTTACTGAGAACATAATATGTTAAATATTATTTATATATTTTACACATTATGTTTTGTTGTAGGCATCCCTTGTAAGGATCGCGGAGGTCAGTCGCTTCATTGTAGGTTATAACCAGACTGGTGCTGATCACTTCCGGATCATAGTCGTAGTGTACCCTGGGCTCCGAGGCAATGGCCGAGGATGCAAAATATATATATTATTTTTCTAATTTATTGATTTGACGAAAAACATGTTTATATTGTATACTTATATGTAGTGACTGCACAAAGCAAAATTTGCTTGTATCACAGTAGCCAATACACTCCGTATCCAATATTACGTAAACATGATAATATATACCTTACCTTACAAACAAAGATATATAAAAATTAACCTATATAGTACATTAAGTAAAAGATAAATTTAGCTAGACACAAAATCACTTTATTTGCGGAACGTCGAAGAAAACTTTAAAGAAAGACATCAAATAAAATGCTGTAAATAATTCATCTACTCAGACATTGAAATAAGACACTTGAATAATTTATTGTCTTGAGACAAATTGCTTTTGCAGACTAAATAAATAAACTTAGGTTTTACGACTAGAAACTTCAGTCTGTAGACATTTTTATAGCATTGGAACGTCATTTTGGGCAAAAAAACATAAAATCGCGTTTTTTTTATCCAGCACGTTTTAAAAATTCTTGTTGATGATACTTAAAATAGAAAAAAATATATATTTTTTTAATATAGTTCGCATCACGATACACGCCAAGCCTATTTTGAGCATTGTTCTTTAGTAAGTAGAACCCGTGCGAAGCCACGGCGGGTCGTTAATATTTAGATAAATGTATTTCTGTTGATTCATTGCATCTACTAAAATATCTGTATCAAATTCAATTACGTGGATTTACGATAGCATACGAAAGTACACGCAGAAACTACTTTGATTTATACTACGTAGTGATTATGAAAGGAATGCAAACCATAATCCCAACAAAAATCAAATAAGTGTACCTATTATACGATTTAGTACAAAAAAAAATCAACAAGACCAGATCAGGTTGCAATTAAAAATGTGTCCTGCAAATAAATTAATCGCCTGGCCGTCCTACGCACGGGATAGCTCTAATTACATCAGTCGAGTTCGTTTTGCAGCGAAGTGCAGTTGCAGTCTAGTTGCTGATTGATTGTTTTAGAATGGACTTCACTTGTATTTTCTGTTGCATCTTAGATTAGGTTCTTTCGTAAGGAAAATAAAATAGATTTTTTTGTGTCGAGGTAAGAACATGGACTAATTGTGTTAGCCTGGCCTGTCTTATGCAACTAAGAAGGTTTTGGATTAAATTCCATAGTCGGGAAAATTTCGAGCGGCTCTTTAACCGAAGCTCGAGTTTGTGATAGTACCTACGTGAAATGTTTGTTCTTTGATAATTCAGAAAGTGCTTATGTTTCGGTTTTAAAAACCAGCTAGCCGCTTGTTAAACGGTGCTCTTTCTACTCGGCTACTATTATGCAGGCTCATCATCGTCATGATGGTGCAGATTGTTATAAAATTAAATAAATAAATGAAAAAAAATTTAAACTATGCCGATTGCATTCCTATATTTACGTTAATCTATCGAGACTCAACGCCCTTTATTTGTCTACAGAATGCAACTGCAACGGCCACGCCCGCCGGTGCCGGTTCAACATGGAGCTATACAAGCTGTCCGGGCGCTCCTCCGGCGGCGTCTGCATCAAGTGCCGGCACTACACCGCCGGCCGGCACTGCCACTACTGCCGCGAGGGGTACTACAGGGACCCCACCAAGCTCATCACGCACAAGAAGGCATGCAAACGTGAGTATAGCTTGTGTCTGTCCTCCGGCGGCGTCTGCATCAAGTGCCGGCACTACACCGCCGGCCGGCACTGCCACTACTGCCGCGAGGGGTACTACAGGGACCCCACCAAGCTCATCACGCACAAGAAGGCATGCAAACGTGAGTATAGCTTGTGTCTGTCCTCCGGCGGCGTCTGCATCAAGTGCCGGCACTACACCGCCGGCCGGCACAGCCACTACTGCCGCGAGGGGTACTACAGGGACCCCACCAAGCTCATCACGCACAAGAAGGCATGCAAACGTGAGTATAGCTTGTGTCTGTCCTCCGGCGGCGTCTGCATCAAGTGCCGGCACTACACCGCCGGCCGGCACTGCCACTACTGCCGCGAGGGGTACTACAGGGACCCCACCAAGCTCATCACGCACAAGAAGGCATGCAAACGTGAGTATAGCTTGTGTCTGTCCTCCGGCGGCGTCTGCATCAAGTGCCGGCACTACACCGCCGGCCGGCACTTCCACTACTGCCGCGAGGGGTACTACAGGGACCCCACCAAGCTCATCACGCACAAGAAGGCATGCAAACGTGAGTATAGCTTGTGTCTGTCCTCCGGCGGCGTCTGCATCAAGTGCCGGCACTACACCGCCGGCCGGCACTGCCACTACTGCCGCGAGGGGTACTACAGGGACCCCACCAAGCTCATCACGCACAAGAAGGCATGCAAACGTGAGTATAGCTTGTGTCTGTCCTCCGGCGGCGTCTGCATCAAGTGCCGGCACTACACCGCCGGCCGGCACAGCCACTACTGCCGCGAGGGGTACTACAGGGACCCCACCAAGCTCATCACGCACAAGAAGGCATGCAAACGTGAGTATAGCTTGTGTCTGTCCTCCGGCGGCGTCTGCATCAAGTGCCGGCACTACACCGCCGGCCGGCACTGCCACTACTGCCGCGAGGGGTACTACAGGGACCCCACCAAGCTCATCACGCACAAGAAGGCATGCAAACGTGAGTATAGCTTGTGTCTGTCCTCCGGCGGCGTCTGCATCAAGTGCCGGCACTACACCGCCGGCCGGCACTGCCACTACTGCCGCGAGGGGTACTACAGGGACCCCACCAAGCTCATCACGCACAAGAAGGCATGCAAACGTGAGTATAGCTTGTGTCTGTCCTCCGGCGGCGTCTGCATCAAGTGCCGGCACTACACCGCCGGCCGGCACTGCCACTACTGCCGCGAGGGGTACTACAGGGACCCCACCAAGCTCATCACGCACAAGAAGGCATGCAAACGTGAGTATAGCTTGTGTATGTCCTCCGGCGGCGTCTGCATCAAGTGCCGGCACTACACCGCCGGCCGGCACTGCCACTACTGCCGCGAGGGGTACTACAGGGACCCCACCAAGCTCATCACGCACAAGAAGGCATGCAAACGTGAGTATAGCTTGTGTCTGTCCTCCGGCGGCGTCTGCATCAAGTGCCGGCACTACACCGCCGGCCGGCACTGCCACTACTGCCGCGAGGGGTACTACAGGGACCCCACCAAGCTCATCACGCACAAGAAGGCATGCAAACGTGAGTATAGCTTGTGTCTGTCCTCCGGCGGCGTCTGCATCAAGTGCCGGCACTACACCGCCGGCCGGCACTGCCACTACTGCCGCGAGGGGTACTACAGGGACCCCACCAAGCTCATCACGCACAAGAAGGCATGCAAACGTGAGTATAGCTTGTGTCTGTCCTCCGGCGGCGTCTGCATCAAGTGCCGGCACTACACCGCCGGCCGGCACTGCCACTACTGCCGCGAGGGGTACTACAGGGACCCCACCAAGCTCATCACGCACAAGAAGGCATGCAAACGTGAGTATAGCTTGTGTCTGTCCTCCGGCGGCGTCTGCATCAAGTGCCGGCACTACACCGCCGGCCGGCACTGCCACTACTGCCGCGAGGGGTACTACAGGGACCCCACCAAGCTCATCACGCACAAGAAGGCATGCAAACGTGAGTATAGCTTGTGTCTGTCCTCCGGCGGCGTCTGCATCAAGTGCCGGCACTACACCGCCGGCCGGCACTGCCACTACTGCCGCGAGGGGTACTACAGGGACCCCACCAAGCTCATCACGCACAAGAAGGCATGCAAACGTGAGAAATGTCCCTCCTTACTAAGTCCTAGATTGAACAAACATACAACACGGCTGGCCTGCAATCTTTATCAATTTGTTTTCAGAATAATCATTTTTATTACGTTTATATTAGCTAACAGTGCATTTTGTCGCCAGTTCTAATTCTGCCAGAATATCCTAGATAAGAGCTAAACAGTTGGTGCGTCTATCGATTGCTACTTTTTATGTTCAAGCCATCGTAGAAAATCAGTATTCAATATATCCATTCGTTTTCATATAACCAGTCAAAACAATATATGTACTGCGAAATGGACTGGCTTTCCTCAGAGTTGAAGTGTTTTCTTAAGGACCTATTGTTGGCCGTCGAGGGGCTCATTATGGACTTTTACAAACTCGGAAGTACAAGACAAACAGACCGGGCGCTGTTTAAAAGTTCTTTTTTTAGATTTGCCTTACGCCTGATGTTGAATATTGACCGATTTTTTTGCAATCAACTAGATTTTTTCTTAAGTAGGTATGTTATGACTTATGATTCATGATTTTGAGCCCTGGATTCGATTCCCGGGTTAGTTATTAATTGTGTCGGTTTTCCTAAATACAGTTTTGTGAAATGGAAACCCATCCTATTAACGGTTTCATGATTTCAAGTTATGCCCTTTGGCCAGCATTGGGATATTAATAGATTAATAAATAATCTTTAATCTACGACCAACACAATGCAAAAAAAAACTTATGTCAAAGCTGATACGAGTTTGAATCTATACTCTACTAAATATAATGAAGCTGAAGAGTTTGTCTGTTTGTTTGTTCGTATTAACGCGCTAATCACAGGAACTACTGTGTCGAATTGAAAAAAATGTTTATGTTTTGGACATTCCATTTGTCGAGGAAGGCTTTGAGCTACAATATAACAATATGTGTGCGGAAACCGAAATCCACGGGGACGAAGTTGCGAGCGGCCGCTAGTACAAAATAAAATTAAATGCGTTGTTTTACATCCCACTTAATCTAAAACGTTCCATCCAAAGTGCCTAACTTTATATTATTATTGCTATAACCCTCGAATGAATAATAAGCAAGGTAATATAAATGTTTTGCATGTGTTTGTTAAAACATAGGGTTGTCTATAACGTCGTAAACATTTTATACAAGTATGTTCTAGAGACAAATGCAAAAAGAAAATTGTACCTATCCAGATAGTAACAACATTATTTGATTTCAAAACGTTATAGCATAATACATAACACATAAAACATAATAATCCTTGGTCATTCCTAATTACTGCTTCGATTCACGAATACCTACTCAAGATCAACCGGAAAGTTTGTTTTATGCATTGTGTGCCCATGGTGTCAGATTTCAATGTAAAAAATACGACCAATCCTTATTCTAAAGTCAAATCTTTTCAAAAATCGCATTGCTGTCACCTAACCCTATTCGAAACGATTTTAAAACAGCAAAACACTGTAACCCTATAAAACTGAAAATAAACTGGATGTAACCGCGAGTCGCAGTGGCCCCATAAACCCCATAAAGCCGTTAGGGGTCTTTCCACCCCCATGTAAATCGGTCCCATGGGCCCATGGTGTTTGTACGTCCGCTGATGCCACGATTGGAAGCTTCTGGAAATAACAAGAGGGCATTTCCAATCGCGATAAGTTGTCGGAAAAATAATAGGGTATCTGAAATTCCGAATCAAAAGTAGCTTATATTCGATTATTTGTGCACCTTGTTGACATCATGAGTGAGAAATATTCAAGTGTAAAAAAATTTGGAATAGCATAAGCTAACGATGTTTGTCTCCAAAAAAGTCGGAAAAGCTCGTAGTTACGTTCATTTTAGTAAAAGAAAATAGAAATTACCGAAGTAGTATTACAGAGTTAGTTTTAGTAGGCCACACAAATGAGACGTGAGATGCAAAATAGTTTGGTTGTACCTATATTCAATTGCAAACTTACAATGTTCATGTTATCTTTAATTGAATTCTTTCATTATTATTTCGTCAATTTTATCACACGTGTAGTAAGGCATTCTACGCTCAAAGGTCGGCGATCTTTTTTATACGCAATCCTGTCGTTGGCAGAGTTACTACTCGAACCGTCATAAACGATAGTACGAAACAAATCAAACATCAGATTGGATCCTTCCTATTCAATGTGCTGGAGAAACAAAATATCTATCCCGGCAGACATTTGCGGAAATCGAAGGCTTTCACCGCTGGATTTATGATGGCATCTCCATCATAGTGCGCGACGATACAACCGTACAGAATATCTTTTGGTCCTGAATGGGAATCCTTTCAATTTCTTTTCTAATCCCGACAATGGCGACGGGCCGGACTCAATTACTGGCAAGAGTGGCAAGTGTCGACCGCGGACCGCTTTATAGGGGTCAAAGTTGCGGGCTCACCCCGGAATGCGGGAAATTATGTTTCCGATTTGCTCTTTTGTTATTTCGGTGGAAAGTTTAAGGGGGTCGAATCGGGAAATTTTTGCCCCCGGAATTGGAAATCAGAAATTGGATTTACGAAATTTAGTTTTTTCGACGGTTGTGGAAAATGTTTTGGATTCTACATATACATTTTCACATATGGTTATGAAGAGGTGGTATACCGAGGTAGGTATATCAAGTTAAAAGCTGTTCTCGTAATTTCGCCTATGTACTTAATAGCCTTTTTCTAGCATCATAGTTTTTACGAGTACATCATGATCGCTTTAGGTAAAAATAACATTATTTAACGGTTTTAAAGACAGTTTGACTTCCAAAAAGAGACAGTAAAATGCCTAGAATAAGCTCATCACGACAGCAATCTTCACAACCCGCGTATTATGTCTTTGTCAGACAACGCTATTTGTCGAACTTGTTCTAACATACCTCTTTATTTCCAGCATGTGATTGCCACCCTGTGGGAGCGAGCGGCAAGACCTGCAACCAGACGAGCGGGCAGTGCCCGTGTAAGGACGGCGTCACCGGCACCACCTGCAACCGCTGCGCCAAGGGCTACCAGCAGAGCCGCAGCCACATCGCGCCCTGCATACGTGAGTCCATGCTAGTTGTACGGTGAAGGTAGCAGGACCTGCAACCAGACGAGCGGGCAGTGCCCGTGCCTCGATCGATCGATTCGATCTCCTCCGTGCTTCGGAAGGCACTCTAAGCCGTTGCTTCTGCGCCTGATCTCTCTATGGTCATTGCTGTCGCACCGAACAATGAGAGTAACGGAATAAGGAGTGCACCTGTACTTTCGCACTCACTTGTAAACATCCTGCGTACTTGGTTGATCGTAAGATATGGCCGAAACACAGCCAGGGGGTGTTTTCATAAAAACAGCTTCACACATTTGGACCTTGAATCGGGTAACTGTCAACGTACTGCTCGCTCTGAGAAGTTACTGTCGCTCTTATTTTAGTGCCTATTTCGAAGCAAGGCGAGGGCAAATCTAACGATTCATCTATGTTATTAATAGTATTCCCTCCTGCAGGTATACCGCGCGTGGTGACGGCCGTCCAGGCCATGGAGGCGGTGGACGGGGAGCCCGGCCGCGGTAAGTAGTAAGTGGAACTTCATTGCACTCTCGCCTCACCACACTGGACAAAAGCACGCTCGATTGCGACAATGTACATTGAACATTATTGTATTAACGTGGATATCATAAAGATTTGAGCAAAATTAATTATGAAAGAGATGATATTGAAGATAACGTAACACGCGTTTGTTGCTCATATATACTTTCAAGACATAAATTGATTGCAAAACTGATCTTATCTCCATATTCCTGTACTAATTAAAACATTCCAGAATATTTGCCCGAGAAATAAATAGAAGTTAATAATGTTTTAAATTCCGTCTTACATCAGGTCCGTCCTATGTCTAACATCTTCAATTATTTTCTTCGCGGAATTTCTATGAAACCTTATGTACGAGTATAATGTTGTTTTCGCAATTGAGCAATGCTGAAAGGAGTGTACGTACTTTATTTCTAAGAATCCTTTGATACATTTTTTACAATGATTTTCTCATTTCAGTTATCAATTTTTATCACGAATGTACTTACACTCTTATTTTTATTAATTTGCACTTTAATGTTAACATTTTGTAGTTCCAATTGTACTAAAACTCAAGATAAAATTCGTCATCTTAGGCATAGTAATAACTAGTGGCCACCCGCGACTTCGGCCCCGCGGATTTCGCTTTATAAATTTTATGGATTTAACAGACTTTGGAAACTAGGCTTACATTCCAAATTAAGTATTCAATATTCATTAGTTTGATACAAATAAAATCTCACATTAAATTAATGGGAACAGCCTTTATATTATTTTTATTACTGTGACACATTATTTTAATTGCCTTCTAATTCGATAATTAATGAGTTTTTCTCTCATTAATCATTAGAAAGGCCATTGAAATGTTAATAATTTAATTAATTGGTATAATTTATACCAGGTTTATGGAAAAATTAACTAGCTCATTTAAATTATCGTGAAAATCTCAGTTTATAGTCATTTAGGTAATAACATTAAATGTGAAATCCAAACTTGTTCGTTTAGTTAATTTGTAGTCAACATTCTTATTGATCGAAATATTGTGAGAAACCTTGAATTTTGGGGGTTAAATTTTCACTACGTTCAATAAAGCCTAAACCCCATGGCCAAACAAAGCTAATAAAACTGTTAAATGTAATTACAAGTTATTTGCCAGAGTGAAAAAGATATTATAACATAATTAAATATTTTAAATAAGTTTACTAGTTACATTAATTGTACCTTTTAACGTTTATTTTTAAAATAGCTTTTCCTACCTGTAGGGTAACAGATAATTTTGATAATACATACATTGATTTCAATGATGCAAGTTTTCCCGGCATTGTTAAGCTGATATTTTAAACAGTTTTGTTAGGTAAGTTAACTTTCTAAGTTGTTAAACTAAAAACTTCATAATAATTATTTATATGCATGAATGTGTGTAATCGTTTCGTACCTACTAGTTTTTTAAGTTATTTTCAAGCTTCTCATATCCTTCATTAAAACTCATTTTTATGTTCTCTTTACGATGCCGATTGGAAGGTAAATCGTCTGTATTTTTAAATGTTTCTTATTTCATTACTCTATTAAGTAATTTTAGAAATTTTACTTACTTTTTTCTGTATAATTCAGTAATTAGAAGTTTTCTAATATGTTTCAATCCAAGCTTCCGTACAAGATTCTTGAGATTTTTCAAATACTTTTTGGATGCATTTGTATTACAAGCCTTAGGATATCAAACATCTTTAGAGATTGAGTTGGGTGGCATTTGAAGTTTTTAAGACTGGAAACGCATTTACGACCTTTGTGGAGTTGTTGATGTTTTTTTCGGTGGTGATCACCTACCATCAGGTGACCCTATTGCTTGTTTGCCTCCATAATATTATAAAGTAAACACCATCAGGGTCTTACTATCAGTTTCTATAACAGGGCTAAAATTGAACTGCCCTGCCTTTTTGTACTACGAAACCTCCAAAAGCTATCTTTTTATCCGCTCTTTTTGATTCTTATCGAATATGGGAGGATGGGGAAAATAGGGATGACTTCTTGATCTACATTTTTTTAAAGGATGTTCCAAAAGTACACACATGCACAAGTGTGTGTGTGTGTGTTTGTGCTGACGTAGACGTGTGTGTGTGTGTTGCAGCGGCGGATCAGTGCGGACGGTGCCGCGCCGGCGCTCGCACGCTAAACCTAAACAAGTTCTGCAGCCGAGACTACGGTATGTTGTGCCAACTGTTAAATCTCTTTTCAAATGAAAAAATTGTAACATTGGCAAATGTGTAAAGCAATTTTGAAGACACTTATAAGTTATGCTCGGAAAACACATAAAGGTATCGTTCTGGCGCCTGACTTCCTTTTTCGTGTGATTGCTGCCCCACCTAGTTCGGTTGAGGAGGGTATGGCTCAGTTGGGGAGGGTATGGGGTTAAGGCCGGCAACACATCAACGATACCTCTGGTGTCGCGGATGTCCATGGGCGGCGGTGATTGCTTACCATCAGGCGACCCGCTAGCTCGTTTGCCGCCTCTGACATAAAAAAAAAGGAGGCTATATTGTATTCAAGGCAGACAACGCATATGCGACCCGTGTGAAGTTGTCGATGTCCATGGGGATCTACCAATTAACATCAGGTGACCCTACTGCACTATGTTGTATACTTCTACAAAATGTCTTTTAGGAAACTGGTTTCCAAACTCCGGTTTCCATAATTGCCGAAACGTGCTCGTTTGACTCCCAAATGCTTCATATCTGTTGTGCCACGTTTCTTAACTCACGTCTCCAGAGCTCAGTTGGGGAGAATTTAACACAAGCAACGAATCTGCAGATATTGTTGTGTTGTTACCATCAGGTGATAAGCTGGCTTTTGCATCTCCTGCTTAAATTACGTAAGAAGACACCACAGTGAAATAGCACTTTGTCTTGGTGGTGCTATGTTTCATCTGATGAGTAAGGTCGCCAGAGCTCAGTTGGGGAGGATACGGGGTCTTAAAAGCGAGCAACACATCTGCGACCCTTGTACTGTTTATATCCATGGGCAGCGGTGATCACTTACCATCATAAGAAACTCGCAAACCCGCCACTGCCCACACCGCTGCTTTAGTAACGAACAAGAGTGTCACCTGATGAGGTGACACTCTTGTTCTTGTTCACCTGATGAGGTGACACTCTTGTTCTTGTTCACCTGATGAGGTGACACTCTTGTTCTTGTTCACCTGATGAGGTGACACTCTTGTTCTTGTTCACCTGATGAGGTGACACTCTTGTTCTTGTTCACCTGATGAGGTGACACTCTTGTTCTTGTTCACCTGATGAGGTGACACTCTTGTTCTTGTTCACCTGATGAGGTGGCACTATTGTTCGTTTTCCTCCGTATTCCGCAAAATAGACAAGATAAAAATGTTATTCCTGTTCCAGTCATAATGGGCAAGGTGGTCGGCCGCGAGACGAGCGCGGGCGGCGCGGGCGAGTGGGCGCGGCTGCAGCTGAGCGTGCAGGCCGTGTACAAGCGCGGGCCGCGGTCGCGCCTGCGCCGGGGCACCGTCGCGCTGCACGTGCGCGCAAGGGACCTCGCCTGCAGGTGCCCTAAGATCAAGATCAACAAGTGAGTACGCCGTAGACCATACTATGCTTCGCTAAGTAAAAGCCCCAAGTCCAAAAGCATCAACAAGTGAGTACCCTGCGCCGGGGCACCGTCGCGCTGCACGTGCGCGCGCGGGACCTCGCCTGCAGGTGCCCTAAGATCAAGATCAACAAGTGAGTACCCCGTAGACCAATCTAAACTCCGCTAATCAAAAGCTCCAAAGGCCAAAAGTCCCAACAAGTGAGTACCCTGTAGACCATACTACACTTCGCTTTGTAAAAGCCCGGGACCTCGCCTGTAGGTGACCTAAGATCAAGATCAACAAGAGAGTACGTCCCTGTAGGCCATAACACACTTCACTTTGGAAAAGCCTCAAGACCAAAAGCATCAACAAGTGAGTATGTAGAGATAGTGAGACTGACTCCTGCCCTAAGCCAAACGTCAAATGTCAATGCAAAAAAAAAACTGAAACAAATGCCTCCCTTAGCTAGGTACCAACATGTTATAGAGTCTGATATGATGAGATGAACTCCTGCATTGATGAAGACTCCATCGAATAAGACTAGCATCCCGGCTTTCTATGATAGAGACTGACGGATGTTAAAGTCAATGTCTCTTGAAGCACAGATTTTCCTTAGACACTGTTAATAACGAAACTACGATTGACAGACTCAAAAGTTAACTTAAAAGTATAAACAAAAATAATCATGCGTTCCCCTAATCCTCATGTTACTATCCTTATTAACCGCTTTTCAATAACTCTATTATTCTCCCCCAGGTCATACCTAATCCTAGGAGTGGAAAAAGAAGGCTATTCGACAGGACTGCCCGGGCTGACGGTGGGCGACCGCACGCTGCTGCTGGAGTGGCGCGACGACTGGCACCGGCGCATCCGCCGCCTCCAGCGACGCGCCATCAACTGCCACTAGGCCCCAAGCCGGCCTATCACAGTCCATCGCAGGATTCACTGGCCATCCGACCCGAGAAGTATCATATCCGCGAGCAATGGACGACAGTCTCGTGATGGGCAATGTGAAGAGCCGTGTGGAGCTGTGTAGAGCCGCCATCTTGGCCTCAGCGGCCATCTTGGCCTCGGGCGCCATTTTGACGAGGCGTTGAACGTGCGAACAGCCGACGATTAAAATAACCAGCCGTGTGAATAGCTAGAGGGTAGTGGCGGGTTTGCGAGTTTCTTAAATGGTTGTTGTGGTTTTCCCACAAATAATATGGTAAATATGGCTATAGGCTACGGCAGACACTTTCCAACAGGATAAGTGGTCTTGTTTACCGAAGCTGTCTTTTTTCATCTTCATAGTCAGTAAGTAAGAAAACTAACCAAACGCAAGATGATTGAATGATATGTTAAATTGAGAAAATTACTTGGCTTTGACTTTCAAAATCTAAATCATACTATAATTTACCTCAGTTAAACAAAGTGCATAAAACTGTTGATACAAAATCGAATAATGCTTTAAACGTCATTTATTATTTCAAGTGTTCGAAGAACTTTTCAGAAATAATAAACTCTAAATAATTGATTTCTATAAAAAAGTACAATCACTCACAAAAATGTTAATAATAATATTAATCGACTGCTAATACGCACATAGCGCGAATGCGTATCCTGCGCGTACTTAACTACATTGAAGTTCCTTCCCTTCAATTTATGACTGTCCGTTCCTAGCCAGATAAATCTGATTAATGAGGAACCCGATCAAGCCCGCCACTGCATTGTGTTCTTGTTAGCGGCCACAATCCGTCTTTGTTCCGTGCAAATGTGAATTGATTGCTATTTAACTGTTACTGCCAATATACGTGCTGTTTAAAATAATGTTTCAATAATAACTAGTCTGAATAGGTACGAGTGTTTACTGTACATAGAAGCAAAAAGAAATATATAGTGTAAAAAAAATGTTTAATCAAAACAAAAAAAAATGCAAAAAAAATATTTCACAAAGCAGTTAATAATAACATCTTAAACCTCAAGCCACTGTTCAAAAGCTTGCATTATTGGAAAAAACTAAGTCCAAAAAACTAAGTAGGTACTTAAATGGATAAATTCTTAGTGTTATGCTATTCAAAGCACAAATAGAAGGCTCGTATATTTTATACTTTCGACAAAGGAGCTACATTTTTCTCTTTGCTTGTATTTACACTAAACTTACATAGCATTTTTATTCGCAAACGTTATTAATCGTCAGTTTTTATACCAAAAAGAGCGGAAAATACTATATTCTGTGAACTTTCCTTCCTAGGATTTTGTTACAAATAAATGTGTACATTATTAAAATTATTTATTTAAATAGATTAATTAATTGTAGATTAAAGAGTTTCGTTCCATTACTTGCATTTTTGTACATTGTTATTTTATAATCAAAATGCGCATGTTAATATTTGTTTTTAGTACAACCGACTAATAACTAACTTTTTAAAGTGACAGACGTCACGTTGACATTTGAAAGTCTTGTGTTGATGATTGTACAATTAAAAGGGCGATTACATTGATCGATAAATAGGTCCTAACTAAAGGTAAATTTTCTATGTACGAGTATGAGGTTTGTAATGTTATTGTGGACCTTTTAGTGTTAGTATTTATCGACAAATTTAACTGTCCTTTTAAGTTTAGGTCATTAGAAGACTCATCTCCGCAAATCATAGTCACAATGGTTTAACGTACCTCATATATTAAGTAATCTAACTGGTAAGGGTTGCATATTTAATTTATATATTAAATAGTGATACATTTTCTACATTATACGCTAACCGATGATTAACGACTTATCGAGAAAGTTCTTTATTTTTCCAATTTCTTTATATTTTTAAGTGAATCTTGCCAAAGTACCATTTTTGCACTGTACAGATTAGGTACTTAATTTCTTTTTCTATCCACAATTAATGTTTGGAGGAAGTGTGTTTTGGACAGAGTGCGTTGCCTAACTGGAGGTATGTACAGTATTACTAGCTTTACTAAGTTATAATGTTAGTTGTAAGTAACCTTTCGTTTTACAAGTATGCCCCACATCACAAAAGATTATACTATCGTAAAACATTTTCTTGAAATATTTTGTACTAGTTTAAACCAACGGTTTTGGAGCACCCCATTGAAGCATTTAATCGGTATAAAATTATGCTACCACCTAAGTCAGCGTACCATCCCTGTATAACAATACATTAAATTCCGTTCAGTCTTTCAGCGTGATTGACGGCCAAACATACAATTATAATATTAGTATGATGGCAGTAGCCGTGGTTAACCAGTTCACAAGTATGACTGCATGCTTATTCGTATAATATGTTAGATCAAATGTGATCGGGCTTACAAATTCTATCGAATCGTGCTATGGTATACACAACACATGCATCATCCAACAACTTTTAATATTCAAGTATCACCGTACAGCGAACTTGCTAGAGGTGTAATCATCGGCAATTGAGCTGTCAATATCAATCTCAAGTACAGTTAACTGCACAATGGTAGGTAAATCAAACCGATGCACGCTCAAACAATTTAATGCCGTTTTGTCCGCAATCAGCGTTTGTACAAAATTAATGTTATTTACCGTGCTATATCATAAATAACACGTGTGGAAAAGTATTTTTTCCATTACGATTCCCTAGTGTACATAGCTAGGTGTGGATATATTAATCATTCCACACGTTTCTATGCTATTAAATACACACACTTTAAGAAATAATTATTTTAACTGTTACTTTACATATGTTACATATTGAAAACGATTACACAGACAAAGTTTCGATAACAGGGGGCATATTTTTAAAACGAAAGACATTCATAATATAAAGAAAAAATACCTATTTAAAATGACTTAGGATTTCGCTTGATCGTAATATAACTGATTGTAAAAAGTGTATTTAGTTGTAGATCGATCTATTAACCTGTTTCTAGTTATGCATATCTTTAGGTTTCGTAATATTGTAGTGCGTTTGAAATGTTTTTGGCCATTTTCTATAGTAATATGAAAGGATGTTTTTGCTCACAAAATATAACTAAAGATTTATCGCTGGTATGCGGCCAAAGCCTCATAATACCACCCAGTTAATTTTAAGCTCGATCACGCACAATTCATCTTTTTTTCGTCAAACGTAATATGACACCTTGGCAAATAATCACAAAAATCTGAACATGAAAATAATACTTTCTTTTAATTGTGTTTTCTAAATTATCGTATTATTTTTAGAAAATGTTGCAAAAATATTTCAAATCATATATCAGATCGTACATAGTATAGTCAGTTTGTATTTTTACCGAATAGTAAATGTGAATATTGTTTATTACGTTCAGACCACAAAATGATAAATTGAATTAATATTATTTCTGGAAATAACCGTATCATTGAAATATTTTAACTAACGAAATTTATTGATTTGTGAAGGCGTTTTATAAAATAAAACTCACAATGTACTGCTGGTTTTACTAAAAAGTACTCGTAAAATAGTGGAAAATCAAATGTTGTTTTAGTCTTACTGAATAATTGTTTAAGAGATGAAATATATTGTTATAAAACATGTAATAACTGTTCTGGCACAGAAACTACATCATCTCACAAGAACAATTTGTTAATAACTTCATTCACAGATTCAAATACAGATCTATTTCTTGTAATAAACTGAAAATATTAGCATCGATATTTGGCTATAATTTATTATTATTCCTAATAATACGGCATAAGTTTTATTAATAAAACGCACAATAAATAAAAGGCCTAAATGCTTCCTGTCCAGAGGTCATTATAATGTAAAGAAATAAACAGTTTTGTCTGCAACTGTACTTGTTCATACGAAATAAGTATTAATTTATATATTTTGTAGTGTATAATTTTTTATATGTGTAAGGGATTTGTCAATTGAGGCATCATTTAACGGCGGGTCATAGACAACGCGCGCCATGACAGTTTCATAAAGGTTGTCTATGGTCCGTTGAGAAATACGTTGGTAGAATATTCGCTATGAACTTGAATTGTGTTTTTATGATACCCTGCTCCTGTGATGTAATAAATGTTATTGGTTATATTTATTTAAAAATAAAACTACATTAATATACGGTATCTGTGTTTCAATTCTTTTTTAAAGGTCTTGGGTTTAAGTCCCGGATCAGAAAAAAGTGTACGTCGAAAAGAAAATGCAACAGCCAAAAAGTTAATAGGAGCAAAGACTTACAGTCCATACACATCCACTGCCCGGGCCGGGATAACAACCCACGTCCCTCGGAGGCGATAAAGCAAATGTAATGGCACGTCCACACGTCTCGGCCACGATGATTTCCCACAGGGTGGCGAGTGGAGTTGCCACACGTATTGTTTATGGCGGGACAGTACGTTTTCAGACGTGTGTAAGGTGACAAAATTGTGTGGATAATTGCGATACCATTTTGAGAAAATAGTAATTTCCTCAAACTATTAGGACGTAAGAAACTATTCAATTGTGACATAACAATTATAATTTAAACAGACTAAAGCCGAATAATTAAAGAACCTAGCTTTAGTCTCGGGTTCCTGAATTTATTTTTCGGGCTCGGGCTGAATATGTTTCTGAAACAACTCTGCTTTGTGGTCACCAATTACCATTTGTCAGACCGCTTGCATTGCTTTAATCAGCTATCAGGTTTATTGTTCTTTAAGTAAAGAAACACTAAGCCGAAAAAACGCGACCAACGGATTAAGCCCGAAAGATATTTTAAAAGAGGATGACACACTGTGCCGAAATTACGACTCGTAATTTTGTAGAGAAAATGAACTCCATTCGCGTAATTGTCGGGCCCGCTGGTCAAGTGGTCAGAGACCCTGGCTACAAAACCAAGGGTCACGGGTGGGATTCCCGCCAGGGGCAAATATTTGTGTGATGAACACGGCATTTGTACTCGAGTCATGGATTATAAAAGTATTTAAGTATTATATCTTTCCGTTTCCTAGCATCTATAGTACCTACAAGCTTTGAGCTTAGTTTGGGGCTAGGCAATTGGTGTCTAGTCCGAGGATTTATTATTTTTTAATTACGGCCTGGTGTGTTCCTTCTAGTGTCCGACCGAAGCTTCGGCTTCGGCTTCGGCTTCGGCCACCTTCGGCCAAAATATCCACCTTCGGCGAAACATTCGGCTTCGGCCAAAAACCCGGCCGAAGCCGAAGGTTCCGCCGAAGGTCCGAGCGACCGTCGAGATTGAACAAACTGTAACGAAAGTCATGAGGTGGTGGGGAGTCACTGTCAAAATATTACATTGTACGCATCAAAACAAGTTCGTACGTGTATTTAAACGAGTGTTTTGTTTTGAATTTGTGCTTATCAATTAAATTGTGATACATTATAGTCTAAGATACCACTATACAAGCCTTCATCGAGATGCTTAATGGATGAAACATATTTTATACACAATTTGACATGTCAATATTGCACATGGGTTGCCTAGTAAATTTCAGTTTGATTTTCAAAACAGTCATTGCGACCAGTCTGTCACAGCCACTTTTTTCCGAAATTTCTAGTGCTATGCTGTTTAAACTTGTTGAGTCGATGTATTCTGCGAACCGCAACAAGGTTTTCATACGAAAATAGAAACAAAATAGAAAAAAAAAATGGGGGTCCCCATAGTTTAAACTGAAACTCAATTTTTTTTCTTTCATTGATAATATACGTGTGGGGTATCTATGGATAGGTCTTTTAAAATGATATTGAGGTTTTTTATATAATTTTTTTTAAAGTAAATATTTTGCGTAAGAGACCCTTCCAAAGTGGAAAAATGTGGGGGACACATTTTTCTACCTCTAACTTTAAAAATAAGAGGATGATAAGATAAAACTAAAATAAATATATAATGTACATTAACTCTTTGACCATAGTTTCAAGCATGTCAGACGATTTTGCAAATAAAACAATGTCGTCGGCAAATCTAAGGTTTGTTAATCTTTGGTCACCGAGTTCAATGCCCTTTTCAGTCCAAAGGGGTTCTAGCTGTCTAAACACTTCCTCTAGGGTACTAGTGAACAGTTTCGGAGATAGTGGATCGCCTTGCTTTACACCTTTTTGGATTTGAAATGATGGACCCGGTATATGCATTTTGATGTTCGCCGTGCTCTTTGCATAAATTCTCTGAATTAGGTGTATGTAAGTAGTTTCTATTTCTTGCTTGTGTAGTGATGAGAATATAGAAACATGTTTCAAGTTGTCGAAGGCCTTTGAGTAATCGACGAAAGCTAGGTACAGGGGTTTGTGGTATTCACTATGTTTTTCGATTATTTGATTGATAGTATGCAAATGGTCGGTGGTGGAAAAATGTGATCTGAAACCGGCTTGTTCGGGGGGTTGATGCTTGTCCAGTGTGGAGGTAAGCCTGTTTTGTATGATCTTAATAAATATTTTGTAAATGTGTGATATTAGGCTTATTGGTCTGTAATTATTTACATCTGATTTGTCTCCTTTCTTGTACAGGAGAATGATATCAGAGTGACAAAAGTTATCTGGGATATTACCTGTTTTCAAAATTTAGTTGAAGAGCCGTACTAGATGTGGACGAAGACTGGGTTTTCCTATTTTGAGTACTTCTGTGGTAACGCCATCTTTTCCCGGGCTCCTACTGTATTTCATGGCTCTTATCGCTACATTAACTTCAAGAGGGGTTATCGGTGGAATCTCATTGTCGCAGTGATATTCTAAACTGTTGTTGTTATTACTTTCGTCTGAATAAAGTGTTTTATAAAAATTGGTACAAATATTCATAATTTTATCGCGACTGCTCTGTTTTTTGCCTTCTTGATCTTGTAAGCACGTGATCCAGGTCTTTGTCTTGACTTGTCCTTGCCTAGCTGTTCTAAGAGAAGTGTTTCTTTCTAAAGCTATCTTAACTAAATATGTATTATGATTTCTGATGTCCTTTCGTATGCATCGTTTGACTTGCTTATCTAATATGCTATATTCTCTTGTGCCGATTTCTGTATTAAGTCTTTTATCTATTAACATTTTTGTAGGCCCAGTAAGTTTGTTGCGTTTATTTTTCTTAAATTTTATTTTATTACTGGCTGTTTCTATCCCTGATATTATTGCAGCATATTGAGAGTCGACATCTAGAGACTCATCTAAATTGAGATTTTGAAAGAAGTTGGTCAGTTCCAAATTAAAATCTTCTGAATGATTTCTAAGTGTAGTCTGGTCCAGAAATTTTATTTGTCTTTTGAACAATTTTGCCCGATGTATTTTAAAGTCAAATTTTACTTTTGTTCTTACTGGTCTATGATCTGAACTGAATTTAACTCTATTTATCACGTTTACGTCTTTGATGATATGGCAGTCAGAAGTAAGTATATAATCTATTTCGTTTTTATATCTTAATCCAGTTGAGAACCAGGTCCAGCGACGATGAGCCTTTTTATAGAAAATACTGTTAGCTATTTTAAGTTGTTGTCCAAACGCAAATGACAGGAGACGTGTTCCTCGATCATTTCTGGTCCCAAAGCCATGGGGTCCCAAAACTTCGTAATTGTCTGTGGTTAACCTGGGCCCTATCTTGGCATTGAAGTCCCCGAGTACCATTGTCCAAGTACCTCTTTGCTCGTCACAAGCTTTGTTTAAAATGTCATAGAAGTGTTCAACTTCGTCGTTGGTATGACTGGATGTTGGTGCATGCTTCTGACATGCTTGAAACTATGGTCAAAGAGTTAAGGCTGGCAAGCCTTGAGGTTGGGCTGACCATGAATTGGTCAAAGACCAAAGTCATGTCGAATAGCACAAAGCGTAAAATTACAGTAGATGGGCAGGAGGTGCAATACGTGGACGAGTATATATACTTGGGCCAGATAGTATCTTTTGAAAGCAGGCAGGACAGAGAAATCGATCGTCGTATCGAGAATGCTTGGAAAAGCTACTGGTCCATGAAGGCGTACATGAAGGGAAACCTTCCAATAACACTTAAGCGCAAACTCGTCGACAGTTGCATTTTGCCCATTCTGACTTACGGTGCACAGACTTGGTCATTGACCGAGAGCCAGAAGTCCAGGCTCAAGGTTTGTCAACGTGCCATGGAGCGAAGCATACTCAATCTAAAACTAACAGACAGAGTTAAAAATTCAACCATTCGCTCCAAAACACTTATAAGGGACGTTGGCAAAACATCTGCCAAATTAAAATGGGACTGGGCGGGCCATGTTTGCAGAATGCAGGAGGGGAGATGGGCGCAAATCGTCACCCAATGGATACCGACCGACGGGCAACGGACCAGGGGAAGGCCAAAGAAAAGATGGTGTGACGATCTTGTTCACTTCTCCCGCGATTGGCAAATGTTGGCCGTAGACAGATGCACGTGGAGAAATTTAGGGGAGACCTTTGCCCAGCAGTGGGACAATATAGGATAATAAAAAAAAAAAATGTACATTACCATAAAAAATATCAACGAAAATTGGTTTGAACAAAATCTAGCAAGTAGTTTTTTTAATACGTCAAAAATAGAATTTGTACGGAACCCTCAGAGCGCGAGTCCGACTCGCACTTGGCCGATTTTTTATTTCATATTACATATTTGTAGCTTGTAGACAATATTGAACAAAATTAATTACTGAGTGCTAAGAAAATATAAACATTCGGCTTCGGCTTCGGCTTCGGCCGAAGGTCGTGGTGATAGCCGATTAATCGGCTTCGGCTTCGGCTTCGGCCAAAAATAGACCTTCGGTCGGACACTAGTTCCTTCCTACACTCACAGACCCATCAATCAAAGATGGCGAATTCAATGCAATTCGCACAATCATGTCCGTTGCGTGTGATCCCGCGGGAATTTTCCCCATACGACCACACCTTCACTATACAGCGACTTATGTGGACATGACCGGACTTAATTATGTGGAAACTCTTGAAATAATATCAAAGTAATATATACCTATATAAAGAACCTATATTTCTTTGAACGCGCCATGGAACCACTCTGGTTCAAATTGAAAAAAATTAATTGCGTTGGTCCATAAGTCGAGGAAGGCTTTAAGCTAATAGTACAACACTATGGGTGCGGAAACCGAATTCCACGCGGACGGAGTCGCGTGTTTCCGCAAGATATATAAATAAAGGCTTATAGACCCTGGTTGCTGGCTTAATTCTGAAAAACGGTTGAAGAGATAACCAAACTTATTTTAAGTCAAGCAATTAAATACTGCCATCCATGTGCCTCACTGATGCCTACATAAAAAGTAGGTATATTTTGATTTTTGATCAAGTTATGGCAACGAGCGGCTGCCAGATAACTCTGGACTCTTGTCCTCTTTTTCGTTTCCCTCCGTGAAATAAAAAAACATTATAATATACGACACAAACTTGTATCAGTAATAAATAACCTAATGAGTGATTTGTACGATTACAAACGGATTTCACCGAATGCTAAAGTAAGACCTCTATTTAGTTCCGCGTGAAACCGTATACGCGCAGGGAGCGCTGTGCTCGCCGATTAAAATGTGCGTGCGCGCATTTCAACACAAAGAAAGTTTATTATAGGCTATTGTTGCTGTGATGTATACGGCATGCTGGCTAGGGAGGCAGCAGACTTGCGATTACAATGGGAGGTAACTATTTCATTTATTTCCTTTAAAACAATAAACGATTTGATGGCGCCGGCCAAAAAGCTCTAGTATGTTTAATTACGTCTACAAATTGGATTAGCTTACAAAATGTTTTATCCCAACTATCCCAACTAATCCCAACTAATATTATAAATGCGAAAGTAACTCTGTCTGTCTGTCTGTCTGTCTGTTACGCTTTCCCGCTTAAACCTCGCAACCGATTTTGATGAAATTTGGTACAGACAATCTTTAGACCCTAGGCTACTTTTTATTTCAAAAAAATATAGAACATAGGCTACTTTTTATTTCAAAAAAAAAAGAAATCCACGCGGACGGAGTCGCGGGCGGCCGCTAGTTTATAATAAAACGCCACAACTCCTCGATGGTCTAGCTAGTGGTTTCAGTACCGGGCCGTGGGTCGAGGTCCTGGGTTCGATTCCCAGGACGGGGAAATTTGTGACGGTTTTTCCGAACACAACCCGGGTTTGCTATAACTAAATACCTACGCCTTTGGCAAGCGTGGTATGGGGTGGTGTTGTTAATGGCAGGCTAATCACTTATGCATTATTAGGTAACTTTATTACTCGTTTCACTACATCTATACTAATTTGTTTGAAGAGTTTGTTTGTTTGTTTGTTTGTTTGAACGCGCTAATCTCAGGAACTACTGGTCCGATTTGAAAAATTCTTTTTGTGTTGGATAGTGTATTTGGCGAGGAAGGTTATAGGTATATAGCCTTAGGTATATATCTATTATTTTATCCCAAGGGGATGAAAAAGGGGATTAATGTTTGTATGAAACTTTGTCAATTTTAAACCGATAGGGCTGGGACTTGGCATGCATGAAGCTACTATGACAGAAATATCCCCTTAGAAAGGATTTTTATATGTTCCACCCCAAGGGGATGAAAAAGGGGATTAATGTTTGTATGAAACTTTGTCAATTTTAAACCGATTGGGCTGGGACTTGGCATGCATAAAGCTACTATGACATAAAGATCCCCTTAGAAAGGATTTTTATATGTTCCACCCCAAGGGGATGAAAAAGGGGATTAATGTTTGTATGAAACTTTATAGGTATAGTATATACCTACGTTTGCGGAAACCGGAAACCACGCGGACGGAGTCGCGGGCGGCCGCTAGTATTAATATAAAACGAAAAGAAATCCTTTCGCTTTAAATGCTACAAGAATAATTTTTCAATTTTTCTGGCGGTGTGCTGTGCTCGGCCTTGCAGAACGCGTACAATCGCACAATTGTGCATCGTGATCGGGCACTTGTTGCGGGAATGTTTGCCTCAAGCCGCCAGTGGTGCACACAGACATAGGAACTATGCTTATGCTATTGTATATGAGCTTGTGTTGGTATGAGAATCAATGAAGGTAAGGAATAATCAGCTCAAAACTTTCAACTTGAATTTTTCCTACGCGGGACGAACCCACGACTGCTTGCACTTGCAGGAAGCAGGACCATCGAACAATTTCAAAGACCCGGTCATTGGCCAAAAAACGGACCAAGGGTAGGGTAGACTACTCAAAGGTGATATCGTTATTATCAGCATGTTATGAGAATGAATGTCTCATTACATGTTATAGTCGGTAGTGGGACTTGTGGGATAAACTAATTCAATCCCAAGCCCTAAACACGGTCGCAAAATACGCTGTATCCTTTCGATTAAAGAATTCACTACCACAAAAGCACCGCAGACCATTCCCCTATAATCATCATCCTAGCGCTTCTCCCAGCTATTGCCTAGGAGTCCAGGGTCCAGCCCCCACCATAACCTTATTACTAAACAGATTAATTATATATTCATTAAATGTTAACAATCATCTTGCTATTGCAAACCTCATGAAAACTTCCGCCCGATAAGACTAATTATTTACACGGTCCCGTGATCTGAGTTCACTCCCATTGCACTTTGTTCATAAACACCATTGTTCCAATACTCAAACACCTGCTATTTTATTTCGTAACGCCACATACTCCAGTTTCATTTTAATTATTACTAGTACTCGTTTGTAACCAATAAATTCTCGAATGCTACTTTGTACACACATACAAAGATGACTGATACGTAAATGTGGTGTACCTACGGTCTGTTCTTTTATATTTTTGTATGGCATAGGGAGGCGAACTATATGGGTCGCCTGTGATGGGAATTGATCACCGCTGCTCATGGACATCAACAACTGCACAAGGGTCGCTCATAAAACTCGCTATTCAGTTAATTTACTCATCATTATCAACCTGTCTGTCATAGTCACTGTCCACTCCTCAACGTAGGTGTTATCTGTGACGTAGGCTTCCCCAGTTTGGGGGTTTATAACTATCCAATTCCTGTTAAGCCCAAAGGTTGACTAGTAGAGAATGTCATGAGGCATTAAGTCCGCCTTTTGTATTTCAAACTCAAACTCAAACTCAAAGATGTTTATTGCAAATTATTTAATTATAATTTAATTATTGTAGGAAGGTGTCCCGATGAGGAAGGGCCCGGGGGTCCGAGTGACGCTGAGAGGAGTGATACACGCGGAGGAACTGAAACACGTTTATTAGGTACGTGCGTACAGCGTGGCAAGAGTGGACCCGGCAAAGTGTTCCAACCCATGTGGATGCACTAGGCCGTGTGCCTACAATTACTTGAGTACTACATGATAATACTATCTGCTAGTTCGCGGGAGTTCCATATTCATGGAAGCAACCACAAAGCTAGACAGAGGTAATGCCAGGGAGGCATGTTAGTACTGCCCCACATCAATGTATGGAGAGACCTTATATGATCGGAGAATCGAAACGATACCGTTATATAGAGGACTGGGGCTGCCATCTATTGACGAGCGGCGGAACTACGTAGGCGCGTGCTAATCTTGTGGCTGGAGTTGTGACATCTGTCATTTTATAATGTTGTCGTGTTACAGTCTCCCCCTCTGTCTCTGATAGTCGTCCCGACGAAGAGACAGGATAAGATAAGTTATTGCATATTCTTCCATCGCCGTACGAATCCTCTCGAAGAGTGGCTCTCAGCATCTTCTTTAGGTTCTCCAACATAAGGTCTAAGGGCTGGGGCGTGAAACACTCCAAGATCGCCAATGCTATATCTCTGCGCAGGCGTACTCGATTGGGTGTTCGTTATCCTCCTCCCCCTGAACAGGAACTGCTCCGAAGTCATAGAGTTTGGACCCAGTGTTAGTAGGTACGCCAATTCTATACGTCGTCTTGCCGTCTGCATCTGGTCACGAGGAACTTCAGTCCACTGCTCTTCGGAACGCCAGGTTGTAGGTCACGAGTTCTTTCCACGAGGACCGACGTGAAGATCACCGTCGACGAGGAAGCCGCGAGTTGGGCGCCAATTTGTAGGAGGGTGTCCCGATGTGGTAGGGCCCGGGTGTCCAGGTGACGCAAAGAGGAGTGACACACGGAGACACGTAGGGAGAACACGTTTATTTATTACGTGCGTACAATGTTACAAGAGTGGACCCGGCAAAGTGTTCCGACTAATGTCAAAAGCACTAGGCCGTGTGCCAACAATAGTTGGGGTCACTGTACGTACAATCAATTTAAATAATTAATTAGTTCGCGGGAGTTCCAATAGTTTGGAAGCAACCACAAAGCTAATTACTAAGCTGCGTAGTACACAAAAACAAAATGTATGGAGAGACCTTATATGATCGGAGAATCGAAACGATACCGTTATATAGAGGACTGGGGCTGCCATCTATTGACGAGCGGCGGAACTACGTAGGCGCGTGCTAATCTTGTGGCTGGAGTTGTGACATCTGTCATTTTATAATGTTGTCGTGTTACATTATTATTTTTTATTATTATTATAATATGAATACTGCTTATATATTTTAAAATTAAATAGGCAAGCGGGCTGGTGACCGATAAAATGAAACACAAGATAACGCTGCCGTCCATTTCCCCAGAACGTGTCTAAGCCACATACGACACCCACGGGAATAAACAAAACTTATGAGATAACTATAGAGTAGAAAAAATAATAACGTCCTCCAGAGAAAACATTTTCATCATTGCAATAAAGCTACACACATTCCTACACTGCGTGAAAAATCAACTTGTGAAAAACGGCGACTTCCCAAAAGGCAGTCGGTCAAGAACCTGAGGGATACGAGCATCATAAACCCTTCCTTATCCCGTGGGATGGACGTGTTCTATTATATTTTACGATTGTCCTCGCAAAAACTGCGTAAAGAGGGTCTGGGGACTCTTTAGAGGGGACGACGTGACGACTCGAGGAAAAACTGATATTATATTCTGACTTTAAAAAAAGAAGAGTTCCAATTCGACCTTCTTTTTAATCAGAATATTAAGACAATCATGTAAGATGATCTCTGCGACAATTTTACTTCTAATACGATTCTTTAAGGCATAAGTTCCACGAGCTGTTTTAATGATTTTCCGCAGGGTTTTATTACTTTAGAATAGTGTTTTGTTTTCCTTTGAAAAAAGGAACCTCTGGAAACACTGGAATCATCTTGGCTGAAATAGACTGTCTAGTCGAATGTCATATTTGCTTGTTTTTTTAAAATAATGAAATATAATTCATTGAGACAAACAGATAGTTTAGTCAATGCAAAGTTAAGGAAAAATGCGGAAAATGCATAGATCAGTACATTCACAGTAGTTAAAGTCGTCGTGTGAGCGTTTAAGTTTTTCTTTATTTTTTATTAACTAAACAAAATCAAATTCTTGCCCTTTTACTTTTACTAGTAACGTATAAATATCGCAAGATATAAAAGTCTTTATGTTAAAGAGGTGCCTCGATCCCTTAAGATTCAATTTGCAGGCCCATCCAGGGGTATACTGTTGCATTCGGCCAAATTGCCAAGATTCATGTGCCGGCAACAATGGCTACCTCCATCCCAGGTTTGACTTCATCCCTTCGGATTAGGTTATCTTTTGAGATTTTTACCGACTTCAAAAAGGGACATACACTGCGTGCGGATGATTGATTACTTGACTACTTCGCATTTTGTGGAACGATTCAGAACATTCTTTAAAAGTTAAGACTGGATTTGCTGTAGCAAATAACCGCTCAGGTTTGTGATCATCAAACCGCCCACCCCAAAACATAATTGACGACCCTCTTGGTGTAGTGGTCAAGAAGTTGGACTATGACTGGACAAACATTTGTTTTGTGTACATGAAAATGCCGGTTTGGCCTGGTCTGGATGTATGTAATACAATCATCGAGTTTTGGGCTAGGCAATTGGTGTATCTGTCCAAGGAATTTATTATTATAATGGTAAAAATTGGCCAAGTGCAAGTCGGACTCCCGCACTGAGGGTTCCGTACAAATTCTATTTTTGACGTATTAAAAAAACTACTGAATAGATTTCGTTCGAACCAATTTTCGTTGGTAGTTTTTATGGTAATGTACATTATATAATTATTTCAGATTTATCATCCTCTTACTTCAGAAGTTAGAGGGGGGGGGGACACACTTTTTTCCACTTTGGAAGAGTCTGTCACGCAAAGTATTCACTTAAGAAAAAAATGAGCTTAGCAACCTCAATACAATTTTTAAAGACCCATCCATAGATACCCCACACGTATATGTTCAATGAAAAAAAATATTTCGAGTTTCAGTTCTGACTATGGGGACACCCCGCTTTTTTTATTTTTTTTCTATTTTCTACTATCTATCTACTCACCAAGTTTCAATAGTATAGTACTTATAGTTTCGGAAAAAAGTGGCTGTGACAGACTGGCGGACAGACAGACAGACAGACAGACATGACGAATCTATAAGGGTTCCGTTTTTTTGCCATTTTGGCTACGGAACCCTAAAAATCATATTCGAGGAACATCTCAACAATGTCATCATCACATCACGGATACCAACTAATAATGTGTAAGCTCTGCGCAACTCTTTTAAATCAACAGAAACACGGAATCAGCCTGGTATGTTTTGGCGGATTTCAAATCCGGGATTTGTATTACAAAATTCGTGTTCCTAATTCTCTCTAGTTCCCAATATTCTCTATAGACCAACACTACCAACTATTTGACATGGTGCGGTTCATCCAATCTGCGTTTGTGTTGTCGATCGGACGTGCCTAAGACACAATCACCCGCCACCGGGTAAACAGTTCGTTATGCTATTTGCCTAATCAGCTGTGGTAAGCACTCTGATATATGTACATACTTACATATACAATGTACACAGGCGTGTACAATCAGATGTCGCAGGGTATTACATATTATACTTGTAAGTAGGCACTAAATATATTTCACAACAAATAAATGTACCACAACATCACATTCATTGATCTGACTCCGTGCTAAGTAGCCTAAGCACTTGTGTTACAGACATCAGAATCAACCAGGCCAAACAGACATGTTCACGCACACAAATGTTTGTCCTGCGCGGGAATCGAACCCGCGACCTCTTCTATAATAGGCGATATCTTAATTACACAAAGCGGGTCGTCAAAAACTAGGCAATAGGACAAAAAAGTTGAAATTATGTCTTTCTTATTGAACTGCAAATGCAAGACTGAAGCTGTGACTGAAGGTTATATAGAGAGCGCACTTTGTGCGAAGGCACTCACAAACTTTAAGATGAAAACATTATTTTGAGAGATTGTTTAATTAGACATTATCTATCCATAAGATTATGGAGTTCAAACCAGAACATGAAACCGAGAGACGCATCTTCGAATGCCGCTGGGCGGTACGTAATCGTATTTGTGTGCATCTTGTGTTTGAGTGTTTTGAATCGTACCCATTTCTTGAACCATTATTTTCTTTTTTTAGGGAAACTTAAATATAATGAAGAGTCTTTCAATTTTTTTTTTTTGTTTTTTTTTTATGTCAGAGGCGGCAAACGAGCTGGCCGGTCGCCTGATGGTAAGCAATCACCGCCGCCCATGGACATCCGCGACATCAGAGGTATCGTTGATGTGTTGCCGGCCTTAACCCCATACCCTCCCCAACTGAGCTCTGGCAACCTTACTCACCAGCAGAAACATAGCACAACAGTTATGAAGTGCTACTTCACTGCGGTCTTCTGTAAGGTGGAGGTACTTCCCCAGACGAGCGGCTCATTCGAGTGGAATTTCCACAAAGCTCTACCTCGCTTGTATTTCAATTGTATTAGGACGAGTCATTTATGATATTCCGGGAAAATACTTTAATGACAATGTGTGCCTAGGTACGTACCAGTTTTACTTTACCTACTCGTGTGGAATATTAATTAATGGAGCTGAATATTTTTTTTTTTTAATAAATTGATTTCTTTGTTGAATAAAATGGTAATTTTCGTTTGAATTATTTATCTCAAGAAAGCTCTAGGAACTTATTTAAAAGTAAAACTGGCCGTAAATACAAACAAAAGCAATCACTTGATGGGTGCTCAGAATCTCAGATGCATAATTACCACAGAGCCTGTAATTTACCAATACTCGTAATATAGCAATCGAGAACGCTTGCGACTTGCGAGCCTTAATGGCGCACAATAAATTGTCATCATCCGGATAATTGCGGTTAATAATTCGTAATTACGCCGAGGAGGCTACTTTGTTTATTTTTGCGACAGGATTTCTTCTTGGTTACTTATTTTTACCGGCTGGTGAAGAAAGGAGGACAATTTATGGGTATATGTATTTAACTAGATAATATTATGTTGAATTACTGGTAAGTGAACATACCTTGCAAAGAAAACGAAATAATCTTGTTATTTACACAGAGCAACAAATAGGGATTGAGTACCTACTTCAATAGAAATTGAAGCTATCATTACTCACATAAATAATATCAATTTGCTCATAAAAAGGAATAAATTATAGGTCATCTGCCTGATTAATTAATACGGAACCCTAAAAAAAGCTGTAAAATCCAAAGAAAGCTTTAGCAATGGACGTAAAAGCAGGAATGAGACGGTGAGTATAATGCTACAGGGGTTTATCAATGTGCTACAACTTAAGATTTAGACCTTTGAACACTTTTAGTTTAGAAGGTTTAATGGGAGAATGCTCGCTCATGGAAGTGTCACTGGACCATCGGGTCATGTAAGTATGAACTACCTTTTCAGACCATACTGTCCTACAAACTTGCTTCTAAACTAAAACAATTGTCCTAATCAGCGGCAAACACCCCCCGCGGCTATTACCACACCCGTAATCCCCTCAGCAGACCGGCCGATCAGCGCCGTAAGATATAAATCACCGCAGAATTAGCCATCGATAAGGCCAGGGGATTTGGAGATCCGCCCGATTCGAATCGATCGCGCGATTCGCTCATTATTTACAAATTCCGACGAATTATCTACTCCCTCGGACTTTGAGAGGCAATCGTTATTTTATTCAACAGATAAGCGGTTCAAATGAATGAAAGTAAAAGTTCGGCTAAATTTAATGTCCCACTGGGATAATTTTCGATTAATGAGATTAGGTCATTATCGAGTTGTTTTGAGACAGTCAGCAACCATTCTATAACTTTAAGTAGACTTGAAATAATGTTATACCTCTAGTTACTTACTTTTTTCTTTTCTTTTCAACAAAAAATACGTTAGTATTTAAAACCGAGGAAGCCATTCAGACGTTGCTGGCTTTTAAGAAAGAGCCTTCAATTGCCTAACTCAAAATGTAGGTATCTAATAATTGGAAAAATTTTATTACTCCGTTACTAAAACAATTTTAAACAATTGTTAAAAAATATGGCATTTGAAAATAGCTACTGCCGTGTTTCTTGCCAATTCTTCTCGCCTCCCGAATCGGTGGTAGAGTCATCATTTTACAATTTCCTGACGAATAATAAGTGCTCCCATGAAGTGTATTGTAATTATGAATATTTTTAGTTTGAGTGTGAGTTTCATTCATTCACAAAGCAAGAAGTATTAAGTAGCGATGACCAATATGTCCATTGTTGAAGTGATTCCATTGAATACACATTGTTCATGGCCAAAGAAAACACACGCAATAAATAGGATTGTCTAGACTAGTAAAACCAAAGCAAACATAGCCATTGGAGGCAATATCGTGTACTGTCCAATATCGTCGAATACCTATTTGTTTTTCTTTACGTCGCGTCTGCCCACAAAACACTCGGAGCCCAGTGAAGCTTTTTGTAAATGGATGGCTTTGAAAATAGTACTTGTAATAGAAATTTTATTTAAATAAATTAATTTTTAACAACATCACATACATTGATCTGACCCCGTGTTAAGTAGCTTAAGCACTTGTGTTACAGACATCTGAATCAACAGTGGTATTACAAATATACTTAAATAGATACATATAACACCCAGACCAGGACAAACAGACATGTTCATGCACACAAATGTTTGTCCTGTGCGGAGATCGAACCCGCGACCCCTTGCGTAATAGGCAACATCTTGACCATTACACCAAGCGGGTCGTCAAAATTTATTTATTATTATTAAGAAATATGAAATTAAACTTATTTATTATGAAAATATTACAGAGAAAAGCTTACCTACACCATTTAAGTTATTTTTATAAGGCTAATCAATCAAGTTATTTTAAGCTCGTAACGCCTCCACGCGCTCTGCCTAAAAAATAGGAAAATAAAAAGAGACGACTGAAAAAACTAATTTAACCAAAAAGACAATAATAGTGAATTAGCTAAGTATGTATTTAGAAGTGTTCTATAGATTTTTCTCGAATCTTCTCGTTACTTATTTTATTTCAAATTGCAATATCTAGCGGCCACCGCAGAAACTTCCCTTCAAACCAGTAAAACTGACCTTCAAAGTAAAGGTAGGCAACGCGTCTGCGACCCTTGTACGGTTGATGATGTCCATCGGGAGCGTTGATCACTTATCATTAGGTGAACCTCTTGTTAGTTTGACTACCTATAATATAAAGTAATCCCACTACTATTATAAAGGCGAAAGTTTGTAAGTATGGATGTATGGATGTTTGTTACTCTTTCACGTAAAAACTACTGAATGGATTTGAATGAAACTTTAACACAATATAGTTTATACATCAGAATAACACATAGGATTTTGGAAATCGAAATCCACGCGGACAGAGTCGCTGCGGCCGCTAGTAAATTATTATAATCGTGTTTCATTTCGTTCACGTATACCAGTAACACTACAGTTTATACATTCAAAGTGTTTGCAACAAGGTCTAGACAAGAACAACCAAAGCACAGCAGGCAATACGCTATCCAATATCGAGCAATGTTTGTCTTTCTTTACGTCGCACTGTCTCACACGAGGTAATGTATCGCTTTGAAAACCTTCTGAGGGGGTTTGTTTCAGTTTTAAAGCTGTCAATTCTTTTTTCAACCTTGTTTAAACTTTACTTTAAGCCTTTAGGCTGTTTATGATAACTAGTCACTATAGTTTTCATCAAAACCAACGACCACGTGTTTTCCGTAACAAAGTCTACTCGTAGACGAGAATAAGCAAAGCACAGCGGAGGCTATACGCTTTTTTTTATGTCAGAGGCGGAAAACGAGCTAGCGGGTCGCCTGATGGTAAGCAATCACCGCCGCCCATGGACATCCGCGACACCAGAGGTATCGTTGATGTGTTGCCGGCCTTAACCCCATACCCTCCCCAACTGAGCTCTGGCAACCTTATTCACCATCAGAAACATAGCACAACAGTTACGAAGTGCTACTTCTCTGCGGTCTTCTGTAATACGCTATCCAATATCGAGCAATGTTTGTCTTTCTTTACGTCGCACTGTCCTCACACGACCATTCCGAGCTGTTTGTAGTAATGTATCGCTTTAAAAACATTCTGAGAGGGATTGCTTTCAGTTTTACAGTTGTAGTCCGAGGTAGGATCGACAAAAATAGATTGGACTGGAGGACTTCCGTCTTAAATTTATTATTTTTAAAACGAAAGATAACTACGTTACATAATTCTAACTGGGGTTGAACTAAATTAAAGACTTGAGTTAGATTAAATTAATTCAATTTAATATAAGAAAATAAATTCATTGGAATAACACACCAATTGCCTAGCCCCAATCTAAGCTCGAATCTTGTACATTGGATGCTAGGGTAGGGAACGGATAGACATATGTTTTTAAACATCCATGACTCGAGTATTTGATAGTCATTTTATTTATATATAAGTAGGTATCGTTAACTGTTTCCGGTGAAAAGATAAGCAGCATAAGATGTTTAATGCCCGCCCATTAGACGCCTTTTCATTCATGTCTTGAAAAGAACACGATTGATATAACATACCTAAAAATGAATATTCCCGTCATGATCTTATGATGTTATATGTAGATAAAACACACACGTAGCTTCTATTCGTACAAAAAACCCAATCGTAATGTTCACGCAGGCAGAAGCTTATATTCCACAGATTGTATTATAAGTAAGTAAATAAATCTGTTTTGAGAGAGAAGGCGTGTGTCGCTGGAACATGATTATTTCGTGAACACTGAGAGCTTCATACTGAAAACATACGAGGAATTCTTGTAAATAAAACGCGACTTACTCTTTTTTCTTCTAAACTAACATACCTACCTATAGAGAAAACTTTTTTATTTTGAATCCAATCTTTTAAACACATTGGATCTGCAACTAATACCTATAATAAATCTGAAGAGTTTGTTTGAACGCGCTAATAGGTATCTCCAAAAACTGGATCCTTGTGTGGAAAATTAAAAAAATCACGATTGTGTTAATATGAGTGCCATTAACTTATTTGGTATAAACAATGACATGACATAAATGACAATTATACTCTAAAATTTCAGGATTACCTACACTTCCTAACAGAACAAGGCGCCCGCCGCGCCTGACTGGTAGCGGTAGGACAAAGTAGAATAGTTATGGTGCACATATTTTTTTATGTGTTGGAGAGGCGAAGGAACAAGAAGGTCACCTGATGGTAAGTGATCACCGCCGCCCATTGACATCAACAACCGCACAAGGGTCGCAGATGCGTTGCCTGCCTTTTAAGTCTCCATACCAACTGAACTCCGGCGACCCTACTCACCAGCGGAAACATAACACAAAAGTTACGAAGTGCTACTTCACTGTGGTCTTCTGTATTCTTCTGTATGTTGTTACATCGCAAAGTTAGCGCGTTGTGAAGAAATCGCAGGGTCTCAGAGCGTAAATCCTGCCCGTATATCGTCCAGGGGTAATCCGTGTCTCGTGGCAATGTGTCCTCGTTATCCGGGCCGCTCCCGATCGGGACAATCGACAGTCAGTTCACCGCGGTTTATACTCACGTCTGAGGAAAATGATTTCTAAGAAAAGCGAAATCCGGTCAAGAAAAATAGCAACGTGTATTCTTCTGCTGAAATATTTAAGTGTTACAGATACTGTTTGTGCCTACGTGTATGTTGGCCGAATGGCCGTACTTTTTTTTTTAATGTGACAGAGGCGCAAACTATCAAGCGCATCGCCTGATGGTAGGTAATCAACGCCGCCTATGAACATCCATGACACCAGAGGTATCGCCGATGCGTTGCTTGCCTTTAAGACCCCATACCCTCCCCAAGTGAGCTATTAGAGCGGTTAAAAAAATGAGCGAATTAGTGTAACTTGTAAAATTTGTTTTGTGAAAATTTTATCATGTAAGCTTATAATTTTCATATTACTGATATATAATATTATGATTAAATAAAGTTGAAATGAGAGGTGGTCGCGGGATCTTTCTTCTCAGGAGCACATCAAGTCATGCAATTATAAAAGTTTTTTTTAAATGTAAAACCACGAAAATGTTACAGTATATTTTCAAAGATTTAATAAAAGAGCAAGGGAAATACCTCGCTCGTGTGTACAGTCAACACGCCAATTCATTAAATCCGTGTATACGAGACATAACCTTAAAACAACAATATAATCTATGGTGCAAAATGGCGCCCGCATCTCGTTACACAAAATGGCTGCCCAAGTGAGCAATTTGCTCGCACGACCCTGATTTCACAGTCGTTAATTTCGTGTGTTCACTATAATTTTCCGAGGGTAGAACCTTTGTGGTAAAGGTTGCCACAACATTGAGAATGTTTATTGTCTGTGACGTCACAGTGCGAAGGGAATAGCAGTAAAGTAGGACACTTAAAACTTGAGTCATTTGGTTGTATTTCCTGGATGCATGTGTTTTTGTAGAGCCGCGTACCTAATGGAAATCCACTTCATGTCATTTTCATGTCACACTTCAGCTAATTTCATGTCATTTCCGGTACATAACGTCTTTTCAATGACGGAAAGTGTTCTACAGGATCATGACGGATTTTATCCAACGACTAGTTTATTTAAAAAAAACAACTCATTAAATACACAGATAACAACTTGTCCAAGGCTACAGTATAAACTGCCTGGCCATATTTTGTTTACGGCGGAGCTTGCCAGCACCATCAACATTTTCGAAAGGTGGAACACATCAATACATAGTATAAAACAAAGTCGCTTTCGCTGTATGTCCGTATGTATGCTTAGATCTTTAAAACTACGCAACGGATTTTGACGCGGTTTTTTTTAATAGATAGAGTGATTCTTAAGGAAGGTTTGTATGTATAATACATGTAAGTAAGTACCACGGGCGAAGCCGGGGCGGGCAGCTAGTATTAGATAAACCTACTTATACAAATGATGAAAAATATAAAATATAAGAAGAAAATAAACACAATTTAATTCCCAAAATGATGGAGCAGCTAGCTAGAGGACAGAGGCAGCCATTACAGGCCCATCACGGACACACGGCGCTTGATTGATAAGCGTTAATGCCTACACCCTGCATACGGATAGTTCAGGCGTTCATGATACTGGCTTACATACGAGTAGGCTCTAGTTAAGCGACCCATCGAGGTATGTTATTCAATGTTGTTGATAATCGCAGAGTGTCATGACGTCAGAGATTCAATTATTATTGGAAGAGGAAAGAAGTTAGACGACCGATTCGCAAAAACATTTAGAGGTAGGTAGGTTAGGTGTCCGCACACAACGCGTTATCAATTATACTAATCTAATTAAATAATAATAACAAAAATCAGTTAAAATAAAGGTGCACTTACCGCTTTCAGTTGTCGAGAAGACCCGAAGTCCGTAAATCCCAGGTGAAGGTTTCTTTCTTATTTAGTTATAGGTAGGTATCACTAAGTTTCTATTGCCACTGTCGGTTGCACCTTACATTGTTATTGCACAAAATGCGCGGCGCGACTTATGAAATAACACTATAATTCAATATGCACCTACCTAGTGAAAAACTTGTGAAAAAAACATTTTTAAATATGGCGATCGCCGTAACTCAGAAGAATTACTCAGACTTATCGTCGGAAAAATACCCCCGAAATGAAACCTGTCAAAAGAAACTGGTAAACGCAGCCCATGCCAATTTTTTGGTTCTTTTGTCCTTGTCATTACAGGCAAAGGGAGCTGAGCCCATACAGCCATTGTCTGTAATATGCCATAGATTATACAAAACGATAAATTACTTTTAGTGAAAACAAAATGGTGCAATTATGAGGTACTTTTTTATAATTCCGAATTTGGAATTGTACAAAAATAACAAAAGTTACGTAATTTTCAAAATCTTAATAGGCGTTAAAACACGCTAATACCTTCAACATCAAACCTTACTTTATAAACAACTTTTAAAAAATAAGAAATTTAAAAAAAGAACTCGTGTCTCTTTAGCTTGCAGTCCGCCATTGTTTTCCCGCGCCTTTTGTCATCCAATTCAACCAACAAAAGTTGACCCACCTTAGGTCATTCACCCGAACTATTTTTCTAGCTTCCGAACTAAGTGGGAGGTCGCGTTACACTGGTCACTTATTGTTGGACTCGAGCGCCCTCTACTGGAGCACTGTAGAGGCAGCGTTTGTGAGGACAGCTATGAGCCTTGAGATATTTCCGATAAATTCCTAGTCTTTGTTAAATATTAATTTTTATTAGGAATAGTTGGAAATCCTCCTTCGTCGAGATATAGCGGAAATTCCAATGAATGATAAGACGATTTATTGAGTCTCTATAATAAACTGAAGGGTTTATCATTTTCCTTGGAAAGGAAAATTATGGAAATGAGCCTATTGCTTCAGAGAAAATGTAATAACTTGACATATTATCTGTCTACGTTGTAGACCAATCTTCTTTTAGCTTATTCAGTAGGTAAAATAAATATATAAGGTACATTGACAAAACATACCTAATTATATTTTATTTTCATGAAAATGAAAATAGCTAATTTATGAAAACAACAATTGTGACCTATATTGAAAGGAGTCCAATTCTAATCAGATCAAGTTAATCGGCAAACAACAAATGGACTCGAAAATTAACTAGAAGTCCCGAGCATTCGGGAAAGATAACAAGTTTCGCAATAAGCGAACAAATGAAGCGGACCGCACAATACTGTCTTTGCAGTGTTGTTCATTGGGACACTCGTAAATAGGGTTGTACAGTGTCCCAGTAAATGACCCTTGGTATAGTATTATTTAAATATTTATTTTAAAGATAAATGATTAAGCAATTGAGCATTTAGATAAAGAAGGAAATTCTTATGCACGTAATTTTTTTTACTTGGCCTGCTGAGAAGAAGTGCCGGAAGAAACTCAGCAGATGCCTTACTATCAAGTCTTATAACGATCTTAAAACCAGTTTGTAAGTGAGATGCCGCCTTACATGATGTAGGGCGACATCTCCTTTACTCACGCGTTTTAAGATTGCTATAAGACTTGATAGTAAGGCCTCAGGTAGCCTTTAAAAATATATGATTGGCATTACATAAATGTCAATGTATTTATACATAGGGTAAGTTCGCCGGTTCGCGTCCATCGCCCGGTTCGCGTCCACTTTTTTTTTAAATCCTCGAAAATAAGTAAACTGCTACATCAATCAAAGGAAAAATCATTACCCCTTATACCTGTATGTTTAATAGGCTAGCACATATAAACAAAAAGTCCGTACGTCAAACCAAAATAAAATGAAAAAATAATTTGTCCTTGCTGTTCAACGAAAAGTGCGCGAACGCGGGATTTTAAGAAAAAAAATAGTGTGCAGCGGCGCGTTCGATGGTAAGTATTTTATTGTTTCATATGTATTTTGGGAAACTTAAATATTTTTAAACTTTTATATTGAAAAGAGGAATAATATTACTTAAGAATTTGTTTATGTTTTTTATATTTAACTAAGAAAATAAGGTGGACGCGAATTACTACATAAAATTTTCAAAATTTCCACTTTGCGTCCGGGTGGACGCATACTATAAACATAATAGACCAAATTGCGTCCACTATGTATTTTTGTTTAAAACAATTGACTTTCTTGTACAAATAGTTTAAATGCTTACATTCTTAAATGAAAAGTGAATATAATTTCTAAACCACTTATTTTGCCTTCTTTTTGATTTTCTGGCAGTTACCGCGACGTTGGTTCTTTGGTGTCCTTAGACGACGAAAGAATTCTCCCATTGGAAGATATTGCATCAAACCAATATTAAGTGATGAAAGGAAACTCTCGCGAAGGAACTTACTCCAGAAATTCCTTTGACTTCATCATCAGCACCAACTGTATGGCTGCCATCTTTTATACCCTCAGAGTCTTTATTACAACCATTTTCAGCCACTACACAAAAAGAAACCACTGATTAATTTAAACACCTGTATTTTTTAACAATTCCGGAAAAGATAATCCCAGTACTCCAGCAACCATACCTTCTGCTGCATGAAGAAAGTAGGTATTAGGAAAGAAAAGCAGGAAGCGCATTATTATTAACCAATACTGATCTTAGATTAAAATTAGGTTTCGTCCATTGCTGTGGAAGGGTGGAGGGGGTCCTTAAAAAATAACGCAATTTCACAAGGGGGGGAGGGGGCGTAGTAATATATTATGTTTATTTTGTTTCCGGCAAATATGTTGTGATGTGAAGACATGAATAATAAAATTATGTTCATCTAGTGTTGTAGCGTGGGGAGGGGGGGGGGTCTTAAAGCTCATGTATCACCAAGGGGGAGGGGTGTCAAAAATGGCCTAAAAATACATCACATAATAAATGGACGGCAACTTAACATACATAGTTATCTAATTTTAAGTTCATTCATTGTTGAGAATTATTATTTAAAATGATTACAATGTTAATTTTTAATTAAAATTTATATTCTTAAATAAAGACACTGATAGAATACAATCTTTCTTTTAATTTTTCTTCATATCACCTCTATAATCCTTTACTAAACTGGTGGACGCAAACTGGTCCATGGGTGGACGCAATCTGGATTTTCGTGGACGCAAACTGGGAAAACGCTAAATTCCGATATTTTAATTTTTTTCTAATAAATACAAAGTGTTTTAAGCAAATTTGAAAGTTAATCTTAAAATAGACTATATAGTGAACTTATTAAATAATTTTGAGATAGATACTAGTGCTGGGTTATTTTTATTTTCGCCGTCAAACTTGGGAACTGCACTAAATGGACGCAAACAGGCGAAATGACCCTAATTAGGTATTTGTACTCAATTCATATTTCTTATTCGTGATTATTTCAAACCAACAGTTACTAAAATTTTTGTCTACGATAACTATGTTGTACGCGCAAAGTATGAATTGGCTGCTGCGATACAAGAAATCTTCGCTACAGAATTGTTTTTTTTAAATGTAAAAAAAAATGTTAAAAAAAAACAATAACTGCCAAAGCGTGTATGTATTAATAAAATTAAACCCAAAAAATATACCTGAAAGATAAAATAAAATGAAATCGCTTTATAAGTTGGGTCAATCATAAATTGTGTCCCAATAATTGACCCGTTAGTCTTAACTGCAAGTTCTAATTGCCAGTAAAGGCCGAGGGATAGATGACAAATGTTTTATGGCTTAGATTATCACGGACATATTATGTGATTTATAGTCAACTAGATTTAACCCCCGGCTTTGTCCGTGTTTTTAAGATTCCAGTTTTATCCCATGGGAGCATTTAATCGGGATCTAAGTATCACCTAAGACAACCCATACCAAATTTCATTAAGGAACCTGATGGCGCATGGGTAAGTTAAGCAACTGTTGCTCGGATGGGTGACCGAAAAATTTAATCTCAAGCTTCTTCATGCTTCAAAAGGCACGTTAAGCTGTTGGTCCTGCGCTTGATCTCTCTTAGGTCGTGTCAGATTGCTGTCCGACCAAACTATGAGATGAGGGAATAGGGAGTGCACCTGTGCTTGAGCACTCACTTGTGCACTAAAATATAATTTTCCTGCTTACCTGGTTGATCGTAAAATCGACCACCATGGTTGAAAACGGCCGGGAGGGTATTATTATTACATAATATACGTTGCGTTGTGTTGAGGGATGATTTGTGAACTCTCCCGTCGTAATAGAATATTACATGGTACAGTTGCGGCATTGTTACTTAATTTTCATTAAACTACGAAATAGTCGAGCAATGGCTACTAAAATCTAGAATAATATTTAAAAGACATATGACTTTATTTTACTTTGGTGAATTAAATAGGCTCCGAAACTTGTGAACCGATTAATAAATATAAAAACACATTCCCAGGGACACCGACGTATAGCTACGGACGAAGCAGCTGGTGGTTTGTTTTTGTTTTTCCTTTTTTATAGCAGATGCGGCAAACGAGTGCGCGTGTCGCCTGATGGTAAGCGATCACCGCCGCCCGTGGACAAATTGGACATCCGCGACACCAGAGACATCGTCGATGCGTTACCGGCCTTTAAGACCCCATACCATACCATCCCCAACTGAGCTCTGGCGACCTTACTCACCAGCAGAAACATGGCACAACAGTTACGACGTGATTTTTCATTGTGGTCTTCTATAAGGTGGAGGTACTCCCCCAGACTAGAGGCTCGTTCGATCGGAAGTTCCACTTAGCCCTAAACTCTCTTAAAATTCTTCTTGTAAAAAAATATTATTGTAGAATCACATCTTAAAACGGGACACCGTACATGCCCCACACTAAGTACCAGCTATAATATCCACATGTGCCTACCGCGACAATAGTGCGAATAGTGCGTATCTGACTAACTAACAGCGATTTCGGACAAAGAAATGAAACTGGACTATCACCATCTCCCACACGTGTTAGGATACTAAATAAACAATTGTATATTAACAGAAGGTGTATCAGGAGGTTATTTATTTATTTATTAATAAATCTTATTGTTCTTATCCATTTAAATAGCCTTGTCCTTTCCAATTTTTTTGACGACCCGCTTGGTGTAATGGTTAAGATGTTGCCTATTACGCAAGAGGTCGCGGGTTCGATCCCCGCACAGGACAAACATTTGTGTGCATGAACATGTCTGTTTGTCCTGGTCTGGGTGTCATATGTATCTACATATTTAAGTATATTTGTAATACCACTGTTGATTCCGATGTCTGTAACACAAGTGCCTAAGCTACTTAACACGGAGTCAGATCAATGAATGTGATGTTGTGAAATATTTATTTATTATTATTCATTTAATTTTATTGATACAATTACATATTATAACTACAATAATACACTTATTAGAATCACTCTTCGTTTTGATGCCTTCGAAGACAATAAGAATTTAAATCTATGGGTATGGGTATATAAAGCAGTCAAGCGTTTATGTTAAAGCTCTTAACTCCGAGATCGATCTTGAGAGCAAACCTAAAATGCTACTCTAATATAAAACAGCATCTCAAGTTCGCTCTCAAGATCAATCTCAGAGTTGAGAGCGATTTATAATACGAGCCTTAAGCGCAGTGATTGGCAGGTATCTTACACCGGAATTAAAAGGGTACCGGCTAAACGACGAAAATCGTGTAAACGATTGGACCAGCCAGGAACTTCTTAACCCACTAAATCATAACCTGTAAGTATCAGCAAAATACTCACGTAAAAGAGTAATAATATCCCCATCAGTCTATTGATATCAGCGGCGTACACGTGTGCCCCCTTCAGTCCATCACGGCTTACCCTGATCCTCACCGAATTGGAGATTTACCCACCTTACCCCTGACAAATTACACACGCAATTTGTCACCGGATTTGAGACTCTATGTCAAGGAGATTAGGGGTTATTGATACTGACGCATTGAAGATGCAATGGATAATAACTGCTGATGTGTAAAATTATTTTTGGGGTCTATATACGTTTTACGACAATAAAGGATATAGTACCAGTGTGAATGTCAAGGAATTAGAAAAATACCAGCTACTTGAAATACACAGAAAGAGATTTTAGATCCATTGAGAAACTAATTTTCTATACAAAACTTAGAAAATAACCTCGTTATAATCAATAGACTGGCAAAAGCTGGTAAACTGAAAAGAAAGCGGTGACATATGTCGTCGGCAATAGATTTAATACAAAACATATTTTACCAACACAGGATTGAATCCAGAACTCGAAGATAACAGCGTAGGTCTTAGCTAACGAGGCGTAAACTAAACTATAAATCATAATCAAACTAGCTATCAAGTAAATCTTCGCGATTGACTCAACTTTAGTCCTTAACTTACAAGTTACATCTAACCGGGGAAATTGATTTAAACAAACATTATTTGAGCTTAACGGCTGACTGCACCCCCTTGCAAATATTGGGGATTAATTGACGATTTATGCGCAGTTAACTCACCTTTGATGGAGAGATTAGTACGTGAAATATGTACTTACTCATTTCGTTTCACTCGAAGAGTCGAAGCTCCGGGTTTGGTGAACTATACCTATCTTTATAATTCTAATTATTCTGTCAATTCAATCAATCAAGGTAGGTAAACGTCATGTATAATTAGGCTAATAAAAATAGAATGATAAGGAAATCGGTTATCGCAACGATCAGAACAAAACCAAGTAGCACAAGAATTTGTGCATCATCTTCTACACTAATCTATCTACATAAAGAGGATTTTTTTCTTCTTGTGTACATGTGTCAAGAAAAAAACTTTAAATGACAAAGATACGCGTGGATGAAATAATTAAGATTTGTTCGTTCTATTGTATACATATAATTACTCGTACATATTACTGAAACCAAACCGTTTCGCTCCACCCAAGCATAGCTTAAAGTTGCATCTAAACTTAAGCTTTAATTAACTGCATCTAGCGGTGGATACTGGCGGGCGGCAATTACAGAAACTTCGCCCATTTGCATGTTACGCCGGAACTTACTTCGCAGACGTCAGTGCTACTTCCGAATTAGGAACGTTTTGAATTCTTTCGAACTTCGCCGTATTTGAATCATACGGCCAGTATTTGGAAGAATGAAAACTTTTTGGATGTTGTTTTGTGCCAGCATTGATTCTTAAAATTATAACCAACGAGCCTTCCACCCGCGCGTAATTTGTTTTTTTTTTTTTATATCATCCCTTCCCCCTTATTTTCGGGATCAAAAGTACCCCTATGTTCACCGGGGAAAGTGTAGCTACCCAACAGTGTAAGAATTATCCAAATCGGTCAAGTCGTTTTAGAGTTTAATCGTTACATACAAAACTTTCCTCTTTATAATATTAGCGTGTAGATTATGAAATCATGTGTTACTCTAAGTAGTCATAATTTTTTTGTAATGATTTGTAATATACAACCTTTTTTTGAAGTATGTGTATTGCGCCAAAATTATACCTTTTTATAATGTCCACCACAGGCTTTTTATTAAATAGTTAATTTTTGATTTTCTGGACAGTCATTCACAAGAAATTTTTTCCTTTATTCTCTTTGGACCATTCCAACAACGCGCACAAACAAGTTTATTATTTCAAGACTCTACTATTTCATGCCAATAAGACACCAGCATTTTCAAAAGCGCACATTACTCGCTAGCAAATCCTCAATCCCCGATTTCACAAGAATAATTTCATCTCCAAGTGATAACAGTGTCATCTGTGAACAAAAAGCGCCTTCCCGTATCTCTGGAGCCCTGGGCACATAAATTGGAACATGGATCGAACCGGGAACACCTCGCACTCGGGATAAATTGAAAGTAAATCCTACAAGCTAAGGTTTATGCGTCGGCGAAGTTTGCTTGACTTTATGCCTTTTTATTTTAACAACTTCGTATTCCTTGCATTTCTTGATTCAGGATGGGTAATAATGTATGATGTCCCTTAAATCTCGAATAAAGAACTCTAATGTTTACCTTAGTGGAGTGGTGGTAAATCTGTGTCAGCGAGAAACTCTTTTGAAATGTGAAATGATATACTATACATACTACTTTTTGGCATGGTGATCATAGGAGAGTCACTCTTTAGCTTTATTAACAGCATTGATGGGGCAGCTGTAATGATAGAAAGGTAATATCTACTTATCGCAAAAAACCATTTCCCATATATTTGGTAGGTGTATTTACTAAAAAAAATAAAAAAGATTTAATGGCAAATGATTCTGTTTCATGTACGGATCAAAATACTTTATGGGAAATTTAAGGTTTGAGTACCAGAATTATCGGAAATCGCAAAATACTTTTCTTCCAAAGCTTCTTTCCGAAACAGACCCGCAATCACCAATTAACCTTAAAAGGGGATCAAACCCACGTCTCTACGTTGGTTGGTAAAAACAGTACATTGGGCGAAATTGTAACAACTAAGTACATTAACTACACAAAAGAAGATAGACACATAAGTTTCAATTTGTAGTAGTTTAAATGTAATTAAACGGGGTCTAAACAAAGCAGTGTTAAACAGAATGGTAATGTCATTAGCTGAAGTGAATTCAGCAGTTAGCGGGCGAACGAAAACTGCATTGAAAGACGACTTATGCCGGAATCGGTAGATAATGCGAAACAATCTTGCACTTAATGTCTTGAAATTGCGCCAGTTAATTAGAATAGAGACTTATCTTTACAAATATGCCAAAGCTTAAGAACTGTTAAGCTTTGGCATATTTGTAAAGATAAGTAACAAAGTAACTACTTTGTTTGTTTGTTTGAACACTATAATCTCAGGAACTACTGATTCGAATTGAATTCCCATAAATAGGCAAGTCTTACGATTTCAGTTGCGGAGGGCATTGGGTCGAATGCAGGAAACGCATCTGCGATTTTTGTGCAGTTGTTGATGTCCATGGGAAGCGGTGAACACTTTCCATTAAGTGACTCTCTTTTTCGTTAGCCTTCCTAAAAAAACAAAAAAAAAATACTTTTATGGACTACCACAGGATTGTCCACTGGGCAGAAATGTGTCGTAAGCAGCCAATAGGATTTTGGCCTTAACACGTGATCAATCACAGCTTGAAATGCTATTGGCTACTTACGACACAGCACACAGCAAACATCTTAGTTTTGGTGAGTCTCACTCATTGATATGCAACAACCCAAGATGCACAGTCTCGAACAAAAGTAACAGCCAATACTTCACCAAAAAATCGGCAAATCTATGTTTGTAGGTGAAGTCAAACTATGGACATTATTATTTGCAAATTAAATCATTGGATTAAGGAGTGTTTGAAATGGCGATGACGCGGCGGATGACGCAAGACTGTTTGAAATAAGTGCACTCTGCACTTATTTTTAGGGGACGTTTTTGAGACGTTGATTGTGTTCATTGGGTTTTTGTTCATTAATTGTCTCACTATTATTGTCGATCGTTTCCTCAATACCGCGCGGTGGCCAACCAGCGTAATTACTTAACGGCGGTGATTCAACACCGCGACCGTTCAACATCCAATTCATTTGCAGGGATTTGGGAAACTGCTACGAGAGTAAGCGACTATTTAACCATTTCTTGCTTACGCACTTAATAGCAACAGTATTAAGTGGAGATAAATAATTAAATACAGTTAATTTACAATTCTGTTTGTTCTAAGTTACTTAGAATTGTTTGGAATACAGATAGATACTTACTAACTAATTTCAGATGGCTTCAATTTATGTTCACATCAAAAATCTTTGTCAACTTTAGGGTTAAATTAAAAACAGGGTTAAGTACTTAGTTAACCAAGCAATTTTACTAAGGTACAGTAAGCAATTTCTATACTTACAGGATTGCAGACAGACGAATATCCGCCTCTTAGCGGATATTGAGGCCATAAAGTTAGCGACAGGAAGGAAGTTCTAGAAATACCTAGGTACCTATGCGTGCTTTAAAAACCGTGTTCCTTCAAATAAAGCTATACTATAGCATGTAAGAAGGTACCTAACTACATAGCTTAGCACGTTCTGAAAAGTGAAATGTTAGTATGGTTTGAGAAAATGTTTATTGCGAAGATCAATGCTAACCTTTTAGGTGCCCATTTTACTGGAAACTAGCGGCTACCTGCGAATTCTTTCACTTGGATTTCGGTTTCCGCAAACATACTCATAGTGTTATATTAAAGTCTTCCTCGAAAAAGGGAAGAATGAAAATTTCAACACAAAAATATCAATATATAATTTTTCAATTCCAATGGGTAGTTCCTGAGATTTTCGCGTTCAAACAAACAAACTCTTAAGCTATAATAAAGCTGTAGAGTTTGTTGGTTAGGTATGGCTTTACCATAAAATATGTGACATTTTGCTGAACGCTATTTTCCGAGCCCTTCCAAAGGCGGGAAATTCATTGCAATCGAAAATCCTTTGATTCGCGCGCGTTTTCGAACGCCCGTTCGTTCGCGTCGCGGAAATAAGGTTTATTTCACTTTTTAAACAAATCTTGTTTGCCGGATTTATTTGTTTCGTGTTGAAACTTCTTTGTTCTGTCGTTCTCTGTTTTCTCTGAATAGTGAAGAAATGGGTGCAATTTAATTTTGTTTACTAATAACAATAGAAATATTTACACATAAATAGGTCGTTTTCACTATTTTTCATTGTCATCGTCGACACTACTAGCCTCCCCCATAGATGGATAGGAAGATCGAGCCTAAACCACCATGCGAAATCGGTGCGGGTTGGTGATTAAGGGTTATAAATGTGAATTTTGACAAGCCCGTTTGTCTAGTTGTTAGAGGCTATGAAATCAAGGAATCGTGGGTTCGAATCCCAAGTATTTAATTACTTTATCTATTTCTAGGCTAGGTAAGTGTTGAGTTACGAGTAGTCCCAGGAATTATTTATATATTGTTCTATCGGAGTTATAAATCTGTTACATGTTAGTCCAAGGCAAATTATTTATTAATGACAACTACTGCTTAAGCCGCTGTTTTATATTAAAAGCAAAACAAGATTAGATTTTTTCCTGTTGTGCACTGACGATTTGATTGGTGTCTGTCATCATAATACCAATGAATAAATAAATAAAAATCATTCTTTACGAGAGTGCAGACAAAAGGTGTTTCATTCTAAAATGACAAACGTATCTTGCACCCTTCCCAAAACCGATAAACGTGACAAACCCTCCACTCAACCCTTAACAGAGATAATAACATCCTCGCAGAATCCATCAATATCCGTGAAATTCATAAAATCCCTTTGTAGATTTATCAGGGGCGTGACGTATTGCCTTCCGCGATTCCGCCCGCCGAGCATCACGTGATTCGATTTACTTTTTAAACCGAATCGTTCAATAGTTATTAAGGGTCAGGCCTTTCGAGCAGTGTTGTGCATTATTCGTTTTTAGGGTTCCGTAGCCAAAATGGCAAAAAAACGGAACCCTTATAGATTCGTCATGTCTGTCTGTCTGTCTGTCTGTCTGTCTGTCTGTCTGTCCGCCAGTCTGTCACAGCTACTTTTTTCCGAAACTATAAGTACTATACTATTGAAACTTAGGGAGTAGATGTATTCTGTGAACCGCAACAAGGTTTTTACACGAAAATAGAAAAAAAGAATAAAAAAATGGGAGGTCCCCATAGTTAGAACTGAAACTAAAAATATTTTTTTCCATTGAACATATACGTGTGGGTTATCAATGGATAGGTCTTTAAAAATTATATTGAGGTTTCTAAGCTAATTTTTTTCTTAAGTGAATACTTTGCGTGACAGACTCTTCCAAAGTGGAAAAAAGTGTGTCCCCCCCCTCTAACTTCTAAAGTAAGAGGATGATAAATCTGAAATAAATATATAATGTACATTACCATAAAAACTACCAACGAAAATTGGTTCGAACGAAATCTATTCAGCAGTTTTTTTAATACGTCAAAAATAGAATTTGTACGGAACCCTCAGTGCGGGAGTCCGACTCGCACTTGGCCAATTTTTTTAATCTATAAAAATACAAAGAAAAGAAACTAAGATAAACTATTAAATTGTACAAGACAAGTTACTCTCGTCAGTAAAATCCATATAGGTAAGCTTAGTTAGTACGAGTAGGTATAAAATTATTATTGCACAAGTACCAATTAAAAATAAGGCATGTGTGTTTGATGTTTGAAATACATCCTACATAGGTGTACATGCCTACTCAATTCAATATGAATGGTTACGTACTAAGAAAGCTAATAAAAAAGAAATTACCTATATTTATTGAAAAATATAGTTAAGTAGGTACAGTCTGGAGTGCAGAGTGTAGGTAGGGCAATCAATCTCTAACTAAAAGCTACTGGATGTTATTAGAGGCTCTACAAAAGAATATCTTCAAAGATTTATACGCAACGAAATAGGTCGTTTTTAACAAAACCTTTTTGCAGTCACGACCCGAAAACTTGGATCTATCTGCGCCACTAGAGCCGACTATTATCCGATCCAGTGGGCCGAAAACTAGCATTCTTATGTAAAACGGTTTCCGAACTCAAATGCTTTCAGTTCGAAAACATGCGTATTCAAAGCACGCTTTCCAATCTCGCCGCGTTGATTCGCCGATGTTTTTGGACGGGTCATCAGACCAGATTGGCGGGAAAAGTCATTTTGTTTTTTTACTTTTTTATTGTTGATTGGTTTCGCGGTTTGCGGTTACAGCCAGTGTTATAGTTATTTTTAGAAAAAGGTTTTATTAGGTGCTTCTGTTTTATGGCTCAGTGTAATGTAAACTCGATTCTACATATGTCACAAAAACTTCCCCAAAACACGGGAATGATGTTAGTGATACACATGTGCGACACCACTATGATTATTGCAGATTTTTATAGGTAACGCCATTCTATGGAACAGCTCATTCCACAACCGCATGCTCGTCCACGTTGTATCGTCTTAGAAAATAAGTCGCAAAAAATATACATAAGATAACTGTAGACACCATTATGATGACCCTTATCCATTAAGATTATGAATCATAAATAAATTGAGTTAAAGTTTATCATGTTAGTTATAAATTCTTGGTCTATGTAACTAGGTAGTTAATGTTGAATTACTGATTTAAACGTCCATAACATTTTATCGTCCTTCTCGAATATCTCCGCAGACTGAGAGGAAATTGAATCATTATCACTGTCTGTCATCTACCTACTTAACGAAGTTCTCAACTGCAATTCAGATGTTACATCGAAAAACTCATTTGAATTTGAATATTCTGGTAGCGAAAAACATAGGTACTTACTTAACATCAATATTAAATATTCCAATTGGCAGTATCTTTTGGAACCCTCGTAGTTACGACGTTGTCTCTTTGTTTTTATGATATCAGAAACCTCATTTGTTTTGTGGGTGAACCCGAAAACTTGTCCAGAAGTGTGACTTCTTCGACCCTCGAACACCACAAATATTTTCATTTTCATTTAAATAAAAGTTCATCATTTGGAATCACTGCATTGTCAATTGTAGTCCAGTAATTTTAGCAATTTTGATCCACGATCTGCGGAATAATTCCTAGTGAGCTGAATTTTTGTACACACCTTTATTGTGATATTGTAATAATGATGTGAAAAATCGACATTGCTATCGTGCCGGCTAAAAAAGTTATAGGGGTCCAAACGTCACGAAAATCAGTTTTTCGCAAATATCTCGCGATCTATTGCTCAGAGGTCAATAATGGTTTCATAAAAGTTGTTCGTCGTAAAATTATCTACAAAAAAGGTTGGATCGGTGAGCCCGTTCTTGAGTTATAAAGTGACAAAAAAAATTGCCACTTAGTTTTTTATAGTTGATATTCCTATTTTCCTGACTGTACTAGTATTACAAGAGAGAGGGCGCCACCGCCTCGATAAACATCGGCTGTGTATTTATTTTCTCCAAAAAATAGTTAATATGGATTGGAGTGACTTGTGTAGTGCTTGTAGTACTCAGTGGTATACAAATACTGGCTGGAAGTGTTGGCAGCTATATTACGCTGTTATTGAGTGCGTGAAAAACATTTTTGTGATTTATGATCAAGATTGAGCAAAACTTGTGATTGTGCCCCTAAACCACCCTAAGCGTAAAAAAAAAGCAGTGTTGGTGTAAACAACATTTCAATTGAGAGTGTAACTATTAATATTCTCGAGAAATGAAAAAATGTTTATAATTATTTTCTTAGTGAGGGTATTTTGTATATTGCCTTTCCCGTCTGTATTTGAACCGTCTGTTAGTGATAACGCACAAGCAGTCTATTGATCAGTTCCCAAAATTCGACATGTATCAGCGGAAGCGGCTGGACTAGTGGCAACGTGCTCAAGACGCTTGTACGATTCCGAAGAGGCCCATAGATCGGATCCATAGTGAACATTAAACATTTCCCCCTTTTTTTTTTTGTGGATATTAATTTTTGTGATTAAGCAACTGTTCTGTTTTTTTTTTTTTTTTTTTCCCCATTTTATTTGTTTTTTTTTTTTTGGTTTAATTATATTATCTTTGACATATAATAGTAAAATATAACTTTTTATGTATTTTTTGTTTTCTTTTGTATTGACATAGATTTTGTAATTTGTTATTGTGATGTACATATAATTTTTTTTTTTCTTTTTTGACATATTTTTGTTACTTTATATTTTGATGTGACTTTGGTTTGACATTATGATTGTATTAGATTTATGAGATTTTGAATTGGCCTTTTTTTTTTTTGCCTACTTACCTAATGTAAGTATTTTTAATTGTAATGTGTTTTTAATGGTTCATTTTGTACGTCATTTTACTGTTTCTTGCCGTTTGTATTTATTTTTATTTTTTTATTTTTGAAGTTCAGCCAATATGAATAGTGTACCGGCACAGTTTACTTGCCCTCACTGTCCGGGGTCTTCCCGGGTTTTTTCCGCTCACGGGTTGAAGGTGCATGTTGGCCGCGTGCACAAGCGTGTGCGTCGTTTGGATGTGGATCCGCCATCTTTGGCAGCTACCAGTTCCTCTACTACCACGAGTCAGGGGACGCCGGCTTCTCCGTCTTCCCTGGATCAGCTCGGTTCTTTAAGGGGAAGAATACCAGTACTCCGGCACATTCCTAAGGGTGCTCGGAGTCAAGCGGCTGGCAGGCTGAGTGAAATCATAGACTCGTGCGTCATTAAAAATGGTATTGGAGAGTGGGCGGTTCTTCTTTCTTTCGCGTACACGGCTTTGAGAGTGCCTTCGAGGGAGTCACCCGGAAACATGACTACAAAAGTTAAGGCTAATGTTGTTTCGTTGCATTTGGGTGATGCTTGCGATCTTTCCGAGTCTGCATTTACCGCTTCTCGCTCTTTTAAAAAACAAATTGAGTCCAAAGTGTTCGAGGGTGATATGAGGGGTGCTGTCCGTCTTTTGTTGTCTGAAGATTCTTTCGCACAGCGGGATTCCAGTACATTGTCGGCATTGCAGCATAAGCATCCAAGTCCATCGCGTCCTCTCAGTTTCCCCCCTGACCCGGGTCTTTCATTTGCTGCGAAGACAGTTACGGTAGACGACGTGATTGTGGCACTGAGTTCTTTTTATGGCGGTTCGGCGGCAGGCTTGGACGGGATCCGGCCGGGGCACCTTAAAGAGTTGTCCTCTGTGTCGGCGGGAGAGAGTGGGCGGCGTCTCCTGGAATCCTTGGCTAGGCTGGTAAATTTCTTGCTCAGCGGTCAGGTGAATCCTATTGTGTGTCCTTATCTGTACGGGGCCTCTCTTTTTGCACTAGCCAAAAAAGATGGTGGCTTAAGACCAATAGCGGTCGGGAGCGTTTTTCGGCGTTTGACAGCTAAATTGGCTTGCTGGGCCGTTAAAGAGGACATGGCCGAATATCTACAGCCACACCAACTGGGTTTTGGGACACGCTTGGGATGCGAGGCTGCCATTCACGCGACGCGTGCCTTTGTTACAAATCCGTCGAACAAAGAGTCAATAGTGCTGAAGCTGGATATTCGCAATGCATTTAATACCTTGGAAAGAGACATTCTTTTGAGTGAGGTTATGGACAAAATTCCCTCACTCTACCCTTTTCTTCACCAGGTTTATAGACTCCCGTCCAATCTTTTGTTTGATAGCAATGTTATTCTTTCAAAGGTGGGAGCTCAGCAAGGAGATCCGCTTGGTCCTCTAGTATTTAGTTTGGCTATTCATAAGGCCATACGTGATCTTAAATCTGCTCTCAATGTGTGGTACTTGGACGATGGCACCATAGGAGGCGAGCCAGAAGATGTGCTGCAGGATCTGGAGACCCTAATTCCCCGCCTTAAGGACCTGGGTCTGGAGGTAAATGCTTCTAAGTGCGAGTTCTTTCCGTGCGGTATGGAAGCTCGTATGCATTTTTCAAGGTTTGCATGTCTTCTCCCCGGCCTCAGAGAAATTTCGTCTGCTGATCTTCACCTTTTGGGATCCCCAATATTTCTTTCGGCGGTCCCCGGGGCCATCAATGCTCGAAAGCGGCTTCTCCAGACCGCCCACGATCGTTTGGATGGTCTTTCCGCGCATGTGGCGATTTCTTTATTGCGTATGTGCCTGGCCCTTCCAAAGGTCATGTATTTACTTCGTACCACTCCAACGTGGCTGTGCCCGGAGGAAGTTACCTCGTTTGATGATTCTTTGAAGTCGGTAGTAGAGTCAGTCCTCAACGTATCTCTGGATGACAACAAGTGGAGTCAGGCAGCTCTGCCAATTCGTTGTGGTGGTATCGGGGTACGGTGCGCACGCGATGTCGGCCTTCCAGCATTTCTGGCTTCTGCGCATGGGGTTGCGAATCTTGTCGCTATTTTACTTAAATCCGATGATGGCCCGGATAGCATACCCTTTGTGTCTGATGCTGGTTCTGCATGGTTGGCTCGCAGCGTGGGTGCATCGTTTCCTGAAGAAAAGCACCTCCAGCGAGCGTGGGATGAGATAGGGGTGAAGCTGCTCCAAGATCGTTTATTGGGGATCGCAACGGGGGCTGATAAGGCTAGGTTGTTGGCTGTTTCGCAACCTGAATCAGGAGCGTGGTTACAGGCGATACCGTCGCCTCATTTGGGCACCCTTATTGATGATGATTCTCTGCGGGTGGCAGTGGCTTTTCGCTTGGGCTGTAAGGTGTGTGAACCTCACATATGCACCTGTGGTTCCATGGTGGAGGCCAATGGTCATCACGCATTGAGTTGTCGTCGATGCACTGGACGGTTTCCTAGACACCACGCTCTTAATGACATAATTAGGAGGGCCCTTGTTTCTGCAAATGTACCGTGCGTGCTTGAGCCCCCAGGACTGTGCAGATCAGACGGAAAGAGGCCAGACGGCCTGACTTTGGTGCCGTGGAAAAATGGCAAGTGCCTTATATGGGACGCAACCTGTGTAAGTACGGTTGCTGCCTGTCACCTCCGTCGTGCCGTCTGTTCTCCGTCAGCCGCTGCGGAGGAGGCAGCTATGGGGAAAAGATTAAAGTATGCCGAATTGGAGTCACTATACCATTTTGTGCCGGTTGCGGTGGAGACTTTGGGTAGTTGGGGCAATGAGGCGAAGGTCCTAATAAAGGCGATAGGGCAAAGGCTGAACGAGGTGACCGGTGACTCCCGCTCCGGATCGTTCCTTGTGCAGAGGTTGGCCATTGCAATCCAGCGTGGAAACGCAGCGAGTGTAATGGGGACCTTTGCTCGAGGAGCGTTAAGGAGTGGGTTATTTTAGTTATAAGTTTTTTTTGTATTGTATTGTTAGGTTATTTAATTATGTAAAAACTACTTTAAGTTTTTATTAATTTTATGTTAAGCCTCTTTTATAAGTATAGATTATATTAGGATGAATTGGTTGCAGTTGAATATGATTATGTAGTAGTATAAATTATGACATATGTATTTATAATGTATTATTGTTTTGTAGTTTAATAACCCAAAATGTATTTTATGGTTTTGTTTATTATGCTTGTATTTCTGTGTGATTCAAGAATTTATACTAAACTAGAAAAAATATTTAAAAAAATATGTGAAAAAACATAAAAACCGTGATAAAAACCAAAATCCCTGCTTAAAATTTGTTAGCAAAGTCACTGGGCTCTTTGGAGTACGATAAATATCCTAAGGGTATTAAATTAAAAATAAATGTTTTCTAGTACATATTCGAGAGTCATTGAAACCAAAGATCGACTGATTGAGGGCTTAAAAAAATAACAAATAATTTAAATGCTTAAAAAAAAACAAATTGTACAATAAAATCACGATTACTTTTTACGTGTAAAGGAACGGCAACTGTGGTATCGTTTAGAAACACTAAAATGGAGAAGTAAATGTTACTTCATGTGATTTATAAATTATTTTTAATCCTAAAAAATCTATTTAAGTTTCCTTTTTCATTTAATTACGGATAGAAAGTAATTAGAAACGTTTTAAATTAAAATAACATATTTTTATTCGATACAAACATTTAGAAACAATCACTATTATCACAAAGATTTGCTTCTTTGGTGATCAAATAATTTGATGAACAGTTTTAAGGTTTTATTCACCATTGAAACATCACAATCTTAGATCATAATAAAAATCTCAAATCAATGACACTCCCTGAAATCACATGAACACGAAATGTCAAATCACGGTCGCACCGTTTCCGAACGAAATTTGCAAACGTCAAAGACGAGCACTTGCGTGTGCTTGGTTTCGCAGAGTATTTAATTAAAATAATCACAAAATCCGTAGTAAAATATCGTGTTGTGACTACAAGTTATGGCTGGGAAGCTGAACAAATTCGAAACACCCAGCTCCGCTAGCTCAGATAGGTAATACGTGTGTTTGTAACCTATCAAATTGTTTGTTTGCCCAGCTGGCTTCAGTCAATATAAATTACGGGGCATAAGTTAAATTTTTCAGTGTTGGCTTAGTCATCGCCGGGTTCATGGGAAGTTCTCACGTTCAGTGCTTTAGTGCTCCAAGTTTGAGGTTTAAGAGCTGTTTGTAAAATAACCTCTCTCGCTCGCATTGTGATTTATTTTTAGACATTATTTTAGTACATTGGCAAGCTTGAATGGTGTGAGTCAAGCACGTGTTCGACGGGCGTGTTGTTAAACACGTTGACTCGCATGAGAGATCGGGTCCGCGGCAAGCATGGACCCCGGGTCCCTCGTCATCGTGAACCCGTAAGATATTTAATACAAATATTGTTGTCACTAGCTGGTGCTTCGTTTCCGCTTCTCTTTTGTTATTTTGTTGCGTAAACTGAGTAATTACTCTTCGGTTCTTTCCATTCTCTCATGTAAACAATTCTTTAATCAACAGTTTCATTGCTTATATGGTTATAATGGTTTTTAAACAGCCTCAAACATTTTAACCTTATCATCTGTAGCAACAGTAAACAAATCAATAAAATCCAAATAATACCATGTAAGTTGTTCTATAATTGAAACACTGATTAAACTTTTGTTTACATGTGGAAATGTTTTAGATAAAAACCACACCCACACAGACTCCTTTATTTACACTTTCTTTTGTTTAGCACTAGAATCAAAATAGCACGGAGCAATAACATATAACGTAAACATCGACTGTGACCTTCAGAGATAACAGCTTCTATCGAGATCTGATAGCGTCAGTCATTTGCATGATAATTGACAACATTTAATTTTTTTCATGTGCTGTTTTTATTTTCTATTCTGAAAGATTTTCAAAAACTAAAACTTACGTATTTTTTCATTTTCGTTTATTTTCTTTCCTTTTTTTTAAATAAATTATTTAAAAACGACTTATTCTAAAAGAGCGTAAGTCAATGTCATGGGAGGAACGAACATTTTATCTTTGCTATTTTAAAAAATAAACTTGAATGACGGAAGTTCACACAAATGTTGCCAGGAGACTCTAGGGTAAATTCATGAAAAATGTTGTCCAAGTACCTAAAGTGCCACTTAAGTACCCAGTTCGTACTTTAAACTTACGTAAATAATGTTTTAGATTAAGATTTCATAAAGCTATAAAATTAAATCTGGTACATCAACTGAGTTATAATTTTTTCGCAATATTTAAAATCATGGGTTTTCCCCGATTGGCCAGGAGTTTTGCCAAGCCGGCAACACTCTATGAAAAATGTACACACACATGCACAGTTTTCTGTCAGTTTGACAAGAAACAGTGTCAAAGTTACGTTTCTTTTTTTTAATTCACGATGGCCGAAGCGAGACCAAGATAGACTGTGTGTGGATCCGACGAGCAATGAATTTGGAAACTTTTCAAAATAACTTTTTAGTTACGAAATGAAAAAAATTAAAACAATTTTTTCCGAGTCAATTTAGCGAAAATCTCGAAATGGTTTTTGAATTATAGTACCTTATAAAAAATTTAATGTTGTCAATTATGTGTAGATGTTATTAGGCAGTGACCTATGATAAGCACAACTGGTTTTTGTGATATTTTTTCCATTTATATATACTAGTTTTGACAAGAAAATATAATAAATAGGCTGGAAGCTTTTAGTGATTATTCAATTTTAATTATGTTTAGATAAAGTGAAACATTAAACTGATGAGATAATCTGCTTGATAAGTGGTAATTTTGAATGTAAAATTAAAATAACACATACATTAATAGTTCAGTACTAGTTATGAAACTCACCCATCATAATATGAATGTGTGTGCATAGTAAAAAGGGTAAATTAGCAAAAGACATATAGGCGTTTGTTTATTGACAAAGTGGCTGAAAAACCAATTATTTGAGATAATGTACCCTTACACTTATTGATAAAGATCAAAATGATACATGCCTGGTAAATATTATTTCAGACTGAAAGTGAATGGATAATCATAAAATAAATATGATCTTTATTTTGGTGCTTAAACAATCTTATTACCTCTGACTGCCTCAAGTGATTTATATTATGTGCACACTTTAATACAAAGCACCAATTTGCACATAAGATCTTTTCTTCACCTTTCCTACAGATATATATAAATAATAATTTATCGTACCTAACAGTCACCATGTTTTGCTACCACTTGAATGTACTGGTGTTGTTTATACATTTCTGGCGGGCCCCTTCTGGGTTATGCATGAATCTTGTACCGGGGGTCCAACCAATTTGTCCCACTGATGAAAATTAGTTTTTAGAATAAGAAGATTTCATCCTCTAAACTAACTTTTGTGTAAAATACAGCATAGAAATGTCCCCAGCATTTAAAGTTATGATAAAATATGACAACAGCTTTAGTATCTCCAACGATTTATGTTCATGAGCACATTGTTCAGACGTTAAACTCACGGACTAGTGTTTGTTGCATATAAATCCCTATCAATGAGTAGGTACACTCATAAAATTCAAGGACTTGGCTTTGTTTCGCCTATGTTTCAATAGGAAAGTTTTCTAGATACATCTGTTGGTTGTATTACTGTTTTAAAATGTTGAGTTATGAATGAATGTTGTAGCGAGCACAGGAAGGATATTTTCTGCATGTATTTTTTACAATAATTAGTTAGATGTCTTGTCTCTTAGATTTTTAATGAATGTTATTATAGTGTTAAGATATTCATTGATTTATCTAAATATGTAATACTAAGTAGAACAACTTGTGACTCCAATAATCAGCTATACCTCCCAAATTACTTATGATGCAATCTGGCCTCACTGAAAGCGTGGGAATACGCTGCAATGGCATTTTATCATCAGGTTAACTGTGTGCCTTTTATTTATTAACTTATCAATAATTAATTAGTATTCAAAACCTCAGAAGAAAGACTGGTATGCAGAGTTAATGGGAAATCTTGTTTTATAATAAACTCATAAATACAATCGTTATAATTGATACGCATTACAAAACACCATTAAAAGCAGTGAATGGCTATTGTCTTGGCCCAGCTGTTGGAATGTTTTATATTGGAGTCATAATATTTTCTTTTGAGTTTATTACTTCCTCGTTTTTGAATGTGTATTATAGTTTACTCATGGATACCCTTAAATCTCCATTTGTCTGGTGGTTAAGCAAGGAGTACTTTAAAAAAATAGGGAATTCATTCAAATAAACCTTGGTCAGTTGTTCTAACAGAAAGTTCTACAGTAATGTGACCTTTTAGGTGGCTTCATATAATTTAACTCAATTAGTTGGATGTGATGTAGTTGGTATTTATGAAATAAGCATATCTCTTCCCTCCTTCAATTAAATAATAATTTGGAAAGAATCCATTGTCTTTGAAATAATGTTTTCTTAAGTACCTACACATAACTATGATTATTTCCTAACTATGATCTAGTATGATCATTGTCCTCATCATGAGAAAATTACAGAATTACAGAAATATACGGAAAGAAAACAATTAATCAAGTTCCTTAAAACAAACAATACCTACTTTGATTAAAAAAACAGGTCAAGCACTTATCTATTTGACGTCATCAATCAATCATTCAAGAGATAGAGGATTACAGGCTAATGTTATCAAAGCGTAGATTTATTATTATCTCTTAAAAGTTATTAAGCAATGAAATGAAAAATATTATATAATAATGTAACACCTGTGTCGTCGAATCATATACTATGTATTTTGGTAGGTCATATTTATATTCGAGGTGTATAACAATTTTATGGAAGATGTATTTTATTTGTAGGTAAGTAATTAATATTGCTTAAAAAATTTCCTCATAGATTTTTCCAAAGAGAATTGATTTAGAACTAGGTACTTAATGTCTTCTATAAAGGGAATCAATTGTTTATTCTTTGGACCTAGAACAACGTACCAATATTTAAATGTAGATGATCTCTGTTGCAGGTACTTCTTGTACGGAATTAAACTTTTTCTCAAGGCAATAAGTTCCACGAGCTGTTTTATTCATTAAAGTAGGGTCTTATTAGTCAAAGTCGAGGAGTTTATTTTAACTACACAACTTGATTTACACTGAAATTCGGTTGCACGTAAAATATTCTTTAACCCTACTAGACTACTACTACTTTAGAATAGTTTAGACTTTTCTATGAAGAAAAACCGTCGCCGGAATCGTCGGAAATGGACTAAAATAACGCTCTATTCCACAGCGACACGGAACTGGCCCTGGAGCTGAGCGAGCAAGTCTTCCTTGACGATGACGACTACTCGAGCAGGGCGCCCGCGTCGCCCACCACCGTGCCCAACGTGAGGCCCTACCGTCCGCCTTCCACAGGTTAGTTTTGACTCTTATTACCCCGACCCGCTTGGTGTAATGGTCAAGATGTTGCCTATTACGCAAGAGGTCGCGGGTTCGATCCCCGCACAGGACAAACATTTGTGTGCATGAACATGTCTGTTTGTCCTGGTCTGGGTGTTATATGTATCTATTTAAGTATATTTGTAATACCACTGTTGATTCTGATGTCTGTAACACAAGTGCTTAAGCTACTTAACACGGGGTCAGATCAATGTAGGTATGTGATGTTGTGAAATATTTATTTATTCATTACGCTCGTAACAGCTCGGTAGCCTCGTGGTAAGAGAGCCGCTTCACCTGCGTGAGGTCGGCGGTTCGAATCCGGTCAGGCACACCTCAGGATTATCAAAAATCTATGTGCGTAATTTTATACTATCTCTACGGTGAAGGAAAACATCGTGAGGAAACCTACAACGAGTAAGTGGTTTGCCATTGCCTTCACACACATCGTATGGAGTCAAATAAGATGTGTGTGAAGGCAATGGCAAACCACTTCATTGAAAATTGCTAAGAAAGTTGTTGTGTGTTTCATTTCATAAAATGGAAATACATATGCCGTCTTGTGTCTTTGTAAACATGTACAAATCATTCCAAGACGAAAAAATTCATAGGTAAGGAGACTAAAAATCACTAAAATATCCGCTCCCTCCCCTGCCAGCTGATGCATTGATTTTGTTTTCGATGTGCACTCTATACTTAGGGACCTTGAGGTATGGATTTCCCATTCCTTTCGTTAATACACCTCATTCCTTGTGATTCGCTCCATGATTTACGCTGTTGGCGTGTAAACAATTCGCGGAATTATTTTATTTAGAATCACCATTCACCAAACAACTGTAGTTGTGGGACACATCAAAGCTTTCTGAGAGCTCATTTCGTGATTCATTCGGTAACCTGTGACGCATTTGCTAGGGATGCCAAATGTTTGATGTTCCTTCGGTGACTTTTTTTTGGGGAAGACAGAAAATAGAAGGCGTAATGGTTAGTTAGCGTTTGACTGTGCAGGTTTGATAGAATGGTAATTGCAGCGTTGCTAGGAAAAAAAATTAAAAAAATTAAAAATTCGACGACCCGCTTGGTGTAATGGTCAAGATGTTGCCTATTACGCAAGAGGTCGCGGGTTCGATCCCCGCACAGGACAAACATTTGTGTGCATGAACATGCCTGTTTGTCCTGGTCTGGGTGTTATATGTATCTATTTATGTATATTTGCAATACCACTGTTGATTCTGATGTCTGTAACACAAGTGCTTAAGCTACTTAACACGGGTACAGATCAATGTATGTGATGTTGTGAAATATTATTTATTTATTTATTTATTACGCTCGTAACGGCTCGGTTGCCTAGTGGTAGGAGAGCCGCTTCATATGCGTGAGGTCGGCGGTTCAAATCCGGTCAGGCACACATCCGGATTATCAAAAATCTATGTGCGTAATTTCATACTAGCTGCAGGGTGAAGGAAAACCTGGCGAGGAAACCTACAACAAGTAAGTGTGTGAAATGGAGAAGGCAATGGCAAACCACTTCACCAAAAATTGCCAAGAAACTTGTGTTTCATTTCATACAATGGAAAAATGCCGTCTTGTGTTTTGTAAACATGTACAAATCATTTCAAGACGAAAAATTTCATAGGTAAAGAGACAAAAAATCACTAAAACATCTGCCCCCTTAGTCCAGGAATTTTAGATTTTATCTGCGGAATAATTCCTAGTGAGCTGAATTTTTGTATACACCTTTATTGTGATATTGTAATGATGATGTGAAAAATCGACATTGATATCGTGCCGGCTAAAAAAGTTATAGGGGTCCAAACGTCACGAAAATCAGTTTTTCGCAAATATCTCGCGACCTTTTGCTCAGAGGTCAATAATGGTTTCATAAAAGTTGTTCGTCGTAAAATTGTCTACAAAAAAGGTCTCTTGCATTTTTCTGTAGAATTAACCGTTTTTGAAATAGAGACTTGAATGCACTCACGTATGGTATTGTATACCGTACGGCGCATACCAAGGCATAAACCCTATTGTTTGTTTTTTTCCCTTTTTTGTTTGTGTGTTTTTTGTTAGTATGATGTTCTACATATAGAAATATAAAGGACTTGAAATACTAGTACAGTCAGGAAAATAGGAATTTGAACTATAAAAAACTAAGTGGCAATTTTTTTTGTCACTTTATAACTCAAGAACGGGCTCACCGATCTAAACCAAATTTTCAGGGTTTGTACAGACTATTTAGTATATGTTTCATGTGAAGTTTGAACAAAATCGGTCGCTCCGCTTCATACGTAACGAAGCACGTACCGGGCCGCTAGTAATGATATTGATATGCAATGTGAATTTTAGCAATTTTGATCCACGATCTGCGAAAAAAATCCTGGTGGGCTGAATTTTTGTATACGCCCTTATTATGATATTGTAATAAAGATGTGAAAAATCGACATTGATATCGTGCCGGCTAAAAAAGTTATAGGGGTCCAAACGTCACTAGACATAGCATACTCGTATCTATATCATTACTAGCGGCCCGGTACGTGCTTCGCTACGTATAAAGTGAAGCGACCGATTTTGTTCAAACTTCACATAAAACATCTACTAAATAGTCTATACAAACCCTGAAAATTTGGTTTGGATCGGTGAGCCCGTTCTTGAGTTATAAAGTGACAAAAAAAATTGCCACTTAGTTTTTTATAGTTCAAATTCCTATTTTCCTGACTGTACTAGTATTTCAAGTTCTTTATATTTCTATATGTAGAACATCATACTAACAAAAAACACACAAACAAAAAAGGAAAAAAACAAACAATAGGGTTTATGCCTTGGTATGCGCCGTACGGTATACAATACCATACGTGAGTGCATTCAAGTCTCTATTTCAAAAACGGTTAATTCTACAGAAAAATGCAAGAGACCTTTTTTGTAGACAATTTTACGACGAACAACTTTTATGAAACCATTATTGACCTCTGAGCAATAGGTCGCGAGATATTTGCGAAAAACTGATTTTCGTGACGTTTGGACCCCTATAACTTTTTTAGCCGGTACGATATCAATGTCGATTTTTTACATCATCATTACAATATCATAATAAAGGTGTATACAAAAATTCAGCTCACTAGGAATTATTCCGCAGATCGTGGTTCAAAATTGCTAAAATTACTGGACTACCTCCCGTGCCAGCTGATGCATTGATTTTGTTTTCTATGTGCACTCTATACATAGAAGTAATACCTCAGTGGATTTCCCATTTCTATCGTTAATACATCTAGGAACATCATTCCTGGTGTTTCGCCCCACGATTTACGCTGTTGGCGTGTAAACAATTCGCGGAATTATTTTATTTAGAATCACCATTCACCAAACAACTGTAGTTGTGGGACACATCAAAGCTTTCTGAGAGCTACGTCATTTCGTGATTCATTCGGTAACCTGTGACGCATTTGCTAGGGATGCCAAATGCTGGATATTACTTCGGTGACTTTTTTTCGGGGAATAAAGAAAATAGAAGGCATAATGGTCAGTTGACGTTTGACTGCAGTTTTGATAGAATGGACTTTGTGGCTGAGAAAATACGAGTAGACAACCATTGTTTTTATAATTCCACAGTAACTTTAAGACTTATATCATATGTACAAAATTATTATTCATTCAATAGCAAGCTAGACAACTTTCATCTGTTATTGAGTCAATATTATTTGCATTGATTATAGCAAAACAGGAACTATATGACATTATGTTTTTTAGAGTCAATAGTCTGATTAATAATACCTTATTAAGTGTCTGGAACTTACATTATATTATACCGAAACTAAGAAAAATTTGAGCTTTTGTTGAAGGATCGAAATCGGCATACTTCTCGTGTATTTAAACAAAAGTAAATAGAGGGTAAAATATAAACTTAAAATTAAACTTATACATTCCACTATACGATCACTTGAATATCCCCTGGGATTGTTATCGACTTTATGGGTTTTAGGGGCCACCACTTAATAATACCTTATTAAGTGTCTGGAACTTACATTATATTATACCGAAACTAAGAAAAATTTGAGCTTTTGTTGAAGGATCGAAATCGGCATACTTCTCGTGTATTTAAACAAAAGTAAATAGAGGGTAAAATATAAACTTAAAATTAAACTTATACATTCCACTATACGATCACTTGAATATCCCCTGGGATTGTTATCGACTTTATGGGTTTTAGGGGCCACCACTTAATACCCTACTGATTTGATAAAATCAGTCAGCAGATAAACTTATCATTGTCATAGCTTAACCGATTCTGTTAACAAAGAAATGCGGCCATCACCCGTGCGTACGGAGAGCTGCCAAAACGTAGTCGTTAACGACCTGCATTTAGATTCTGGGAAGTCAGTAATCTGTCCATTATGACGTTTCATGATAACGTAGATAAGTGGCTGCCGAACGTTTTGTGGTCACCTTACGCGAGTTGTACGGATGACAAGCAAATAACTGCTTAGTAATTTGTTCTTTATTTTATCACAGTTGGCAGACAGAATAGTATACTGTACCTTATTCATTAGGTTTTGATGCTGTTTTGGGGGGAGCTTTATTGCATGCAAGCAGTACATTGTAGTAGGTTTCTATGCTATTTGACATTTAAAGTTATAAGAGCGTTACCTGATGGAAAGTGATCACCGCAGCCCATCAACAATCGCACAAGGGTCTTAGATGCGTTGTCTGCCTTTAAAACCCCATACTCTCCCCACTGAGCTCTGGCGACCTTACTCACCAGCAGAAACATAGCACAACAGTTACAAAGTGCTACTTCATTGTGGTCTTCTGTAAGGGGGAGGTACTTCCCCAGAGGAGCGGCTCATTCTATTGGAAGGTCTGCTTAGCTCTTCCTCTCTAATATGATGTTATAATATGAGTTGATTGTCGCGAACACAAAACTGCAGGACATTAAAGTGATGCCGCATTTCTTTATTTTTGCATAGTTTGGAACAACTTGAAAGTGCTTTGTAAAGAAAGCCTCAGCGTACAATTTTTACTATGCCTGTCATAATCTTTATCAACTGTTGCTCGCTGTCATTTCGAACATCTTATATCTTATCAGTGCGATGTGCGAAATGCAACATCCCATTATTGTTTTTATTTGTTATCAGATGTTACTCTGATATACTCTGATATTGCGATAACCGTCTCGAGTGTTACTCGTAAAATAATTCGTCATAAATGTGATAATATGTCTGTTTATGAGACAGTAAAATATCTTTTCAGCGCTGATGTAATAATCAATATTATTAGATGATTTTATATAGTTTAATCTAGTTTCCGACGAAGCAATGTTTTATTTAGTTTTGGTTGGGGAATTGTATTTAATCGCTCTTAATGATTTACTTATGTTGACTCTGATACCCTTCTTTTAAGTTATCTGAAATATGTCATGTGGTCTAAGTATTTTTTAAACAATCTTCAAAAGAGACGTTCACAAAAATCACAAAAAGTGGTTGCTACATATTTAATATCAAAATAACTAAGCATTTTCAGAATGTGTGTTACCTCAATTGGATCCGTTCATTGTTTCAATACAAGTGCGTCCAATTGAGAACGAATAAATAATATGTTACGGTCACGCGTCCTTTCTGCTGCGTTTACGCATGACAAATACAAGTTGTATAGTAGGTATAAGTGAAAACCTGTTTATAAATGACTAGCGACCCGCCCCGACTTCGTACGGGTTTAACTAAGTTAGAGAAACACTAATGTTTCTCTATTATATTATGCATGTATTATACATAAAAACCTTCCTATTGAATCACTCTATCTATTAAAAAAAACCGCATCAAAATCCGTTGCGTAGTTTCAAAGATTTAAGCATACAAAGGGACATAGGGACGGAGAAAGCGACTTTATTTTGTACTATGTAGTGAAGAGTGGGACCATAAGGGATTTCCATTTTCCTACATATCGTACATATGTACATTATGATGAACAAGATGCGTATTTAAGTCGTAATACTTCAAATACTTGTAGTGATAATAAATGCATATTTTAATCAGATAAACTTTCTTCCCGTGAGTTTTAAGAAGCGCCTAGCCTAAGAAGTAGTAAGTGGGGATGGATAGTAGTATTCCTCTGAGTAACTTACGTGTATCTTACGAAGAAAGTCACCTGATGGAAAGTGATCACCGCTGCCCATGGTCATGGCACAAGGGTTTATTAAGCTACTAGCGGCCGCCCGCGACTCCGTCCGCGTGGATTTCGATTTCCAATATCCTATGTGTTATTCTGATGTATAAGCTATATTGTGGTAAAGTTTCATTCAAATCCATTCAGTAGTTTTGACGTGAAAGAGTAACAAACATCCATACATCCACACATCCATACATCCACACATCCATACATCCACACATACAAACTTTCGCCTTTATAATAGTAGTAGGAAGTAGGATTTACTACTTACTGCGTACAATAACTAGCTAGCTTAGGATGGTGACCATAGCTTTACGCTTTGGAAGACATCTACGTGAAAAAGCTAATGATGGGTGCCACCCAAAACACAAGTCGTTTCTAAGTCTCATCCACAAGAATTACACTAATCATTCGACCGTCCTTGTACACCATACACACGATGTTCACACTACAGATATTATCTAATGCATGCCAAAGAGTCGTATTGCATTATTGTAACACCGTGGAACAAAGGCGTGAACTAGAGGATGGGAGTCGCGTTACACCCCTGTAGGTCACCATGGGTGGCTCCGGGTGACTTTAAAGTGATACGGACGATAACTCGCTACCATTTTGAGAATTTAAAATATGATCCTTACAGACCACAGTGAAGTACGAGTAGCACTTCATACCTAACTGTACTGCTAAACTTCTGTCGGTGAGTAAGGTCTTCAAAGCTCAATTGGGGAGGGAATGTGGTTTTATGAGCCCGCGACGAATCTGCGACCCTTGTGGATGTCCAATTGGCCATGGGCGGCGGTGATCCCTTATCATTAGGTGACATTCTGAATTCTGTCTCGTTTGCCTACCTCAAGGTCTAACTTAAGGTAAAAAATATACTACTGTGGCGGCCCGCGACTTCGTCCGTGTGAATTTCGGTCGCCGCACGCATACCTAGTGTTATTGTTGTTGTATAGCTTAAAGCCTTCCTCGTCATATGGATTATCCAACACAAAGAGCACTTTTCAATTCGAACCAGTTGTTCCTGAAATAAGCTCGTTCATACAAACAAACAAACTCTTCAGCTTTCTTATACTACCTAGTATAGATTTGAGCAAATATAATGCACTTTTACAAAAAACTATGTTGTTTCCAATAGATGTAGCTCAAATGACAGTGCAGACTATTTTAACAAGCTGAATAGGCTACCGCTACGGAAGACAGCTGTGGCCTCGCCGTGGTCGTACAATTAATGTTGCTAAGGCCAAACGCTCACTTTACTGATCATAATGTCACGTTGTGATTATTAGTTTTGAATACATTTAGATGAGAAAATAGAAGTGTCTTCTTCCAACACATACAGACGAGCTATGAGTTTGAACTATTTACTAAGAACTGCTCCACAAGCTGTTTATATGATTTTTATATGTTTCTATTTGATGTAGAATAGTGTCAACTTTCCTTTGAACCGTCAATTTATTTTGTCATCGGAATGAACTGAGGTTAAATGGACTAAAGTATAGTATGAAACTTAAAATATTAACTGCGTAAATGATACTCGGTGTGATTCGGAAACCAGAGAACTTGAATAAACAAAGTTCCCTCAAATATGTTAACGAAGCAGAACTAATAGTAGGCCATTAATTTCCGCAAACAACAAAATATTTGGTCTTTTCTGCCAGTGCGTTAACCTCATGGTTACAAGCGGACGTGACTATAGATATTTATATTTGCTAGATCGCGTATAACTTTTTGTGAGTGGAATCATTCAACTCTACACCTAGTGTCTAAATCTAAATGTGAATGCCGTGGCGGTAAATATTGTTCTTGATTGTTGATTCGATGACGTGTATTGCTGCCGATGATTATATTAGACGCATCTGTCATTGGACCCTCATCGGTAATAAACAATCGGTAGTAAAAAAGGTAGCGAAGTTTTCTTCCTGCTTCAAAATTGACCAAGGATAAACAGGTAACTAAATCTTCATAGTCACGCCATGATTTGCGAAATAGTTATAATGCCAGTCAGTGCCTCGGCAGATGTTACTTAAATCTGTTGTTCTCGAACTGTCAGGAGCTCGGTAGTCTAGAGGCAATGCGGTCACATTTGGGTGGCCGTTGATTCACAAACCACCACCTCCGCATCATCAAAGATCTAAATGCAGAATGTATCACAGCTCTATGTTAGAGGAAATATTACTGGGAATACCTGCACACTATTCGATTTCTGTGGTATGGAGAAGGCAAACCACTCCATGCATCCCGAGAAAGTCGTTGTGTTTCATTTGATACAATGTATAATTGATATTGAATAGTCGTATTCAATGACGATGACGGACAATCAAATCCGACATTGACCCTTGACATGGCAGCGCTGTTGTTCTGTGACCAATTAGTTTGTTTGTTTCCGAGACTCCTACTTAAAACGTTTAAAATTACGACTGGTTTGATGACTCACGATTTGCATTATAGTTATTTTTCATCCAGCAACCTTCGTTTAATATGCGAAAAGGAATAGTGTCAGATTGCTGTCCCACCGAACTAAGAGAGTGAGAGAATAGCAAGTGCACCTGTGCTTGCACACTCACTTTTGAACTACAATATATACAATGTACCTGGCTGATAGTAAGGTCGGCCGGAAGGGTATTACTACTGGAATACTCGTACGCGCATACAAATAAGATTCTCTAATGTTTAATGAAACAATATTCCCAATCTAAAAGCCTATCTTCGTCTGACCGTGCAGAACAAGGTCATTATCAAAATACTAGAGCAATTTAATTTATCTAGACAATGTTCTGAATATAAATAAACATTCGTGATTCGTCAGTTTTTGGGTCAAGAACCGCTGTCGCTTCGTGTAAACATATCTTGCGTCTATTTATAGCGGTGTCAGCGCGTTGAAATATAGAAATGCGTTTATCATGACAGCATTTGTCGCGAATCAATTAATACAAGCTGCAACATTGTTGTTATTGGACATTTCATTTGTGATTTTTAACAAATGGTCCATAAATACGGCGTTTGGACTTACACACCAATTGAATAGCCCCAAACTAAGCTCGAAGCTTGTACTATGAATACTAGGGAACAGATAGACATTCTTAAATACTTTTAGAAACATCCATGACTCGAGTACAAATAAATGTTGATGTTCATCACACAATAATTTCAACAACGTGGTCAAGATGTTGCTATTAGAGCAAGAGGTCGTTGATTCGATTCACGCGCACAGGACAGACATTTGTGTGAATGAACATGTCTGTTTGTCCTGCCTGTCCTGGTCTGGGTGTTATATGTATCTTTTTAAGTATATTTGTAATACCACTGTTGATTCTGATGTCTGTAACGCAAGTGCTTAGGCTTCTTAACACGGAGTCAGCTCAATGTATGTGATGTTGTGAAATATTTATTTGTTTATATAAAAGCCGCCTAAGAAATCACTTTATAAATTTCCTACGTTTACGCCATTATCATCCTTATTTCCAGGCTCAAACATCCTAAAGTCGCCGCGCGCCCGTCGCGTGCGCACCACGTCGATGTCGCAGCCGAACAAGCGAACCACAGCGGAGAGTATCCTGCATGCGGACCGGCGGACCATATACACGGCCGGCCGCCCGCCCTGGTACAACTGCACTGGGGGGCAGGAGGTCGAGCCCTTCCTCATTGGTATGTAGATCAAACTCTACTTATTAATATGGTAAGTCGCCGCGCGCCCATCTCGTGCGCACCACATCGATGTCGCAGCCGAACAAGCGGACTACGGCGGAGAGTATCCTGCATGCGGACCGGCGGACCATCTACACGGCCGGACGCCCGCCCTGGTACAACTGCACTGGGGGGCAGGAGGTCGAGCCATTCCTTATTGGTATGTAGATGATACTCTTCTTATTAGTATGGTAAGTCGCCGCGCGCCCGCCGCGTGCGCACCACGTCGATGTCGCAGCCGAACAAGCGAACCACAGCGGAGAGTATTCTGCATGCGGACCGGCGGACCATCTACACGGCCGGACGCCCGCCCTGGTACAACTGCACTGGGGGGCAGGAGGTCGAGCCATTCCTTATTGGTATGTAGATGATACTCTTCTTATTAGTATGGTAAGTCGCCGCGCGCCCGCCGCGTGCGCACCACGTCGATGTCGCAGCCGAACAAGCGAACCACAGCGGAGAGTATTCTGCATGCGGACCGGCGGACCATCTACACGGCCGGACGCCCGCCCTGGTACAACTGCACTGGGGGGCAGGAGGTCGAGCCTTTCCTTATTGGTACGTAGATTATACTCTTCTTTTAGTATAGTAAGTAACTTTTTTTTTATGTCAGAGGCGTCTAACGAGCTAGCTGGTCGCCTGATGGTAAGCAATTACCGCCGCCCATGGACATCTGCGACACCAGAGGTATAGTTGATGTGTTGCCGGCCTTAACCCCATACCCTCCCCAACTGAGCTCTGGCAACATTACTCACCAGCAGAAACATAGCACAACAGTTACGAAGTGCTTCTTCACTGCGGTCTTCTGTAAGGTGGAGGTACTTCCCCTGAGTAGTACTTATGCTAAGGAACGGACCTGATTGACCTGTTTCATTCCACCTGTACCATAATTTTACTTTTTTTTTACGAAAGGCGGGGTATTCTGGGGAATGTTGTTATTGACACTTGACTACATAACTGGGGAAGGTGGAAGTTGATCTTGAAATAACACTCCCATGCCTGCTAGTTAACGGCCTTTAGACTCTTGATTGAAATGAAGTAACAGCCTAGCTTTTGATGATATTTGTTAACAGACCATTGATTTGCAGGGTATTTCTGTTTGAAGGTATTTGCGGGGCGAGCGCGTCGGGCAAGACGACCGTCGCGGCCAAAATCATCGAATCTCTTAACATACCATGGGTCACTATCGTCAGTATGGATTCCTTTTATAAGGTCAGAAACTACTACTACATACTAAAACTCTGTATATTTATTTATGGTGTTCTATGAGAAAACCTTCCGGGACTTCCTCACTAAGCTTACTAACGCGGATTCAGTACAAAGTATGTTGTGAGATATAAGGAAACCACCCATAAAATACCACACTGTGGAGGTATAGTCGTGTACATACTAAGTCGCAGCGAAATCTCTGCTTGCGCGAAGTTGGTTTGTATGAAAATTTCGCAGTAAGTATGAGAGTGCGTTTCAGCGCCATCTGTTGACTTGTATTATAACTAGTTGTTTATGGCGATGTAGATGGGTGTCGCAACAGAGATATTTAATAAAATAAAATTTATAAATTCGTTGAACGAACACACCAATTGCCTAACTAAGCTCGAAGCTTCAACTATGAATGCTAGGGAACGGATAGACACGCCTAAATACTTTTATAAACATCCATGACTTGAGTTCAAATGCCTTCTTCAAATTCTAAATACAAACATTTCCACCTAGCGGGGTTTGAACCCGCGACCCTAGGTTTTGAAGCCAGGGTCTCTGATCACTAGACCAAACCAACGGGCCCGTCAAGAAGGAGCTTCAACTTCCACCAACGGGCGATGGAATTATTATTATTTATTTACTTACCCTATGCTCCACAGGTCCTGAATGAGAAGCAGCACGTCCAAGCGACGCACAATGAATACAACTTCGACCACCCGGACGCGTTCGACATGGAGCTGCTGGTCAACGTGCTTCAGCGGCTCCGGGAGGGGAAGAAGGTCGAGGTTCCCATATACAACTACGTCACGCATTCAAGGGAGAATCGCACTGTGAGTATGAGCAGATGTAATATATTAAAACTCTCGGAATAAATGAGTACCGATTTTTGTGTTAATTTTTTAAAAATAATTGTGCAAACATTTTAGTGGTGTTTAACGCCTCGAAAGTCTGGTAGTTTAAGTACTGGGCCGTGATCTCGGTCCTGGGTTCTATTCCCGGTTCGGGCAAAAGTTTGAACATGTGGCGACACCTATCTATATCGCCACAAAGGAGTAGTTCCGATACAACTCAACAGATGGCGCTGACACGGCAAAGCGATATTTCCATACAAACCTGCATCGCGCTAGCAGAGTTTCCGCCGCAACTTAGCATATATACGACTGCACCAACACAGTGCAGTAAGGACCTCGGTCCCCAAGCTAGATCACCCGCTCGGCAGAAGTACTTCTATCTTTTAGGGAATGGGTGATTTCCCTATAAACACAGTCCGGGCTTGTGATCGCCAACCCGCATTTGGCAAGGGTGGTGATTTAGCCAAAACCCATCTTTGTAACGAAAACATGATTCCAAATGATGAACTTAAGTTCATAATTTCAATGTTTACCTTTGTAGAAAACAATGTATGGCGCCAACGTGATAATCTTCGAGGGAATCCTGGCGTTCTATAACGCAGAAGTGAACAAGATGCTCGACATGAAAGTGTTCGTTGACACAGATGCTGATATACGCCTCGCCAGGAGATTGAGAAGGTAAGTCCATCTCCATATTGAATTAATGAAAAATATCCTATTTACAGATAACATTTTTGTCAACAGCATCGCTATATGGAAAATAATACCCTAATTTCCACGGTCTGGTTATTATTAAAGTAAAGGGGATATACATAATAGTTAAACCCTTCTGGTTTTTCGATCATGGCGACCGATATGATCAGCCTACGCATCTCGTAGCGGATATATTAAAGTGCACAAGTGAGTAAGCAAACACAGGTGCACTCCCTATTTCCTCAGCCTCATAGTTCGATGGGACAGCAATTTGACACGACCGTAGAGATCAGGTGCAGGACCAACGGCTTAACGTGCCTTCCGAAGCAGGAGGAGCTATTGAGCTCCTCCATCGAGGTCCATATTCTGTAACTGTAAGTCTCATTCGCATTTTCACAGGGACATAGTCCAACGCGGTCGCGACCTCGAAGGCGTGCTGAAGCAATACATGACGTACGTGAAGCCGGCGTACGTGAACTACATCGCGCCGTGCATGGCCCACGCGGACATCATCGTGCCGCGCGGCGGGGAGAACAAGGTCGCCATACACCTCATCGTGCAGCACGTGCACAAGCAGCTGCAGCTGGTGAGTGATGCACAGACATACAGACAGACACACCCACTCACACACACGCACACACGCGGACATCATCGTGCCGCGCGGCGGGGAG